>CM064485.1:4421426-4648834 GCA_032716605.1 Paralithodes platypus | reverse complement strand
CAGTCTCTTGTCCTAATGGCGGCGTTCCAGGCAACCCTGTTAAGGGCTGCTTCACTTGTCAAGTTCTTGGATTTGAGATCGGCGCGTATAGTCCGATCCCAGGTCTTCCTCGGTCCACCCCTTGGTGCAGCTCCCTCCACAATCACAGACCTGCATTTTTTCACCTAATTTTGTTCATCCATTCTCTCCACATGTCCATACCATCCCTGTCTACTTGTACGCATCACCTCACTAATACTCTTTATACCTAAACGTCTCCTCAGCTCAACATTTGTTATTCTATCCTGGACCTGTAGCCTGGCCACACACATCCATCTCACCATTCTCATCTCATTACGCTCCATTCTGTTGACATCCTCTACTTTAACGGCCCATGTTTCTGAGGCATACGTCATTGCACTTCTAACACATGAGGCATACACCTTTCCCTTCAGGGGGAGAGGCATTCTTTTCATGGTCAGGATTGGCATCAATTCTCTGGGCTGCCTAATCCTTGGCCTGTCATGCGCTACCGATTGGCGGCCCTACCAGGCGAGACAACTAGGCCTACCTAAAAGAATCCCTGAGAAGAGGCAACCCTATCAGCACAGCTCCCTAGCTTCTTATCCATCATTAAAGGTAAGCAACTAAAGGTAAGTACACTAGTACAGTAGGCTAGGCTAGTTGGATCAGGGTTGGATAGGCTAGGTCCTAGTAGGTGGGGTTCTTGGAATATTTGGTAAATATTTAGTTTTACACCGGGGACGATTTTTACAAGTATTTTTTTGTTTTTTTCCTTGTTTTGGGGTTCTTTTTGGTTAGGTTAGGTTAACCCAGTGAGACCCAGCGTCGCACATGTTGCGTCGGCAGTGTTTGATCACCAACTCCCAGCGACGCATCACGTGCGTCCGACATATAAAAAACACTTACGTGGCTCGTAAGGTAGGAAATGGCGGGAGAATAGGAGGGGGAGGTACCGTAGTGTGTGTGGGAGCCGGGCCAGTAGGTGTGAGCGGGCCGAGACAGCGGCGCGGCTGGTGGTGGTGGGCTTAGTGGGGATACTTTACACCCTTAGTTCACTGCCACTTTGAACCTTCATTACTCCGGTCGTATGGGAGCTAGAGGCTTGAGATTTATGTGAGACACTCCTTAGGATGTATGCCATACAATGCCATACTCAGTTTTTACCCTAGTGCTCCCGGGCGGGTGGTCATGCAGGGGAGACGAACTATTGAAACCCCCCCCCCCCAAATGACCGAAATGATTTTTTTTTTTTTATTGTCTTCATTTCTCACCATTCTCTTCCATTTTGGCTTAACAAATTTGTTTGAGGCTCCCCCCCCCCCAAAAAAAAAAAATTCTGAGGTGATTTTTTGGTTTTTGTTTTTTCATTTCTCATCCTTGTCTTCCATTTTAGCAAAAAAAAAAAAGAAGTGAAAATGGCTTGGGACTGGGGTGAACAAAATATTATAACTAGCCGGGGCTCAACGGGTTAAGTTAGGTTAGGTTAGGCTAATGTTAAAAATACTAAAATGCGACGGTCCTCGGTAATAAACAACACTGTATATCAATTACAAAATAAAAAACAACAAATTACCTGAAAAACTCATACCTGGTTGGTGATAATTTGTTTATCAAAATATGTTTTTTTCAGTTTCCGCGTCTGCTGAACCATGCAAAAACACGCTAAAAGGCGTGTTTTGAAGGGGGGAGGTGGTGGGGGTAGTGGGGGAGGGGTAGTATAATTGTAGATTTACCCATTTCAGCTCTTAATGACATATATAGCAATGATGTATATGCTCTACCGGACCTAATAGGCCTAAAAAGGTCGATGGGCTAACTGTCGGTCCAAAACATCAGTATAACCGAATTTTGCTAGGCTATATTGTACATTTAGTTATTCCACCATATTTATTTCACAACAATATCATACCAATATGGCAATATGCTGGCTTAAGTTACCCAAATTACCGTAATACTGTACCTTATTTTTCGTAGCAGACTCCTTCTTCTTCTTCTTCGTGACTCCGTGTGGCGTGTGCCTCTCTATCTTCTCTCGTGTTTATGACTTATGTTATATCATATGAATGTATGCACGCCTGCACGGTAAATTCGGAAATCAAGCCTTTAGCTTAATATTTTATACGTATTTTCTTTTAATTTATGATTTGAATGCGGAAATAATACTATACAAACACATTCAAAGTATAAACCTATAAAGATAAAATAAACAAATCATATTTATATGTCAGTGCTTCGTAATTAACAGTTTATTTAGTCTAAAAGAATGCTGCAGATCATATCGCAGGAATCCGGCTTTTCTGTATGTGTATGTTGTAATATAATGTGCTCTAATATATAATACTATGTTTGAAAGCCATTATATAATGTTTCCACTGAAGTATTAGACAATATAATTATATTATGTCAAGGTAAATTCAAGGTAAATGTGCATTTGATATCGTCTGCTTAAATGTAAACAAACTTTTCCTTCTTATCTAGGAAAAGTATATTTGTATTTTTAACTATTTGCTTCAATAATTCACTAAATAAATATATTGTGCCTTTTCATTGTATGTAATACACAGGTACTTTTATTTTACCTTCCAAATTTACATTTATCCCAATATATTCAACTAATTTAATCAAATGATATCCTAGCATTTAGTAGATGATATCGAAGCGGGGTTGGGTTGACAGGAAACACATTTTTGTTTTCTGTTAATCATATTAGTGTAATAATTGTGTTATCAAGGTTGTACGGCGACGATGTCATCGACGAACAGTTACAGTGGATTACTTTAACCCGTGTGGTTCATAGAAATTCTGAGTAGCCTATATTTGGTAAGATATGGCTCACTTTTGCACCAAGATTTTTTTTTTTTTTTTTTTTTTTTAATTTGGGTTGAAGGGCCGGAGGATCCGAAGACCCCTTTTGGTTTAATGTTATTTTGATAACATTCAAGACCTCTTTCGCCGCCTTATTAGAAATAATTTATTAGGGAAAATAGGGACCAATAGGCCTAGACAGGCTAGACTCGCCATATTTTTCTCATTAGCCTATAGGCCTAGGCCTAGTCCGCATGGAGGAATTTCGTTATCGACACTTGAAAAAACCCGATTACACCGAAAAATAACACGAAAATGAAGCCCCGAACGTAAACAAAGCATTGCACCCAATGAATCCCTCGACCTGGGTCCTCTTCTTCTTGTTTTGAAAGATGCGGTGAGTGCGATTCACCCAATAAATGGCTTGAACGTTACTCACAAAAACTATATTATATTTTATTATATTAGCCTAGGGTTAGGTTAGGTTAGGTTAATCGGTTCAATGTTATTTTAATACCACAATTTTTTTTGATATATTTGAAGAAAAATATTGAATCTATATGCTCTAAAGATCGTAAGAAAATTTGTTTTAACCCTCGGCAAAACCTAATAAAAAAGTATGGTACTAAAATGTCTTTTTCGTAACAAGGTTGTCAATACGGTACTTCCAGTCATCGATAGCTGTAAAGATCATATGAAAATGTGTTAAACCCTCGGAAAGACCTACCGGTAATATAAAAGTATGGGGAAAAATGTTATTTTAATACCACGAATTTTCAGAGTGTTTTTTATAAACAAAATAGGTCATTTGCATCAATATATAGTATTTGTAATTAATTAGAAATCTCGGAAAAACCTATTTTCCCCATTAGGCCTATCGATCAATGTTGAGACACACCCCCCAATAGTGATTTGAAAAGACATTAGCCTAACCTAACAACCTTACCTAACCTAACCTAGTATTATGGGTGGGGGCTGCCGCCCCCACACCCCCGCTGGTTGAGTGCTCCCTTAATAAAAAAAAATTGGCTGTTGATTATACGAATGTGAAAGAAAAGTCGATGAAGTCTATGGTGTTTACTCTGCAATGTTCAGCTTGATTGTACATTGATAACGGGAAAGTACCGTATTGACAACCTTGTTACGAAAATTAAATTTTAGTACCATACTTTTATATTAGGTCTTTCCGAGGGTTTAACACATTTTCATATGATCTTTACAGCTATCGATGACTGAAAGTACCGTATTGACAACCTTGTTACGAAAAAGACATTTTAGTACCATACATTTTTATTAGGTTTTGCCGAGGGTTAAAACAAATTTTCTTATGATCTTTAGAGCATATAGATTCAATATTTATCTTCAAATATATCAACAAAATTTGTGGTATTAAAATAACATTGAACCAAGTATGGTACTAACATTTAATTTCCGTAACAAGGTTGTCAATACGGTACTTTCCCGTTATCAATGTACAATCAAACTGAAGATTGCAGAGTAAACACCATAGACTTCATCGACTTTTCTTTCACATTCGTATAATCAACAGCCATATTATTTTTTGTATTTTTTTTTTATTAAGGGAGCACTCAACCAGCGGGGGTGTGGGGGCGGCAGCGGCCAGCCCCCACCCATAATACTAGGTTAGGTTAGGTAAGGTTGTTAGGTTAGGCTAATGTCTTTTCAAATCACTATTGGGGGGTGTTCTCATATGATCGATAGGCCTAATGGGGAAAATAGGTTTTTCCGAGATTTCTAATTAATTACAAATACTATATATTGATGCAAATGACCTAGGCCTATTTTGTTTATAAAAAAACACTCGGAAAATTCGTGCTATTAAAATAACATTTTTCCGGTTAATACATAAGAACATACATAAGAAAATGGGAGTCTGCAGAAAGCCGATTGGCCTAAGCAAGGCAGATCCCTGTCCCACACAACCCCAATTCAATTACAAAGCCCAATTATAGGCTTCACACTCTAATACCCTGAGGATCATCTTACCAAAACGGTTAGAGATTAACGCAGGATTATGGAGGTCTGCAGAGCGCTGATTGGCCCAACCCGGCTGATCCCCCTTCACACCCAACCCTTCTCGTCCATATGCTTATCTAATTTTATCTTAAAGCTCCCTACAGTTTTAGATCCCACTATAGCACTTGGTAGTCCATTCCACCCATCTACAACTCTGTTACCAACCAATACTTGCCTATATCTTTTCTGAAACGAAATTTATCTAATTTGAAACCATTGGTACGAGTTCTTTCGCTATCACTGAGCTTTAGTACATTTGCCATGTCCCCTTTGTTAATCCCACTAACCCACTTGAACACCTCTATCATATCCCCTCTAACTCTGCGTCTCTCTAACGAATGTAAACCTAATTTCTTCAACCTTTCTTCATACGAAAGATTTCTAATATTATGGATCATTTTTGTCATTCTACGCTGTACTCTCTCCAATGAATCTATGTCCATTCTGTAATAAGGACACCAAAATTGGACAGCATAATCCATGTGGGGTCTCACTAATGACAAGTAAAGTTTTAAGATAACATCAGCAGTTCTGTTACTCACACTCCTAGAGATGAACCCGAGAATCCTGTTTGCCTTATTACGAACGCTTATACACTGTTTTCTAGGCTTCAAATCATTGCTAACAAACACACCTAGATCTTTCTCGCAGTCTGAATTTTCTAATTCTAAATTAGCTAGTTTATATTTAAAATTTGTTTGCATCTTCCCTATCTTTAATACCTTGCATTTGTCAATGTTAAACTTCATCTGCCAATTTACTGACCATTCATGTAAGGTATCTAGATCCCTTTGGAGGCACTCTATATCGCTATCTGAATCAATTGATCTCCCTATTTTAGTATCGTCTGCGAATTTACTTATCCTACTAGTTATACCTAAATCTAGGTCATTTATGTATATAAGAAACAACAGGGGACCTAATACCGATCCCTGGGGGACACCACTTTTGACTGCTCCCCATTCTGACTTGGTACCATTTATGCTGACTCTCTGCTTCCTACCAATTAGCCATGACCTAATCCATCCTAACAACGCCCCACCTATTCCATGTGCCTCAACCTTTCTCATCAATCTCTCATGAGGGACTCTGTCGAAAGCTTTACTGAAATCTAAATATATAATATCATATGACTTGTCATTATCTACTGCTTCATATACCTCTGAGAAAAAACTAAGCAAATTAGTAAGGCAAGACCGTCCCTGAGTGAATCCATGCTGAGAAGAATTGATTAAGTTAAATGTTTCTAAGTGGTTTCTCATTTTCCTAGCAATAATTGACTCTAGTAGTTTTCCTATGATTGAAGTGAGACTAATGGGACGGTAATTGGATGCTATTGATTTATCACCTTTTTTGAAGATCGGAACTACATTTGCAAGCTTCCAAGCTTCTGGAACTATACCTGTTTCTAATGACTTGTTAAATAGAAATGTTAATGGATAACTTAACTCATCTCTGCATTCTTTTAATACTCTAGCATATACCTCATCAGGACCAGGCGATTTATGAGGTTTCAGTCTGTCAATTTCCTTAACCACATCATTTCTACTTATAGTAACCGTACTTAACCTATTTTCTATACTATCGCTGTATACCTTACGGACTTCTGGAAACTGTGCCAAATTTTCATTAGTGAAAACGGAAAGAAATTGACTATTTAATGTACTGCACATTTCTAAATCACTTTCTGTCAATTTTCCTATAGAAGTTTTAAGGGGACCAATTACATCTCTAACCTTGGATTTATATAGTTGGTAAAAAGCTTTAGGATTATTTTTTGAGTCATTGGCAACCTTAATTTCATAATTTCTTTTTTCTTTCCTAATATCCTTTTTTACCTGTCTTGATAGATTCTGATAGTAAGCAAGTAGGTGAATTTCGCCTTTTCTAATTTTTCTATATATTCCTCTCTTTTGTCCTAGAAGATCTAATAGTCTATTATTCATCCATTTGGGTTGGTTCTGTGTTGATCTAAATTTTCTTTTGGGGATATATTTATTTTGCGCATTGAATACTGACTTGATAAAATTATCGTATGTATCTACCAAGTTTGACGTCTCCTCCTGACTTAAGATGACAGGTGCCTGAGAAAGGATACACTCATTTGGACACCTGGATCGACTTAATTTTTTGACCATAGGGTCCGCTAACAGGGCTTCTCTTAACCCACCATAATTGGCTTTTCTGAAGTCAGGTATTAATGTTGTATTCTCTCTGGTATTACCTTTCCATTGTATATTAAAATACACAGAATTGTGATCACTATTTCCTAGGTGGTCCCCGATTTCTACACTATTTATCATCTGTTCATTGTTACTGAAAACTAAATCGAGAATATTATCACCTCTAGTTGGCGTATCTATGAATTGAGTTAAAAAACTATCTTGTACTACCTCAATAAACTCCTTTGAATCAGAGTCGCCTATTTGTTGCTGCCAATCTATATTA
Organism: Paralithodes platypus; assembly: GCA_032716605.1. Lineage (NCBI taxonomy): Eukaryota > Metazoa > Arthropoda > Malacostraca > Decapoda > Lithodidae > Paralithodes > Paralithodes platypus. The sequence goes on along the minus strand of CM064485.1, from coordinate 4,641,541 downwards.
GGGAAATTAAAATCCCCCATAATGCACACGTTGCTAAGCCTTGATGCTATTTTAATTTCCTCCCATAATGATGTTCCGTCATTTCTACTCATATTTGGCGGTCTATACATAACTCCAATAACTAAAGTCTCACTACCTTCGTTAACTTTTACCCAAACACTTTCATTTTCATTATTTACTCTAATACCTGATTTAGTACAGCTTTTTAATGAACTCCTGACAAACACTGCTATACCGCCACCCCTCTTACTTGTTCGGTCATATTTAAACAAACTATATCCCGGTATATCAAACTCTGCTAAAAAATGCCTGGTTTCTGTATTAATCCATGTTTCAGTTAGCGCTATTATATCTATATTTTCTTTGCTAACCAGTGCTCTAAGTTCGTTCATTTTGTTACATATACTCCTGCAATTTGTATAATAAACACTCAAACTATTACTTGTATTTGCAACTATTTTTCTATTGTTTTTAACTAATTTATTTTTACCTGTTGAACTACTGGACCTAGACGGAACATCTACGCTATCAGAATGTTCGTTATTACTATCAATTTGATGTGGCTGGGATTCTATTTTACTTACACACCTATGGTTTTATTAACAAAACCCCGCAACAAACTTGTCGAGTGAGCTGGCTAAGGTCGAAACTCCTAGTCGAGAGAGATGTACTCCATCCTGGGCATACAGTTCATCCTTACCGTAGAAGAGGGTCCAGTTATCCAGGAATGGAATAGTATTTGCCTTGCAATACTTCTCCAGCCGGCTATTTACACCAATAGCCCTGGAGGACCATTCCTTCCTTACCCCTCTTCTTGGTAGGATACTGTGTACCACAGGAACTCCACCCTTCTCCTTGATCCTCTCCAACATTTCCTGGTACGTGGTGAGCAACTCCTCAGTCCTGCATTTCCAAATGTCGTTGCTCCCTGCGTTGAGGAAGATGATGGGGTCCTCTAATCTAATCTAATATAATATTTGTACATTTTGGAAGCGTGCATGGCCTCCCCACAATTTTCCTTACCTACTGTAAAAGCGTGATTCACCCAATAAATGGCGCCATTTGACGGAGTATCTTCAGATTAATGAATAATGGGTAAGTTAATGCAAATCCTCCACTCAAACCATGATAAACAACAATTAAACACTATACAGTATTCCCTGGAAAAAATATAAAGAAACTTGGTAAATAAGGCGGCTCTAGCTGTCTTGAATGTTACCGTTATTTTAATACCACGAATTTTGTTGATATATTTGAAGATTAATAATGAATCTAGGCTATATGCTCTAAAGAGTATAAGAACATTTGTTTAAACCCTCGGCGAAACCTAATAAAAAAGTATGGTACTAAAATTTCTTTTTAGTAACAAGGTTGTCAATACGGTGGGGTGAATCCGCCGCGAAACGTGTTTTTTTAATAACAGCATCCAACTGAATCAGAATTCAGAATTTTTTGTTTACATAACTTTAACATTCTCGCTTTCCTGCACACGCTCATATCATTTTTATTTGAAAAAACAAAACATTAAGGTTTGTAATGGGTGGCGAAAACCGTTACTCGCGCGGCGGATTCACGCCGCCTGGCGGGGTGAATCCGCCGCGGTTTTATATTATCGATACCGTAAAATGCGGTAACTTCGGACATTTTTTGATGTTTTTTAACAATTTCTCCTGAGTTTAAACACATTATAGAGATTTAACTAGGTCAAGTGATGTATGGTGGTAGTGCGCCGTAATCCAGGAAGCCTCCTAAAATTAACCCCTATAATAAGAGAGCTATCGTTATCCTAAATGATGTCCGAAGTTTGCTTGAAAAGTTGATAACTTCGGACTTGTATGGCTAACTTCGGACGTAGGTGATTTCTTATGGAAAATGGTTGCCAAGAAAGCTGAGATAACTTCGGACGAACGGAGGAGAACTTCGGACCTACGTTCGTGGCCTTATTTCATTCATTTTTCGGCTCTTACTATTTTATATGAATATTTTATTATTGCTGCTTATTCTTGTCCGATGTTATAGTGGAAAATGCACAGTCAATACTTTTAGGCCTGTATAATCAGTATAGGAGGGGGATATATACGATGTTTAACATATATTCTGCTTGCATCTGTTCTCGTTAGGCATCGAGCTCACTCCTAGAAAATATTGAGCAGGAAAAATAACCAATGCTGTCAAATCAATAACTCGAAAATTAACTAGGCCTAGTGAAAATATATAGGTATGTATAATATATCACTGCATATACACTTATGAATTTGAGCATTTTTATAGGTATAACGTATTTGTTGGTGTTTCTTTCGGCAGATAAAACAAAATTTGGACAAGATATATGCCTCTCCTAATTTATATATATTATATATCCAGAATTATCCGAAATACATAAATCGGTTAGCATAGTATCATATTTTTATGGGTTTTTGGACTCAGTGAATTATGATTTGATCTTTTACCACCATGTTAATGATGTACAAGTAAATATATGAATGATTTCCATAGGGCAAATAATAACAAACGATTGTTTTTTTCCATGTCCGAAGTTACCATGTTTTTTTTTTAAAACACAATCGGTTAAATGATACTGTTCTAGCTAGAGCGTTATACAAGTGTAACAAATTTCCTTTGGTGGATGTTGTCTCTGGTAATGTTACTACAAAATTATATCAGTCACAACATCATTCATACAAACAAATTTCTTCAGGGTGATAGAAGTTTGGCAGGGTAGCGAAAAATGTACATATTTTCGTCACATATATAATATTTTTTTCGTGTACATATACTCATGTCAGTTCCCTAGCACTTTTACATGCTCTTCCTTTGCCATTTCTCTAAACGGACCCCACAAAAAAAAAAAAAAAAAAAAAATCCATTATACTGTATAGGCCTAATGACAATGTCTAATTACTTATTATCGCCGATGTCCGAAGTTATGACCCAAGTCCGAAGTTACCCCACTTTACGGTGATTTAATCCTGCCACGGCGATTTTACCCCCAATTAATTAACAATTAAGATGTTTTATTATTAGATTGATATAATCCAAGTATTTTGGTATAATTATATAATTATATATTATATATTTATATAATTATAGAATTTAGAAAATTATATAATTATATATATTTATGCCTGAAAAAAAAAAAAAAGTCTTAGTTTCCACTTAGAAATCACAGACAACCATCTTGTAACGAAAAAAAAATGTATTGGGAGATGTAAAGTCGCCGCAAAGTCGCCGCAACGAAAAATGTTCAAGACCGCTTACATATTTTTCAGTTTGAAATATTTGTCTTCGTTAAATAAATGACAACTATGCATTTTTGTGTTCTATCATCATCTACACATACTATAAACATACCTAGAATTAATTCCATACCGTACGTATTTGGATTTATGACGAATTGTTTTAGACAAGTATCTTACGTCCGCGGTGATTCCACCCCCCGGCGGATTCACCCCACCTTACCCTACTTCCAGTTATCGATAGCTCTAAAGATCATATGAAAATGTGTTAAACCCTCGGAAAAACCTAATATAAAAGTATGGGGTAATTCTGCATAACTACTACTCCTGTTATTTTAGGTTTTATTTATTTTCTTTATGTATTTTAATGCATTGTAAGTGTGTATTTTATTGTTAGAAAGTGCGGAAAGCACTTTTTATTAGCATTTGCATTGTTAACCCCTTCAGACTCATATGATGCAGAGGTTGCCAGATTAGCAATAAGAAATAGAGTTCTCTCACTCTTATAATTACCTCTCCAAAATTAGTTTTCTGCCCACAGCTAACTCAAAGACAACTGCAGAGGTTGAGTAACTAAACTAAAGGTTTCTAAATACCTCTGATGGTAACAAAGGCTTTAAAGTATCCCTAATCGGCTCAAAATCGCGTCATATGTCGGAGAGGGTTAATTGTAATTATTCAGATACCCCAACAATCTAGGAGTTTACTCGATTTAGTCAACTTTGAAAAGACATTAGCCTAACCTAACAACCTTACCTAACCTATCCTAGTATTATGGGTGGGGGTTGCTGCCCCCACACCCCCGCTGATTAGGTATTAAAACTATACAAAATTGATGGGATAAAGTCTATGGTGTTTACTCTGCAATCTTCAGCTTTGGCTGTCGATAACAGGAAAGTACCATTAAAAATGTACCGACTTCTTGTAGGTTAAGCTCCACTCTGATTGGCTACTAAACATCGGGGAGGAGCCTCCAAGGAGGCTAGAATGTAAGCAAAGTGTCCTGGACTTGCTGTACAAAAATAACTCTGATAATGTTATAGGGGAGTGAAAATCAAATTGACAAAATAAGAAAAGTAGCACTTATCCGCACATCAGTAAGGTCCCCTAAGTAAGGTAAGAGCAAAAAAACAAAAAAAACACGAGACAGGAATCCCGTAATCGAGGAGTACAGTAGTTGTTCTGCAGAATGGCCAAGTATGGTACTAAAACTTAATTTTCGTAACAAGGTTGTCAATACGGTACTTTCCCATTATCAATGTACAATCAAAGCTGAAGATTGCAGAGTAAACACCGTAGACTTCATCAACTTTTCTTTCACCTTCGTATAATTGACAGCCAATTTTGTTTTTTGTATTTACAGTACTAAGGGATTAGTACTCAACCAGTGGGGGTGTGGGGGCAGCAGCCCCCACCCATAATACTAGGTTAGGTTAGGTAAGGTTGTTAGGTTAGGCTAATGTCTTTTCAAATCACTATCGGGGGACGTGTCTCAACATGGATCGATAGGCCTAATGGGGAAAATAGGTTTTCCCGAGATTTCTAATTAATTACAAACTCTATATAGTGATGTAAATGAACAATTATTTTTATAAAAAAAGACTCGGAAAATTTGTGGTATTAACCCCTTCCGACATATGACACGATTTTGAGCCTAATAGGGATACTTTAAGGCCTTTGTTTCCATCAGGGGTATTTAGAAACCTTTAGTTTAGTTACTTCAACCTCTGCAGTTGTCTTTGAGTTAGCTGTGGGCAGAAAACTAATTTTGGAGAGGTAATTATAAGAGTGAGAAAACTCTATTTCTTATTGCTAATCTGGCAACCTCTGCGTCATATGAGTCTGAAAGGGTTAAAATAAAAAAAATCCCCCCTTTTCACCCTGCTGCGTAACCTATTTTATTGTCAGGCGAAATAGAGGCAAGGAGTGTGAGGAGATTGCTCAAACATCTCCACCAGCCGAATAAGAGGTTTACGGTTGCAGTGGGATAGGCCTACGTAGTGGGACCCGCAGAGGGCCGCTCTCGGGCAGCATAATATGCGAGAGTTGTGGATGGGATTCTGGGAACTAGTGGATGATGAAGTTCAGTGTAGAGAAAAGCAGTATGATAGTAGTAAATGGACCAGAGGCAGTAGAAATGAGGATAGGAGGGGAAAGAATAGAAACAAGGGAGGAAGTGAAGTATTTAGGGGTATGGATAGGGAGGGAAGGGCGACAAAGGACAATGAATGAGAAAATCATGAAGGTGGAGCAGTGTAGTGGGAAACTGTGGAATGTGACAAAAACCAGAGTAAATAAATATAAAATAGTAAGAGAGGTGTGGAAGGACTTTGAAGTGCCGAGAATAATGTACGGGATGGATGTGAGAGGCAGTACAGGGGGAGAAATAAATAGACTGGAGACGGGACAAAATAAAATAGGAAGAATGGGGTTAGGAGCAAGAAGGTGGACAGCAAATGAAGCAGTGAGAGGGGAGATGGGATGGAGTACGTTTGAGGAAAGAGTGGCAAAGGCAAAGTTGAGGTACAAGAGTAGGTTGGAGGAGATGGAGGATAATAGGTGGCCAAGGAGAGTGAATGAATGGGGGGAGGGGAAGAGTAGATGGACAAAAGAGTGTAAGAGAAAACTGAAAAAATAGGAGTGAAACAAAGAAGGGTGGGAGAGGAGTGGAGAGATGTAGGGAGTAATGCAGGACTAGGTCAGGGAAGGAGACTAGAGAAAGAGATAGGAACGAGAGTGAAGGAAGTAGGAAGACAGGAATGGAAGAGAAATATGGAGAAGAAAAGTACACTGATAAGATATAGAAGCAAGGGGAGACCGAGAAAAGAGGAGTTCTATGACGGAAGTTAGGGAGCTGAACTACTGTTTAAGGCTAGGGCAGGAGCATTAGAGACAAATAGGAGAACATGGAGGTGGAATGGGGGGTGAAAGAGTGTCTACAGTGTGAGGTGGGAGGGAGGAGAGTGGAGGAGACAATAGAACATATAGTGACAGAGTGACATATATGCAGAGGAGAGAGATGGGTTGGAAAATGAGTTGAAACGGGTGGTAGGGGAGAGGGAATGGGAAGAACAGAAAGAGGAGGAGGATGAGGGTGTAAAATTTGTGTTAGGCCTCGGGACAGAAGAGGGGGTAGGTGGGGAAATGGGGAAAAGAATGAAGGTAGTGAAAAGATTCCTGGAGCAGGTGTGGCAGAAGAGAAAACGGAATAGAATAGAATAGGGTGAGGGGGGAGAAGGGGACCAGAGCGGGGGAGGAAGAAAAATTAGATTAAATAGTAGAGAGGGGAAAAGTTAAATTAAGGTAAGGAGAGAACAAGATATTGGGGGGTGGAGGAGGGGGTAAAATAAGGAGAGGAGAGTTCTGCTTAAGCTATATACTTCAATTCTTTTTCTTTAACTATCCTTTCTACGACTACATATTTTCTAAACTAATTCTTAAATCTAGCTCTAGCTGTTTCTGGAGAAGTCACCGGTGCATAGGTGAGCTGGCTTTGAAAAGGGACAGCAACTCCACAACAAGAAGAAGAAGAAGAAGAAGAAGGGGACAGGATCTGAGGATCAGGATTAGGGATCTAATGACTGGTGATCCTACTCCTAGGCCTAGTCCTAATAGACTTCTTAAGACACTTTTATTAGGTTTCCACACATCCATCACCAAGCTACACCCATTTCTGGTACCGGTATACGAAACACCCAAAAAGGAGATGGGAAACTCTAATATTCATAGTAGCCTATTAGACGAATTATAAAGATAACGGGTAGTTGTTGTTGTTGTTCCCTAAGCTGCCTGGCCGAACAGCCCCGAGTCCCTGAGGAAGGCCATGGCCACGATCGGGCTTTCCCACAGAGCTCTCATTGAGTGTAGATTGTGTTGTTGGTGTAAGTGGTTGTGTGAAATGCAGTCTTCTATGATGTGTTTAATGGTATGGGGTGCTGTGTTACATCCCGGGCAGGCGTCGACAACGGAGTCATCCAGTCTCTTCTGATAGCTCAGGAGAGCTGGATGGTGTCCGCATCTCAGCCTGGCCAGGTGGACTCTGTCCTCGCGAGGAAGGGAGGATTCGGAAGGATGGATTTCGGGAGGTCGTGCATGCAGCTGCGTGTTGTCTGTGAGTGAGTGGATGGATCGGTGAGAGATATGAGTATGGATGTGCTTCTGGAAGTTGGTTCGGGGTGGGCAGGGAGGGAGAGAGGACAATAATTGTGTGTGATACCGTGTGCTGGGTGTTGTTTTGATATTTCTTGGTGTCTGTGGGTGTGTTGCCATGTAGTTTAGTGGGTGGTCTTGGTTCATGGAGGCTGCTGCCAGGAATTGAGTGCCTCTCATGTCCAGATGGTCTTTGACTTTGAGGATTTTGGTTTCTTGATGTAGGTGATCTGTGGGTGTAGTAGCTGTGCAGCCTGTAATGATCTTCAGGGCTTTGTTTTGAATAGTCTGTAAGGTCTTATGATGTGTTTCAGCTAGGTTAGAAGCCCAGGCTGGGCTTGCGTATTCCATCACTGATCTTATGTATTGTTTATATACTGTGGTGGTAGTTTCTTTGTTGTGTCCAAATTTTGTGTGAGCAAGTGACCTGAGGGCGTTAAGTCTGGGTAGTCTTAGTAGAATGTAGAGTTCGGGCGTACCGCCAGCCTTGTTTACACTACGCGGAGCGGCGGCGGACGCTTGCCATCATGTTCCTGTCTATTTTGACTGCCTTTCGATACAATAATATGTTGAGGAGCCCCCCCTCATCCCCCCATGACATATTGTCAACATCATGTCTATTGCCAGCAGCTGAGCAGGGGGCAAATAACCGAAAAAATCGCCGTCAAATACGGTCAAAATAGACGCGAACTTAACCACGGCGAGTGACATAGGCGCCTATGTAAATATGACGGCGTCGGCGGCGTCGGCGTCGGACGCTTGCAATCATGTTCCCATCTATTTTGAATGCCATTGGATACAATAATAGGCTATGTTGAGGGGGCTTTGCCGGCAAGAATGTAGGCTAGTTACCGGGTGTACCGCCCGTATTGTTTACACTACACGGATGCTTACCATCATGTTCCCGTCTATTTTGACTGCCTTTGGATACAAAAATACATTACCCGGGATGGATGTAGAGTTCGGGCTTACGGTCGTCATTGTTTACATAGGGCGATCGCCGCGGTCGCACTTACGTTCCCGTCTATTTCGACGCTATATTTTCTGCTATTTGCCCCCTGTCATTACTACATGAATACTAGGTTAGGTTAGGTTAGGTTAGGTTAAAATAGACGGGAACATGATGGGAATGGTCCGACGCTACTATGCGTAATGTAAACAAAGATGGCGGTACGCCCGCTCACTACATCCTACCCCATTACCCTAACCAAACAACCTAACCTAACCTAGTATTATAGATTTATAAGTAGGCCTATTTATAGATGATTTATGTTGTATGTCGGGTAGTGGTACACCCGGTAACTACATCCATCCCGCTTTGCCCCCCCCCCCCCCCCCCCTCACTATACAATTTGTCATCAACTCATCATATATATTGCTAGCAGGGGGCAAATAACCAAAATAATCGCTGTCAAAATACCTGTAGACGCGAAGTTAACCGCGGCGATCGCCCTATGTAAACATGACGACTGTACCCCAGGAAACTACATCCATCCCAAGATAACTCGGTGGAAAAGTTGCGTTCGCGGCCATCGCGGGAGTAACATCGATCGTTTTGTTTACATTGCGCTTGAGGTTAGTAGGCTACTTCGCCCATCTCACGGTCCTCAGGCCTCAGGGTGCCCCCCCCCTCTCCAGGATTTATTGACATTCTCATATATTTTAACAATATGGGGCAAAAACTCCCTTCTAATACATTTCCGACAGTATTTCATACAGTATACCTGTATACCAATGTATTTAGGGACCATATGTATTTTTATGGACCATAATCGGGAATTTACCCCCTGCTGGCAACATAGAGGATAATTCAATAAGTCACAGAGGGTGTGGGGAGGCAGAGCCCCCCAAAACCCTTCTTGTATCCCATGTTTGAATTATAACTAAAATCATGAAAACACTCATTTCTCAAAGTCTGGAGGAATAAACATGGAATATAAGGGTGCGAGCCTTTTCTGATTAATTACCATGTGATTTCTGCTTTGTGAACGGGTGGATGGGACTCCGGGTGGATGGGACTCGTTAGCCTTGGTCGCAGGGTTGTCATGATTAAAATCAAACTATTTTAATCAAGTGATTTTAATCGATTATAATCCAAGAAAAAAATAATTGATTAAAATCAAATTTTGTTTTTTTATTAAAATATCACATTCCAAGTAATTATAAGACTTTTTTCGCTAATCTTAATAGTCTACCAACATTCTTACCCTCTTAAACATTATATAGTAACCTACTGTATATCAACAATATTTTGCATATTTCTAATACACTTTTGCACTAGTTCAAGAATTTTAGAAATTAAATCAATTGTGTTCTTTCATAGAAAATTAATCTTTGCTGCTTAACCCTCCTTGCCCGGCTGGACTCCATAGCTCCCTATCTAGTTTGGCCCGTACCGTCCGGCTGGCCTACATAGCTCCATAGCATTATTTCATGGCTTAAAACTACTTAAAACTGCACTTGAGAAAGTTTTATTGTTTTAGCGGATGGTCTGTAGAACCAACAAGAATAAAAACACATAGCCAGTCAGTCAGGTGACTCCTGCTTGCGTGCAGGCCTAACGAAAGCTTCTATTGATTTCCTGAGTCTCAAATGATGCATGAAAGCAGTCGACAGTGAAATAGGAATGCTTATAATGGATTAATGGTGAAATATATCAGTAATCAATAATCAATATTAATACAGAATACATAATCAATAATCAATTGTTGAATGAATGTAAATAGACCGTAGTCGTGGCTGCCGATAATGCATCGTCGTATTCGAACAGTTCTCAGTAGCATCACAAAACAGCCAGTCTTATTTCCCACCTCACACAATAACCGCTTAATGTACAGTGTTTTAGTCTTCACCCATCGCAAGATAACACCGATTACTGCCTTTGGTATGTATACTGTATAACCTAGGTTAAGCTATTTATTTGCAGCGATACAAGTATCTGTAAATGACGAAACTTGATCATTTACACGGTTCTAGGCTCACAGCGGGCGAAACTGACCTACTAATTTTCACAATAAAAATGGAACTTCTTGGTCTAGAGACTTCTAGTCTTTAATCATAGCAAGGTAACGAGTACTACCTCTGGATATATATATATATATATATATATATATATATATATATATATATATATATATATACCGGTATATATATATATATATATAACCTAAGTTAGGCCTATTTTTGGCGTATTTATAAGCGCGCCAAAATCCTGAGAATTCGACGATTCATCCAGATTCAGCATTGGCAGGAAGGTTTAAATGGCTGTTCGGCGAGGGTTAAATGACTTTGATTTAATTGTTTTTTCTGACATACGGTAATCTAATCCATATAATAGCCTTTACGATGTAGGAATATATATACTTACAATATTATACATATTTTGCGCAAAATGGAAGCTTGTGTAAACAAAATTGATTTTAATCAAATAAATCCAATTTTAATAAAAAAATAAAATATTTTGATTTTTATTAAAAAAATCTTATTTTTTCCAACCCTGCTTGGTCGGCAACCCATCTAGAGGAGATAACCCTATAAAAATCCGGGTTGATGGGACTCGTCAGCCTCGGTCGGCAACCTGTCTAGGGGAGTAAACCTTATACAAATCAGTACTGCTATCTTAGGGTGAAGCAGGTTAGTGGATGGATTAGCCGCACACCACTAGAAAAATAGTGCTAACAAATTTCATAAAAGGCCTCGGAGTCAGACGTACCCTAAATTGAGTGGTCAATCCTGTAAGTCCTTCAGTAAACTGGCATGGGTTGTCCCTTTTACAGGTGATAGGTTCGCTTGGGGGCATTTTGTGTATGGCCACCCCCATTAAGGGGAGTAAGGCGTCTGACAATAGATAGATAGATAGAATGTTTTTCTTTTGCTCTTACTTTAATTAGGGGACCTTACAATTGTGCGGTCAAGTGTTACTTTTGTAATTGTGTAAATATTATTTTCCCTCCCCTACGCCTATAACATTTTCAGAGTCCAAATTCAACAACTTTGTTTACCTACTTGTCATAGCCCAACAGGTTGGCCATGGGATCCACAATAGGTTGAGGGGTCCGGGGAGGCCATTGCCTCCCCAGAACCTATTGAAATCATCATCTATTTAGAACAGTAATGGGTTAATAATCTCCGTGTCCCAATAACTTGGCCGTGGGATCCACACATCCCTTCTTCTTCTGGGGTCGGCTGACGAGCAGCCTGTAGGTAAACAAAGTTGTGAAATGTGGGCTCTCAAAATTTTGTAGGGGAGAGATAATAAAATTTACGCTACCGGTATTACAAAGTAGCACTTGTTGCACAACTGTAAGGTCCCTTGAGGAAGGTAAAAACAAAAGAAAACAATCCAAAGGGAGAACTCCCATACCGGGTATATACAGTAATTAAGAATTTGTAGTTTTGTAGAATATCCTCTATCTATCCCTCACCCTTTGACTTGAACTGCTTCAAGGTTTGTGTGTCCACTCCAGAAATTTTTACTATAACGTACTGTACCTTGAAATTGGCTCTCTAGCACTCCTGACTTTGCCTAATGCATTTAGTACAGTTTCTTCTCTTTTTTTCTATCCAGGTTATGTTTTTGCAGGCACCTCACTTGAAGCCCCAATGATGAGACGGAAGCCCTGGTCATGGTTTTGGGCAGCGTGTGCGGTGGTGGTGTTATACCTAACGGGGCTTCACCAGTACGCACTCACATGGTCCTACAATGAGTACTACCAACACTGGGGCCCTCTGCTGCCCCTCCAACCTCTTGCTGCACAGCTCAAAGCTGGAGAAGACGTTACCATCAAGCCCGTCAATGAGTTCCTTTATCCCTACACCTACTCAAATGTTGAAAAGTGTGAGACGAAGGATTCAGTCAGGCTTATGTATGTCGTCAAATCTGCTTTACAAAATTTTGACAAGCGAATGGGCATCCGGAACTCGTGGGGGTTTGAACATCGGTTTTCTGATGTAGAGATTAGAACCGTTTTCTTAGTAGGAATGAATCCTAATGAACCACACTTGCAAAAATCATTAGTAAAAGAAATAGAGGACTACAAAGATATTATACAAGCAAATTTTATTGATTCCTATTTCAATAATACTGTTAAGACAATGATGGGACTTCACTGGGCTTATCACTACTGCCAAAATGTAAAATATTTTCTTTTTGTTGATGACGACTACTATGTATCTACTAGAAATATGCTGCGCTTTCTGAGGGATCCAGAAAATTACCCTCACTACCTCGAGAAGTACATAGTAACGGCTGTCAATGAATACCGTGATCACTTATTTGCTGGCTATGTCTTTGAGAACTCGCTACCTATCAGATGGATCTTCAGCAAATGGTATATTACCCTGGATGAGTACCCATATTCAAGATGGCCACCATATGTCACTGCTGGAGCTTATGTCTTGTCCAGGAAGAGTTTGGAGGAACTATATTTTGGCAGTATTTACACAAACCACTTTCGTTTTGATGACATCTTCCTGGGAATGGCTGCCAAGAAAGCTGGAATAAAGCCTTTTCATCACAAAGAATTTTACTTTTATCAAAAGTTGTATGATGTTGAAGGATTCAAATGGGTAATAGCGTGTCATGGCTTTGATGATCCCAAAGAACTAGAGAGAGTCTGGAATGAACAAAGGTCGGCTGGAAATGCTTGAAGGCTTGTTAAATACAACTATGGTCAGATCTTCCTGAATCATTCCAACAGTATTTGTTTAATATGGTACAGTACTGTATTAATTTGGATTACCAGTACTGTACTGTAGTACTGTAGTACAGTATTGCAATGCAGAGGGATGAACATTTCTGTGTCCCGTACCTCCAATACAATAATGCTAATATTATTTTATTCTGGCTAAAATTAGATGATTATATTTAGCTTAGAAGAGACCTGTAAGAGTTCTCTTCTTTTTTTATCGTAGAACAACAGATGCATGAAATTCTGTAACTTGAACTATTGAAACAATATCCATAATTAGACATTTTAAACCTTTGTTTGTAAGGCTAAGCTGAATATAATTATACTGTATAATGAAAGACTGCATAATATATATATATAAAAACAGACAGCATTGAATGGGTTAAGAGGTAAATCCTATCGAGCCAAAATAGTATATAAATTAGGCTTTCAATCAATAAATGTCTTGCCTGTCTGCTTGTGATTGTATCTGAATCTCAATAATACTGCCACAGGCCAAAGCGCGATTGGTAGAGCACTCGCCTGCAAACCGTGAGGTCTAGGGTTCGAATCTCGGGCCAGCCAGTGTGCTATTTGGCAGATGCCAGTACTGTGGTGGACGGTGCGGTATAGCAATCTGTGTTAACCGTTCACTGAAGTCCTTGATCATCAGGACACCCACCTTAGCCCAGCTATTGAGCTGGGAGTGCATGGTGGTAAAAACTGCATCATATTCTCAGCGTAATTATTTCTGTAACACTCATTTTTAGCTTATAATGTGTGCTTACAGGTACACCAAACACTTAGAAATGTGCTAGTGTACCGGTATCCTATTCCATCATTAATTTAAAATATAAAATGCATTTTGATAGTAGTCAGAACTTTTTGGTGGATCAGAAATTAAAAAAGGCCATCATTTAAAAAGCTATTAGAAAAAATAGTCTTCAACATAGATAGGAGCATTACTGTTATCTATTAGTGTTTTCTTGATCTCCTTTGATCCAGATTTGCTTTGGATTATGCATTTTGCCAGGCAGTTAAAATAGTCATGTTTAAAAGCAAGGATAGATTTTTAAATCATGATTGCTTTCTTGACATGCACAAGATCATTCTTCAACAATATTCTACTCATTATCTCGTGTTAGTATAGAGTTGCTCATTGGGTCTACTTTTCTTGAAAAATGAGACAATAAATGATTACTGGGTACCGTAGTTGTAAATTTTAGAAATAAGTAATGATAGTGCACTAGTTCATGACAGGGTAATGTACCTTACACTTGTTTTATTATACAGTATACTGTACATGATTAGCATGATGTTTCATAGTACTTTTTATAGTATCTGTAGCAGCTATGATATAAGAACATTATTGTAGAGCATTTATTGATACTATTTAAAATACTTGTAATGAAATGGGACCATTCCCTTATCATTAGCTGTTTTATTCTATTTATTTTAACAGTTTGCTCCATCAAAGCTAAAATGTATTATCAGTAAGTTAGATATATTTATTGACAGTAGATCTTTAGGTATCTCTTATTGGGATGGGAGAAGATTATGGAAGTACAGTACTGTACAGTGTGTACTGTATTAAAGACAAATTTTCATGTAGTGGAACAATGTATGACAGGCCAAGAAAACATCTCTGGATAAGGTAGATTGGAGGTGTTTCTGCCATGGCCAACCTTTAGCAGGGAGTTCCCAAGAAACAAGGTGTCGGAGAAGATGAGGATTTACCTACGTAGCGAAGGTTCGGCCGTCCATCAGCGGCCTCCATGAGAGCTGCTCCCCGAGTGTGTTGATGAGGAATTATTTGATATTCCATATAGTAGTAAATTTAAAGTCAAGCTTTTAGATACTGTAGATAAATAGATAGAACATTTAGCTTCACAAGATTATTATTCTCTTATACTAGTGCTACAAATTATATTTTTAATCTTCTCTTTTTGCCAAATATCTATTTAACTTTAATTGTCTTGTGCATACCCTCATGAAACTTTTTTCCATTTTATTTTCTACCTCGCCATTCTTTTTTCACAAAATATATCTCATTTGGTCACTAAAGTATGTAAAACATAAGCTTTTGAATGTTATTGATAAGCACCTGTGCCTAATTTCAAGCCATTTATCGTACGACTCGAACACGACCTCCACAACTGTGAGTGCGCTTATTGTAGGCTATCAGATTCACATTCCCGTCTTGATGAAGGGAAGCAAACATTTAAAGATAGACTTAGTAACAATAATCTTTTTGACTCAGCATTCATGACTTGGACAAAAATCTGTATTACCTATTGTTTTGGGTTGTTAGTTAGTTAGTTATGTAGAGCAGATTAACCAGACCACTGAGCTCCATGCGGAACTCTCATAGGTCTGGCAGTTTTGGGTTGTAATGTTTATGATTTTGCCTTAATTGTATTCAGTCAATATGGTACGCTAGTGGTTGTAATTGAATTGAGAGACATTGAGCATTATTCAAGTACTGTAATCTCATTGCAATTACAACAACTATAGGCTGTTTCTTTTCAACTGACGGTAAATTGCAAAGTTCCCATCAAGCTTTCTTTGTTATTTTAAAGATTGTGTACTGAATTATGGTGCTAATTATGTAAACTTGGTCTTAATATGATGCAGAGACATTGTAGTTTCATATTTTTCTGTTAGTTATCGAGAAATCAGTTGCTAAGGGATTCAATTTACCGCCAGATGAAATGAAACAGGGTAGAGCGTATCATATTCTCGTGCTAGGCATATGGCAAAACTTCAGGAGCTACCACTGACAATGATGGGATTTGTCTAGGAATAGTTTCTATTTTTTTAGTTTTTTATTTATTTTTTCTATGTAGTCATTATCCTGCGGTCCAAGCTGCTCGTGGGACGTGGTGGTGCCTTCAGCTGTGATTCAGAACGGATTGTCTTTTATTGTTTCTCTGTAAGTACTGTCTTGTAAATATATGTTGCTGAAAATGGTGCAATAACCGAGTAATATTATAGAGCAATAGGTTAATCTACCGTATTTGGTGTACAGTACAGTATTGACCAGTATCACGTAAAATAATAAAGTACTGTACAGTACTCTAGTTTGCAACATTTTTAGCAGTTTGAACATATGATTTTATCTAAATTATGGAATATGCTAGTCTTATCAGAGTGGCATGATCTAGGGAAAACAACAATTCTATTCTATTCTATATGCTCAATCCCCACTTTTCCTCTTTTTTTTATTTTTTTATTTTTTTTTTTTGGGGGGGGGGGACTCAAGACAGAGCAAGAACAGGAAAACACAAAACAAGAACAGGAAAACACAAAACAAGAACAGGAAAACACAAAACACAAAACAAAACAGCAAACAAACACAGACAAAACACAAAATTCACACACATCTAGGTCACCCAGGAGAATACCCAGAGACCAGGGTCACCAAGGTCGCTCCAGCACTCCCCCGGCCCCCGACCACCCGGAGAGGCTCCGATCTCGGCAGGCAGACATGTAGCGGAGCCAAAGCCACAAGCCCGCTCACCACACTTCCAGACGCACCCTTCATATTAATCGTCTCCCCGTGCCAGGCGCCTGATGGACTATTATCTAGTCCAACTTGCGCCCGACCCCTTCCCCCAAATGACCACGTGTTCACTCAACTATTCACCAGCATTCTCCATTCATTCCTGTTTATTACCACTTCCTTTGCCTGATCTATAGTCATTCCTCTATCATCCAAAGCTTGTCTTACACAGTCTCTCCATCTCAATGAGGGTCTTCCTGCCCTTCTATCTCCCCTTGTATCTGACTCATATATTCTCTTTGTAAGCCTTTCATCTCCCATTCGTTCAACATGACCATACCAGCTCAGCACCCTTCTGTCCACTCTGGCTGACAAATGTTCCTGCTGCCACACTCTCCTACGTATCTCTTCATTCCTCAATCAGTCTCTACGAGTAACTCCACACATACTCCTCAAGCAGCTCATCTCCATCACATCCAGCTTTCTTCTCTCCTTTTTCTTCAGTGCCCATGTCTCAGCCCCATACATCACTGTTGGCACAACAATTCCTTGATACATTGCACTTTTTACTTTCATTCCGAGATTTCTCGTCTTCCACATACTTCCCAATGCTCCGAAAACTTTCCTTCCTTCACACAGTGCTACATAAAATTTGAATATACTATTTTGTTCTCTATGATCAAGTTCTCTTTTTATAAGAAGTGAGACCCAAGATGATAAATAATGGAATAACGCACTTTTAATCCTTTCGGTACCGGAAATATCTTTTGTTGTATTTTTGATATATACTGTATAGACGATTTTATGTAACTTCGGAAGGATCTGTGGTTGTGAAAAGGGTTAATTGAGGTAGTCTGTAGCCTGTAAATTACTACACGTCCGTCCTAAGGTGTTCGAATAATCTAATAATTGCCATAATATAATAATTGCCATAATATAATGAACAGAACATCATCGGTACTGAAGTGGTTAATATTCTCAGTTAACCCTTTATTGGCGGCGCGAAACTTATGTCGTGTGAAAGAAATTTGGACTAAGTGGCGGTTCACAATTTATGTCGTGTGCCATTTTCAGCACGTAATGTTGCAGAGAGAGAGAGCTGAGCGGTGTGAGGAGCGTAGTAAGGCTATGACCGTCGCACACCAACGCGGTGGGCCAACTGAAGTGAAAACCACCCTTCCTTCCCCCCTCACACTCGCTACACAGGGAATTATGTAGGGAAAGTACCTAATTACATGGTTTTTGCACTCGTGTTGCGCGATAGTTGCAAGAAAACTAGCGGTCGTACAAGGATGGTTGGGGTGTCATTGGAAAGCTCTGTTTATGCCCTTTCAGGGATAGATACTTGTTTTACGCTCTGGGTCTTATTTAGGCATGAAAATTATCACGTAAACAACGCTATTTAGGGTAAAAACACCCCGCTGGGCGGTACATATAAATTACCGCCTAGGCCGCTTGTTAGGTGTTAAAGGAAGTGGCATTCATTTTACTGACCTGTATATAGTTTTAATTTTTACCTTTGCCAAAGATGTTATAGAAAGTTTATGCTTTTGCCTCCGTTTGTTTGTCATGCATACCTTACAAAGTTATGACCTTAATTTCACAAAATTTGGTGGTCAGATACGATATGCGCTAAGAAAGAAGGAAGGAGGCGATCCGGAGATTTTTGCAAAATATGCTGGGCTGATAGGTTATGTTCCAAAAAAGAACCAGTCAGCGTAGGTGGAGATATCCGCTCTACTGAGTGCCCCCTAGTATTTAAATGAATACCGTTACTCAGATAAGCTTCTTTTATTATCTTATATATTGTTCTCTTGGGAGTTTTAACAGCTATACATAGAAGTACTGTACAGTACTGTATCAAGGTATAAACCTGCCAAAAGCCTCTTTCTGCTTTTGTTTTTTTGTTTTCCTGAATACCCTTTTATCTTGTTTACATTCTTCCAAGTTTAACATTTTGTTACTGCTTTTACAGGATACCGGTCAATATTTTCTGTATGTACTGTACATATGCCTGCACAAGTAGCTGATACTGTACACTACTCCAGTACATGATAATCTTAGGGGGTTGTTTTTTCTGGACCCCATCTCCCTCATGTTTAGCCCCATTATTTTGAGATTGTAAGACGCTTGCCCCATTAGTTTTGCGATTTTAAGACCTTTCGTCCCATTTCTGTAAATTTTAATACCTTTCGTGCCATGTACAGTAGGTGTCAATTTTTTTCCTGGTGAGCGATAACGAGCCTGTAATTTAGGAGGAACCGGCCTTCGGCCAGGACATTTTCTACCGAAAAATTTAAAAATTGATCTCGATGGGGGGTCTAGGGGATATTTTTTTTTTAGGTTGATGGAGGTCTAGGAAGTAAGCTAAAAAAAAACTCTTTAAGACAGTGTACATTGAATGATGGAAAACACTGGACTAAGCAATGTTCAAAGTACAGTATTTCATCAGCGTGTCAGAATTGTTCAATAATATGTGAACTACCTTTAACTGCAGGCGTTTGTACGGTCGCACTAATAAGTCATGTCCCAGCTGTCATTATGTTTGGCTTGCTCTGTGCTGTATTAATGTCTGTCAGATGTTGAATAGGGTGGGAAAGTGTAGGAACATGTTTGTATATTTAACTCGATATGAAGAAATCAAGTATAGATATTGCTGATGCCAATTACTGTATTGATCAAAACATAATTGGTGCCGTGACATGACTTATTAGCACGATTGTACCAGCATGCTTTGTTGTGATAAACTATGCTGACAGTCAACAAAATTCTGCACAGTACAGGTACAAATATGGAGATACAGTACTGATTTCCCACATTTTAAGATAGACCTACTTGGGTCTATATTGTCTTATATTGTCTTTATCCAAGTTTTGGTTTGTTTATTTTGCAAGTTTTACAATTTTATTTGATAGATCATTAAAAGTATGTTTGATTGTTATGTATTACAGTTAACCTGTACAATTATTTTTATCATTTAATACTATATTGTATTAAAACTTTCTAATCATAGCGAGGGTCAATTTTTAAGTCGGTGTAACATGAGCACCTTTATCTGATAATGTGTATCAGAGTATGGTACCAGAAAGAACTTAAATTTTGTTCAAGTTTCAAGGTGTCTGTTCCTGATTTTAAGCTACAAATTTAATTACACCATCAAAATCGATGTACAGTAGGCTAATATTACAATGTAAAACTTGCAAAACAAACAAACCAAAACTGGGACGACACAAAATAAATGCAAAAGCACTAATCAAAATCGCTATGTGGAAATAACGCTTAATAAAATTTAAAATTTGAAATAAAAGAACACAATCCACTACATAGGGTGTACACAACTATATGAGCAAGTCAATTTGGTTCCCAAGCAAACTGATCGCACATATAACAATGCACCAAATTTTTTTTTTTTTTTTTTTTTTAGTACTGTATTTATTGAATCTGAAATGGTGACTCCAATTGTTTTTTTAGTATACAGTACTGTATATTGAATCTGAAATGGTGACTCCAATCCTAGTCTATTCATTAAATGCAGGCTAGAACTTGCGACCTCTAACTGCTTGTAATTGAAAAAGGACATGATGAATAGACTATAATATCTGTTACATACCCTCGTGTGACTCCACTTTCAGCTCGTAGAATGATATTACAGTAAAGGTCTCCCTCACTATCCGATGCCCCAATTTACGATATTATTATAGGTTTTTAGGTGTTTGGGTTTTGGCTGGTCCGAGAACGCATCCCCATTTACCCCATTAATTTTAGGGTTTGCTATATGATTTTTTAATTTAAGAACAGGTTTTCAAGAACATATCCCAATCATAAATCGAGGAAGACCTGTATCTGGTATGTTGTGCTATGATGCTGTCTAACTAGTTTTGAATTGCTATTTTGGTTGTGTGTTCTGGAGCCAGACCTGTGAGAGTTCCGTATGGAGCTCAGTGGTCTGGTTAATCTGCTCTACATAACTAACTAACTGTGTGTTCTGGAATTTTTATCACTTGTTCATTTTACATTTATTTATTGTTTGTTTTTAAATAATTTTTTACTTTTATTGTGACTTCCATGTTGTGGTGTAGGGTTTGAGTAGTGTTATACACTCTCTTTTAATATTTGTTATACTGCAACAAAGACATTTGAAATGTGGTTTGTTTTATGATGAAGGTTTTTGTATTTTATTGATGCTTAGTGTTTTGTAAATATATTTATGTATCCTAAAATTTTCTTGAGATATTTGCCAGTAGATTAATCATATATGTTTAGGAAATAATCCTAATTGGTGATACTGTTTATGTTTCCCAGTTATTTTCTACATTAAATATTTAATACACCACAGGTTACAAGATACGGTAGAGAGATTCTGGAGATGGTAATACCACTTAAGAAAATACTGTATAGTGTTTATTGTAACGACACTCAAGTCTTGGATCTTTTGTGAGGCCACTATTGTGTTGTTGTTGTTGTTCCCTAAGCTGCCTGGCCGAACAGCCCGAGTCCCTGAGGAAGGCCATGGCCATGGTCGGGATTTCCCACAGAGCTCTCATTGAGTGTAGATTGTGTTGTTGGCGTAAGTGGTTGTGTGAAATTCAGTGTTCTATGATGTGTTTAATGGTATGGGGTGCTGTGTTACATCCCGGGCAGGTGTCGACGACGGAATCATCCAGTCTCTTCTGATAGCTCAGAAGAGCTGGATGGTGTCCGCATCTCAGCCTGGCCAGGTGGACTCTGTCCTCGCGAGGAAGGGAGGATTCGGAGGGATGGATTTCGGGAGGTCGTGCTTGCAGCTGTGTTGTCTATGAGTGAGTGGATGGATCGGTGAGAGATATGAGTATGGATGTGCTTCTAGAAGTTGGTTCGGGGTGGGCAGGGAGGGAGAGACGATAGTATTTGTGTGTGATACCGTATGCTGGGTGTTGTTTTGATATTTCTTGGTGTCTGTGGGTGTGTTGCCATGTAGTGTAGTGGGTGGTTTTGGTTCGTGGAGGCTGCTGCCAGGAATTGAGTGCCTCTCATGTCCAGATGGTCTTTGACTTTGAGGATTTTGGTTTCTTGATGTAGGTGATCTGTGGGTGTAGTAGCTGTGCAGCCTACTATTGTGTTGTCTGGCATACAGACCCTAAAGTAACAGATCAGCCAACCACCGGCATATTGGGGCCACTGGTGTCTTTAGCTGTCCACTCACCCCACTATGCTTTTAACTCTTTCAGCATGATGAAGTACTTTTTGTCTTATCCTGGTTACCATTAGATAATTTTGTTTAGAATGTAATCTACCTCTTGGATTCAAAGGGCTAAATACCCTATCAATAAACCATTTAAACAATATACAGTAAACCCCCGCCCTTTCGGACGAGCATTTCAATTCGGACTCATGGTTCAGCCTTTCGGATTTGTCCGAAAGGCTGAGAAAATACCTCCGTCCTTTTCGGACTACATTTAACTTAGGACTCATGGTTCATCCTTTGGGATTTGTCCGAAAGGATGAGAAAAATTAAATCGCATTCGGACCAAAGAGCCGAGTCTAGGACTAGTCTGGTTAGGTGAATGTGTATTCGGACTTATAAACTTCGGACATTATTTCAGCTTTTCGGACAAGTCCGAATGGCTGAAGTGTGAAGTTCAGACTCGACCCTTTCGGACTTTTGACACTTTCGGACAGGGGTCTCCCCCGATTAGTCCGAAAGGGCGGGGGTTTACTGTAGGACCATAGTCACTAAACCGCTTAAAATCGTAAAGAATCATAAGAATAAAAGGAAAATAGGGCGTCATCATACTGAAGGGGTTAATTTAGAAAATATGTTTTAAAGTAAGGTAACCAGAATACAGTAGAAAATTAAATAATGTGAGGGGAGAGTTGTTGTTGTTGTTGTTGTCGTTCCCCAAGCTGCCTGGCCGAACAGCCCCAAGGCCCCGAGCAAGGCCAATGCCATAACAGAGCGCCCCCACAGAACCATCCCTGCCGACCACAATAAAGCCTGGGTGACCGAAGCCACTCCATGACGGGGAGCTGAGGAGGGTGCGGAAACGCCCGGGAAACCAAAGCTCCCCCCAGGGCCCTGTGCCCCTCAGCAATTATGAAGAGAAAGTTGAGGGGCAAAGGAAAAATGTGACACTTTGGCTTCCAATCTTGGTAGATTGGGAGGTCAATCCACGGAAGAGACGTCGTCATTTGAGATCTAGAAAATATATAAGTAAAAGGAACAGTCAGAGTAAGCTATGGGTATGGCAGAGATCGCTCAGGTCTCACTCTGATAGACCAGCCCATCACCAATGAGGGGAGAGTTTACTGGTACATCTAAGCAGCTGCTTGGTTGAAAAATATGTACTAAAACCTCATTGAAAAGACATTACTGTCATATCACACAGCTACACATTCAACTTTAGCAAATTTGCTCTCTCTAGGGTGTCGTAATGTACCTGAATAAGTTTGAATATTTCATAAAAACTGTTTAAGTGTACTAAAGAGTAATTGCATTATCAAGCATATTTACCATAGTTCTGCTTGAAGTTGTATTTGTCAATAAGTTAAAAAAAAATATATATAATAATTACTGTGATACAAAAGATATTACTGTACTGTTAAATACAATGGATGGTGGTAATGATATGCAGTACTGAAATATTGTATTGTGATGCCATCTGAGGTTGTTGTTGTTATTGTTGTTCCCCAAGCTGCCTGGCCGAACAGCCCCAAGGCCCCGAGCAAGGCCAAGGCCATAACCCCCACAGAACCCTCCCTGCCGACCACAATAAAGCCTGGGTGACCGAAGCCACTCCATGGCGGGGAGCTGAGGAGGGTGCGGAAACGGCCGGGAAACCAAAGCCCCACCCAGGGCCCTGTGCCCCTCAGCAATTATGAAGAGAAAGTTGAGGGGCAAAGGAAAAATGTGACGCTTTGGCTTCCAATCTTGGTAGATTGGGAGGTCAATCCACGGAAGAGACGCCATCACTCGAGATCTAGAAAATATATAAGTACGTGTAAAAGGAACAGTCAGAGTAAGCTATCTGAGGTAATGAAATGTTTCAGACAGTATTTACTATGGTGCCATAGTTTATGTATAGAGAATTTGCATTTACAGTTGTGGACAGGAATTTCTGGAAGGTTTAATGTTAGCACCATTTTGATACACTGGCGAACACTTAATAAGCGGCTTGTCACAAAGATATAAATACCGAAATTCACTAGTTAATGCACGCCATCTTGTTTTTTATCATTATAAGGTGTTCAATTATTCCTGACCACAACTTTACAGCCACAGACAAGGTGAATAGAACACATTAAGATGAACAGCTTTGACAGTGATTCAACTAGTTTGTGAACTGCACTGGACCACATAAATTGTTTCAGTGTGTTATTCAATGTCTTAGGTTTAACATCAAGTAGTGTAGTAGTTACTTTGGCTGACTGTTGTACAATTAGTTGAAGAGATTAAGTGCTATTATTATTATTATTATTATTTTTTTGTTTTTTTTGTTTTTTTTATAATTTCAACTTTGTCAATTGTTCTGAGATTATGTCCCGACCACCAGGTGAGTTTGGTCCAAATGATCACATTGATCGTAGATGGTATCATTTTTTGTCATGTAACAGAGTGGATTAGTTAGGTAAAGTGGTAATGGTGGGGTCTTCTGATCTGGAGTACGACGGTTATGTCCCTTCTACCAGAAGATCGGTAAAGTTTGTACTGTAATTATATACAAATCATTGAGTTTTCTGATCCTGGTGTTGGGTATGCAATGTAGCCTACTGTATATGCGTTTTGTGTGATACTGTACTCTGTTTATCTTAATCAGGCAAGAGATTACATCCCCTCGTAACCAATATCCTAGTACATAATAGGAGAATAAGAAAAGTACTACATCTGGGTCACATATTTAGTTTGTTTTCACATGACTGGCAATTTTCATTATTAATATAAAGATACAGCTAAGGAATCAAGATAAAGACGTGAGATAAAAGATAAAGATGTGAAAACATCTCACCCAGTTAAATAAACAGAGTACAGTATAGTTGATAATGAGAAACAAGCCATGGTATGACATTGGTGGGTCCTAGAGATCCTATAGTAAAGAGAGCAGCCATCTTTTTCTTTGGATGCCTCTTTGGTGCCGTGATTATCAAACAACAGTGTCCTATTTCATTATTGTATAATGTAAAATTTGGCTCCAAAGACCCATTATATATTACAGTATGTACCAGTTTATTATGGTTATTAAAATTTAAAACTTGAAAACAAACTCAAAAGTTACTGTTCAAATTAATATAACAAACTCATTAGAATTAAAAACTATCGATACAACAACACACTAAACAAAATCTATACCTGTATGTGGAAAAATGCTTTTAAATTTATCGGAAATTAAACTTTGAAAATAACAAACTTATAATATCCACATATCTGTACATAATGTTACCAGTGGCACCAATATGTCAGAGGTTGGCCGATCTCTGATAATAGGGGTCTCTAGAGGGTGTGGTAGTAGGATTGGGGAGTATTGTAGTGGGGTGAGATACCGGAGTGCCATGCAAAAGGACCGTCTCACTGAGCTATACATTATTCATTAGGATATTCATTTTTATAGCATAAATTTAGATATTTTGTGTGTTATCTGGTACAGTTAGCAGGACTTAAATGTGGTACAGTCAAAATTAATAGTTTTCCAATAAGCTTCCTTGTGTATTGTCATTTTACAGTAAGATATTCTCCATCTTTTCATTGACAGTCCTGATGTCTTACTGTTAACCCGAATCCATGTTGAGTTAATGTTCCACTGTCTAGATATCAAATTATTATCTTCAAGGTTTATGGTGTACTCTTAATTTTGGCTGTACACATGCTATAATTAGCGGCCTTTAGTTGACCACGATTAATGCTCAAAATGGATATTAATGAACAGTTACCTACCTCTAGTAAGATAATTACAAATAGTTAACCCATAACGTCACCTAAAATCTATACACTGTACCATGTATAATGTATTTCTGAAAGCATGGTACAGTATTTTTTATCCTTTTAGAGTACATTTCCCAGTTTCATGTCTTGACAACTGTATTTCATATTACATGTTTTTATTTCAAAGAGCTGGACTTGTAGTACAGCATCTATAAAGTTCTATATTTGCATTTATAGAACTACCTGTATTATAGATTGTATTGTATATAATATTAAGTTGTTTAGCATAAACTCCAGATAATTTATGCACACCCTGTTTTTTATGTATCATGTTGTTGTTGTTCCCCAAGCTGCCTGGCCGAACAGCCCCAAGGCCCCAAGCAAGGCCATAACTGAGCGCCCCCACAGAACCCTCCCTGCATACCACAATAAAGCCTGGGTGACCGAAGCCACTCCATGGCGGGGAGCTGAGGAGGGTGCGGAAATGCCCGGGAAACCAAAGCCCCACCCAAGGCCCTGTGCCCCTCAGCAATTATGAAGAGAAAGTTGAAGGGCAAAGGAAAAATGATGTGACGCTTTGGCTTCCAATCTTGGTAGATTGGGAGGTCAATCCACGGAAGAGACGCTTGAGATCTAGAAAATATGTAAGTAAAAGGAACAGTCAGAGTAAGCTATGGGTATGGCAGAGATCGCTCAGTTCTCACTCTGATAGACCAGCCCATCACCAGTTTATGTATGTATCATTAGATACTACAGTACATTACTTTGTGTGTCAAATTGTATTATATTGTGTGTCTTCCTTGTTGCAGTATTTGTTCACATTTTCCAATTCCTCTTATGCTTCCCAAATAATTATTGATATTCAAAATAATGGATGTAATCAGAACGCTAAAGCCGGTGCCGCACAGGAGCTCGTATTCGATAATCTTTATCAGTCTGGTATCCGCAAAGTTTAGTAGTTATTATTTAGTATTTTGATAATTTCTTCATGCTTTTAGGTGTTATTTCCTGGTAAGCTACAAACTTTATAATAACCTAAAAGTAGAAGAAGCATTGAATGAATAGCAACCTTTTCTAGAGTATATTTTTAATCTGATAGTGACTCTGAGACTATTATCAGATACATGCGCTTGTGTGAAGTCGGCCTAAGAAAGATACATGGAATTCTAGTGATAGGGATGTTCAAAGACCACCTGTGGTTTGGGAGAAGAAAATGGAAATATATATTAAAGACAAATTTCCATATAGTGAAAGGATCATTTTAGAACAGGAAAAGTGAGCATGTCCGGACAAGGTACGGTAACCTTGAGGCTTTTCTGTTGCCGTCCTTTCCCAGGAGGAAGCAGGGCGTCATAGATGATAATGATGATTATACTATTACTCCTGCTTATCTACAGTATTGTATGAAGTTAACTTGCTAACACTATAGCAATAAGTATTATTACTGGTATATCAACTTGTTATTACAGCATATCCCCTGTAAGTTTACAGTGTAATAGAATAGAATATACTGCACACCTTTATTTTAGCCATGAAATTATCAATATTAACTGTACACTAAGCTGTATTATTAGCAGAATTCAAACTGTTTATTATAGTATTTGAATTGTAAATTGTAGTTAATACAGTATTGTCATGAGCATTAATAGTTACGAACCTATTGTAATCTTTTTCTAACAAGACAATACAGTGCTTTATTATATCGCAGATTCTTTACAACTTCTCTTTGAGGAATCATATATTGGAATGGGTGTAATCTTATTAATGCTCATGAGTACCTCTAGTTAAGAGATCTTTCAGTATACAGAGACTGAACATTGGCCAACATTTTATACCTTTGTCATTATATGTCACTAAAGTGGAAAAATATATTGAAGAAAAATTTCCACGTAGTGGAAGGGGCATTGTGGCACGGGCAAAGGAGGCATGTCTTGACAAAGTAGCCTGGAGCTGTTTCTATCATGGCCATCCTTTAGCGAGGGTTTCCCAGGGGGAAACAAGGCGTCGAAGATGATGAAACAAGGCGTCGGAGATGATGATGACGTCACTAAAATTTAATGGTACAGTATGTGTCTTTGAATTTTATTAAGCCAGTTGTGAGGTCAATATTAATTATTATGTTCTCTCCACCAACCAACTTTACTCCTAAACTCGATTAATGAAATTAACGAACACATGTGGCAGTATGAAATGTAAACATTATTGTAACTTGCCAATGCTAAGAATAACTAAGCAGTTATAAATTACTATGACTAGTTTTAACCTAGTCATAACATAGGGGTTAAAGGGCTGGTCAACTCCTGCTGTATTGTGGGAAGTATGCAGCTTCAAACCCATGGGAGGGATCTTGTAAAAATATAAACCGTACATGTATTTGTGTTTTAAAATTATACATCCAGTAATTATGTATTTTGAGTATTACTGATGTCAGCTGCCAAGATGCAATGATCATAGACACGGTGCTGTAAATGTTAAGGTCCTGATGTTTATAATGTGTAAGATCTCTAGTCTGCATTAGCTAAGGAGGGAGTCATATGTTGATCAGTACTTGAAAAGTACTGATCAACATATGACTCCGAAGCATGACCTAGGTGTATGACGTACTATACGAAGCATGGCCAAGGTGTAACGACGTACTGTACGAAGCATTGATTAGGTGACCAACACACTTTACGAAGCATTGGGGGAGGTACATTTTCCTGTGAAATGGAGTCGTATGTTCACTTTCCACCACAATTTCTATCAGCATTTCTGGTCTTGCAGCCTTTGGACTTAATATCATAGTAATTTATCAACATTAATATAATTTACCACCCCCCTGGGGGGGGCCCCACAGGGCCCTGGGTGGGGCTTTGGTTTCCCGGGCGTTTCCGCTCCCTCCTCAGCTCCCCGCCATGGAGTGGCTTCGGTCACTCCAGGCTTTATTGTGGTCGGCTGGGAGGGTTCTGTGGGGGCGCTCTGTTATGGCCTTGGCCTTGCTCGGGGCCTTGGTGCTGTTCGGCCAGGCAGCTTGGTGAACAACAACAACAGAGGAGGTGTGGTGGAGTGGTCTTGCCACTGGCCTGGTAATCCAAAGGTCCCGGGTTCAAATCCCGATGTATCAATGGGAAGATATTATTGGGAGGAATTTGTGCTGTACCTAGTATCAGTGCATTACCACAAGCCCACCGAAACGTCAATAAAATACCCTCATTGTTTCCTGATTAAATAGCACTGTATGAATATTCCCATATTCAAAATATGCTATAGGGGTGCAATGCCTGATGAGTTATCTGCTCAACAGGTGGCGTTGTGTGTGTGTAAGTGTGAGAGTCTGAGTGTAGGGGGTGAGACAGTGAAGCACGGGAACGAGGTGGCTTCAGAGATGGGGTCGTTTCGGGCCATGAGTGAGCACCGTGCCTCATGTGAAGGCAAGATGGCAGGTGCTCGTTGTACTCTATGTGCTTCACATGTCTCACTCCCTAGACTGGAACAAGACTTCACGGGCTTCACTGTTCATTGTAAAGCGGTGAATGTTAAGGCTCTCAGCCTATGCCCGAGAGGAAGTAAGTTGGAATATAGAAAAAAAACACAAACAACAAC
This sequence comes from Paralithodes platypus, assembly GCA_032716605.1. Lineage (NCBI taxonomy): Eukaryota > Metazoa > Arthropoda > Malacostraca > Decapoda > Lithodidae > Paralithodes > Paralithodes platypus. The sequence goes on along the minus strand of CM064485.1, from coordinate 4,612,510 downwards.
AACCACCCCCCTGGTACTACTCTCCTTGTCGCGGTTGGGGGGCTTCGGGGCCGGCGACTGGGGCTTGATGGGGAAGGGATGTGGTTTTCCCTCCCTCTCCCCTCGAGCTTTCGTCCTCAGCTTGACTAATTTTGAGTAGTTTTTCTTTCCTCATTCTATGTTTTTCCCTTTCTTTTCTTATTCTGTCCCATTCGGCTGGCCTCATGCAGCCTATATCTCATGTCTCCCTGGCCTGGCTAGGTGGTTGACTCCTGACCCGTTTTGTCCCTTCGGTTTCTGATGTGGCCTAACTGACTTGATTCCCTTCGGTAATGCATTTTTTGCTTCTCAGTGTGATTTTTTCTATCTTCAACCTGATCTCTCATTCTTCGCCCTGATTACTGCTTTGTTGCAGTGTAGCAGTTCTTGCCTCATCCTTCGGCCCTGCCCTATAAGAGCTCTGATGTGGAGCTCATGTGGTCCGGCTGAACTGGTGAAATGGCGAGAAATGTCTGCGTGTCTTCACCTTCCTCGATTTGTTCCTCTACTGCCCTTCCCTCTCTATCTTGACTCGTTTAGTTATATATCTTGATCGAATCCTTCGGGCCAGCCCTATGAGAGTTCTTTTGTGGAGCTCAGTGGTCTGGTTAAACTAATATTGAAAACAAAAATATAATTTACCTTGAGTTCTGTTGTCAAAACTCATTCAAAGATAAACACAAATTGTTGCCAACAAAATGTTAAAACATTTGGCAGTATATAAGCCCTTCAATTCAATAGCATCATTTTTATTTCATTCTGTCTTGTGGTTAAGATATTGGTGTGCTGCATTACTGGCCTGGGTTTGAGCCCTGGCTGGGTCATGTCACAAATATATTAAATTAACATTGGACTATTTTATTCAAGTTAGGAAGGATCTCTAGTAATCAAATTTGTTAAAAACTATTTGAATTAACACTGACTGACATAATTATGTCCTTATTAAATGGAATATATTTGTTTATTGACACCCAGAATAAGACTAAGAAAGGTGTCATCATAAGGGTTAACAATGGATCTCGGTATGTGTTATGGGAGACCTTGCATCTTTACTCATGATAACGTACAACATATTGTAGATATAATTAAAGAAATTTTGAAAATATGTCTTATATTAATTCCATTTACACATTCAATAGTTTTAAGTGTGATTCAAGGAAGAAGCTAGAGGAACTGATGACAGAATTTGGAATCCAGATATGGCAGCATTAGTAGACTATTGGTACCGGTTAAATTTAATAAACCTGCTTGAAGCAGGGGTAGCATTCGAAACACGTATGTGGGAGACCCGACATTGATTTCTCACTAGGTGAGGGTTTATTTGACAAACTTGACACCCCCATTGCCTCCCAATCTCTCTCTCTGTAATTGCAGACATCAGAGGTACAGTAGGCTAGTGTCTTTTTTACAATGTGAATGCTAGCACCTGATCAGCATGATAGAGTTGATGACACTGGCTACAACCAACACTCTCAGCTACAGCCATTCCAATAACTCAGTAACATTCAACATGCACTTTATACACTACACTCAACATGCAATTTAAAACTGGAGTCACAGGCTAAATAAACCTTTTTCAGGGACTCTTTTTGAGAGTCTAATTGGTGGAGTGGTCATGCCACTGGATTGGTAATCTAATGGACCCAGGTTCAAATCCCGATATGTCAATGGGAAGATATTATTGGGATTGAATTTGTGCTGTACCTAGTATCAGTGCATTACCACAAAGCCCACCGAAATGCCAAAAAAATACCCTCATTGTTCCCTGATTAAATAGCACTGTATGAATATTCCCATATTCAAAATATGTTACAGGGGGACAATGCCTAGTGAGTTCACAGCTCAATAGGTGGCGTTCTGAGTCTGGAGGGTGAGACAGTGAAGCACTTGAACGAAGCAACCAGCCGCTTCAGAGATTCGAGCCATGAATGGATGATTCACATGTCTCACTCCCCAGACTGGAACAAGACCTCACGGGCTTCACCGTGTTGAGCGGTGGAATGTACAGGCTCTCAGCCTATGCCCGAGAGGGAGTAGTTGGAATATATAAAAAAAACAAAAAAAACATGAAGAATTTCTGTGATTTGCACAAGTATGCCTTGGTCACCTGATGGCTGCTCTCCATGCTTCACAGTACTGTATCCTGTAGTACCCTTGTCAAGTCCTCTAATCCTGAAATCCCTCTTCAGGATCTCGTCCCAGAGCTTTCACCATGCTTTCTTCCTTCCGTCCATTTTTATACTTTTAACGTGCTACGCTCAATCATCTTAATTCATTCGCTTCATATGGCCAAACCGCCACAGTCTGCCAGCACGTATCACCTCACAGAGATGGAGAATCAATTAAGGAATCCTGGAAGGCATTGGTAGCTTTAACCCCTTCAATATGATGGTGTCAATTTAAATTTATTGTTGGTAATGATCAGCTATGGTCACAACAAATAGCCAACCAACACCAGCTATTTAAAGGTGTGACTAGGCAGCTCGACCAGTAGCTGTCAGGCGGTGCAAACTTATCCATTTCTTTGAGTTTATGTTAGAACTAAGTTGGCACAGTTATGGTTGATCTGGTATGCGTTGCCCAGGAACCATATACAGTACAGTATATATAGGTGCCCTCTGGACTTCCTTGTCCTCCCGGCATTGAATCCACAGGCTAGAGCCATGTTTGGAGGATTGATATATTGAATAGAAAATATTTACTTACAGTAACATTGATCTAGGATGGCTATTAGAGCCGGTAAGAAATAATATCGCTAACTCTCCTAATACTTCCTCCATAAATCATAATCATGTTGGCCAAGAGTAGCTTAATTTCTGCGAGTCCCACATCAAAGCAAGCTGAGTGAGGTACTGAACTGTGATATTTTGTACCTTTGAATTCAAGTGATAATTCCTAGTTAGATTCAGTGATAATAGTGATAAGGCACACGGTTAGAGTTAGTAATAAAACAGTAGTTAAAAGGGTATACACATTGGAGGTAAAGGATAATAAGGTGAGACAATCAAGGTGGAAGGACAGGCTTTGAATCGGAGGAATCTATACATCAAGAGAATATATTTGCATTATTTAGAAGGAAAATTGACAGAGACTGGAATAGTAAATAACCTTAATGAGTTTACAATAACAAGATATCTCATGCATACTTACAACATTGAATTTGCTAGAGTAACTTGTCCATCTTTCAAGGAAATGCATATACTGTATAGTATAACATTGTGTAAGCCTATAGCATTTAGGGGCCCCATTACCTTTAGTCATCTTTAGCCTACTTATGTTGTGTAATGCTATGATATCCTAATTCTTCCCTCCAAACCCCTGAAAATCATCTTGGTAAAAAATAACCCTCTGAACCATAGCTTCCTTAGCATCATGAATAGGCCAGAAAGATTTACTCATAACCTCTATAACAACCAAGCTGATATTTCAACTATTAAGAATAACCAGGAAATAGGGGTAGAGATTTAAAACCCATTTACTCTAGCTCTATTAAAACAACAAGAGGATTATGTCAAGAATTTTGGCCTATACTAGTTATAGCTAAATTTAAATTTCCCTCCTGATTTTGCTGATCTTATCGGTTCGGTTCATTGGGGACACAGGCCAGAAATTCACTTATAAGATATCACAGGAACATTATTAATTATATATACACTTAAAGGCTTGTGAGTAATATTTATCTAATAATAATATGCTATTGTAAGAACTGAATCATGTTGATTTAGTCGAGATAATGGTTGAGCCGAAATGTGTGGCGTGTGACAGGCTGCCAGCTGGGGAGAGGGAGGAGGTGGGAGGGTTTGGGTGAAAGTTTACCAAATTACCTTCACTATGTTTCAGCTTTCATTTTTAAGTCCAGCTTCCCAAGAGCACCAGAGGCAAGTCTTGTAAGTTGGGAAGATAAATAGATGTGTTTAGACCTAGCCTATGTAACATTGTATTAGGGTGCAAAATAAAATAAGATAGGCCTATAGGCTAGGCTAGGCTAGGCTAATTCTCCATGTTTTGAATTGCTTGCATTTTTTCATATTGTGTTAATTGCATTCAATGCACAACTTTCTATTTCATTCCTGTACATCCTTAGCAGTAATATATTAGTGATGGGTGCCAATTTCTGATAAATTTTTCGGTTTAATGTTATTTTAATAGGCCTACCACAAATTTTGTTGATATAGGCTATTTGAAGATAAATATTGAATCTATATGCTCTAAAGATCATAAGAAAATTTGTTTTAACCCTCGGTAAAACCTAATAGCCTAAAAAGTATGGTAGGCTAGGGTACTAACATTTATTTTTCGTAACAAGGTTGTCAATACGGTACTTCCAGTTATCGACAGCTCTAAAGATCATATGAAAATGTGTTAAACCCTCGGAAAAACCTAATATAAAAGTAGGCTATGCTACTAAAATTTAATTTTCGTAACAAGGTTGTCAATACGCAATACGGTACTTTCCCGTTATCAATGTACAATCAAAGCTGAACATTGCAGAGTAGCCTAAACACCGTAGAATCGACTTTTCTTTCACCTTCGTATAATCGACAGCCAATTTTATATTTTTTTTATTTAGGCTAGGATACTAGGACCTAATAGGCTAATAATAATAATAATAATTATAATAATAATAATAATAATAATAATAATATTTATTCAGTTAGCAATATACAGAGTTGGTACCACATAGTACAGTATGTTACAAATATGACATGTACCAGCCTTGCATAATTCCAACTAAGGATAGCCCAATAAGGCCGTTAGGCGTATTTCCGTTGGGGTCCTCGTGGGATTAGGTTAGCTGGGGAAATGGGGAGGATAAGGAAATAGATATTTTAGAGAAAGTATTTATAGGGGGTTATTTTAAGATACCTTACATCCTATAGTAAATATCAGTAATCTGTAATCAGTAATCATTTCAGTTTGGTTCGTCTATCTCTTATGTCGTATTTAGTAGTAGACATAAGCTTGGTGCTCCCTTCTTGCAGCTGTCCGGTTCAGGTGTTGTTGTTGTTCCCCAGGCTGTCTGGCCGAACAGCCCCAAGGTCTCGAGCAAGGCCAAGGCCATAAACGAGCGCCCCCACAAAATCCTCCCTGCTTACCACTAACAAAGCCCGGGTGACCGAAGCCACTCCAAGGCAGGGAGCTAAGGAGGGTGCGGAAACGCCCGGGAAACCAAAGCCCCACCCAAGGCCCTTGTGCCCCTCAGCAATTATGAAGGGAAAGTTGAGAGGTAAGGGAAAAATGTGACACTTTGGCTCCGAATCTGCCAACTTCTAGGTTGGCAGTAGGGAGATCAATCCACGGAAAAGACGCCGCGCCGCCACTTGAGATCTAGAAGATATATAAGTAAAAGGAACAGTCAGAGTAAGCTATGGGTATGGCAGAGATCGCTCAGTTCTCACTCGGATAGACCAGCCCATCACCGCATGACTAGAACCCAATCCTCTCAGCATCAGCTAGGAAAGGCCCTAGAAAGCCGCCTTTGGCGGGGGGATAGCTCCCCTATTTCAACTCCTTTCGGGGTTGGGCACCCGCCAGGTGGTTCAGGTGTTCCTTCAGGCTACGTCTGAAGGAATACAGTGTTCTCTTTTCACGGACTGACTGGGGTAGGTCGTTCCAGTCTTTGATGGCAGTGAAGAAGAATGTTTGCTTACCCTGTCCTTGGATTCTCGGGACCTTAAAATTAAACATCCTGTTTCTTGTATTATGTCCACTCCTCTCATTTGCTTTAACAAAATCATACTTTAGATACTCTGGAGCTCTGTCATAGAAAATTTTGAAGGCATTTGTGAGCCTGATTTGTTTGGCCCTGTCAGAGACATTGAGCATACCTAGTGACTGAAGTTGTTCCTGGCCAACATGTTATCTGGGTACTAGGTTCAGCATGAACCTAACCATTTTATTTTGAGTGACCTGAAGTTTGTGCTGTGCTGATTTAGATGATGCAGAGTAGGCCTACCAGGATGACACAGAATAGTCAAAATGACATTGAACAAGCGCTTGGCAGAGGGTCTTTTTGGTCGTCGCGGGCAAGCATCCCACCTGTCTATACAGGTATTTTATACGTGGTCTACACTTACTCAGGATAGATTAGCCTAGCCTAGTACTCAACCAGCGGGGGTGTGGGGGCGGCAGCCCCCACCTATAATACTAGGTTAGGTTAGGTAAGGTTGTTAGGTTAGGCTAATGTCTTCAAATCACTATCGGGGGGGCGTGTCTCAACATCGATCGATAGGCCTAATGGGGAAAATAGGTTTTCCCGAGATTTCTAATTAATTACAAACACTATATATTGATGTAAATTAACAATTTTGTTTATAAAAAACACTGAAAATTTGTGGTATTAAAATAAAAAAAATATAAATTTTCTATAAGAAAACTACACATGGCTGGCCGCTGGGATCTGTGAGCTATGGAAAGTGCAAAATAGGCTAACCAAAGATCAATCGGGTTAAAATTGAAGACAACCCGGATACGAGCCCCATCGATAATTATCAGTGTTCTAGAAGTTTCATGGACGATACTAGGCCTATGTTGGTGTACATGTAATTACCGTCGCAAATTCACTATAGGCTAAGTGAAATACGAGAAACTGTTGGATTGTTCACCGATAAACAGGGAACGTGAGCTGGGTTTAGACCGTCGCGTACCCATAAACAGGGAACGTGAGCTGGGTTTAGACCGTCGCGCTGCTCGCGCACCCATGAACGGGGAACGGGAGCTGGGTTTAAACCGTCCGTTAGTTTTCGGTTAGGTTAGGTTAGGTTAGGCTAATGTTGAAAATACTAAAATGCGACGGTCCTCGGTATTAAACAACACTGTAGCCCTAGGCCTATAACAAATAAAACTACAAAAACAAAAAAGATTAACTAGTAAAAAGGCTGTCCGGGTTCTCTTCAATTTTGACCATCAATCATCAGCTAAACTAGGCTAACATAATATAACCCTGGTACCGGTATGGTTGATTTTATAAATTTATACACTAGGCCTAGGCCTAAGTGATATGTTTAGTGGCCTACTCTAGAATCACAAATCGGTGTCAAACTGGGTTTTCTGATGCTCAAGGAACTTAGGAAGTAACTGTAAAGATTGGTAAATAATAGCATAGGTAGGCCTAAAATATTCGGTAGCATTCAAGGAGACTACAGCAGGACTTACCTCTGACCGGGTATAGGCTATCCTAGTGTTTACTCTACCCCTTTAAAAGGACATTAGCTGGGTAGAATGTAGAATTCGGGCGTACCGCCAGCCTTGTTTACACTAGGCGGAGTGGCGTCAGACGCTTGACATCTGTTCCCGTATATTTTGACTGCCTTTGGATACAATATGTTGAAGCTGAAGGGCCACCCCTCACCCCCCCCCATGACATATTGTCATGATATATATTGCCAGCAGGGTGCAAATAACTGAAAAAATCGCAGTCAAAATAGACGCGAACTTAACCACGATGATCGACAAATGTAAACATGACGGCGGTGGCGGCGTCGGACGCTTGCAATCGTGTTCCCATCTATTTTGAATGCCATTGGATACAATACTTTATGTTGAGGGGGGGTTTTGCCCCTCTCACCCCCTCCCCCATGAGGTATTGTCATAATCATATATATTGCCAGCAGGTGGCAAATAACCGAGAAAAAAAATCGCCGTCAAAATAGACGCGAAGTTAACCGCGGCGATCACCCTATGTAAACATGACGACCGTACGCCCGGAAACTACATCCATCCCCATTAGCCTAACCTAACAACCTTACCTAACGTAGGCCTATCCTAGTATTATGGGTGGGGGCTGCCTCCCCCAGTCCCCCGCTGTTTGACATCTTTGACTTATATTTTTGGTATATTTGTCTGTGAAGTGGGTATTTTTTCAATTTGTCGATAACGAAAATCCTCCATGCGAACTATAGGCTATGGAGAAAAATACGGCGAATCTATTAGTGCCTATTTTCCCCAATAAATTGTTTCTCATAACGCTGCAGTAGTGTCGTTTATAATAACCAAATATTCTCCCACAACGGAATATATGTGAGTAGGCTATATTATAAGGATTCCATAGAACTGCATTTTCCCTAAAAAATTATTATAACAACGCTGTGAGCCTTTTCCCTATAATTATTCAATATTATTCGTAGTAGACTTAGGCTAGTATGGTTTGATGATGCTTGGAAATGTATATTTGACTTGAAATAGATACATTAAAAACCTTCATTAAAGTGAGACTCGTCCGCCGCGGTTTGACGACTCTACCCCCGAAACTTCATTTTCTGTAAGCCCATTTTCTTACGACGCACGATCTTGGAAGGTGTTTTTCGCCCTTCCGCAGTACTTTTTAGTTATTTTATGTCTTCTACATCATTATTTAGAGCAGCAGGGGTCTAGTCGGGGCGGCTAGCTTAGGTTAGGTAAATGAAAATATTGCCATCATAGGAGGCAGGTGATTGGTTTGTGTCTTATCTCGCCAACTCTCATTTTCAATGGAAGCATTAATCTAACATGACAACCTAGTTAACTTGGGGGCTGCTTTCCCCCGACTCCCACAATTCGAACATCAGTAGGGTTCCTGAATATGGTAAGACTGAAAAAGACTCAGTTTCGATAGGTAAATAATGAAAAAATAGGGGTAGGCCTAGTGTAATTGTAGATTTACATTCAAAGATGATGATGCAGTTATTTAACGCTGTTAACGCTTGATTTACAGGGCTAGGGCGTGCTCTTGTTAACCCTCCAGCCCCAGCTATGTATTATATATATATTCCCCGAAATCCGGTGGTTTTGGCCGAAAAACGTCTACGCCTAGGCTACCGCATCTTTGTTATTTGGCTTGCTTCCGCATTCCCGCGCATCCCCATGCGTAGATGTGTTTCGTACCTGTAGAATGGCGTTAAGTAGAGCTCTCTAAGTCAACTGGTTCAGTTGTGATGATGATTTAATTGGATATAACTTTATGGCAAAAACAGCCACTTTACACTACTTTTCGATACTTAACAATAACATACAGGCACACACGAACAAGCGACGCACTCCTTCTTGTGGCCTGAGATGCGGGGCGTCGGTCCAGCCGGCTGTTGTTTACATGCGTCGGACGTACGCCTCGCACACCAAGCTTACAGGCTTTGAGCTCATGGGTGTTTAAGAGCCCTTCCGGGTAGCCCGGGTGTGGTTTTTATGGGCGTTCAAGATCCCTTCCGGGTCTGGAAGGTTAAAGGGACTTAACTGGAAATTTGCCACAAATCGATAGACAAAGCTGTCCAATTCTAGACATCTACCAATGGCACGGCCTGGGATCGATCTGCCGAACCTTCGATCAGCAGCCAGACGCGCTACCGATCATGCCACAGCTTGCGGCTGCGTGGCATGATACTAATTAAGCCCATGGGTGGAGGTACTAATATTTAAAGTTATTATTTCAGATGGATGTGTAGTGTACGTAAGGATGGACTGTGTGCGCATGGTGGTGGGTCGACTTGGCACTAGTATGAGGCTCCACGTGCGACTCAGAGTGTGGGTCGCCCTTGCTGCCACCTATGTCATTGTCATGGGTCTCGTGTATATCATGCAGATCCCTCTGAGGTCTAACACGTGTAAGTTATTGTCTATTGTTACTATTATCCTCTTCATAATCAATCTTACAAAACCCAATTGCTGTGTTCTTGATGTTGGCTGTCATTTCATGCCATCAAGATCAGTCAACTGCTATCCTGCTGTCCACCTTCCTTCCAGCTCCTCCAAAATTCTAACTAGATTTCTTTTGTCCCCTGGCTCTTCTCCCTTCTATCTTTCCATGTTGACCAGGTGTTCGATAGCTCTTCCTAGTAAGTCTGTGTCCTAGGAAACGTACCAGTAGTTATCTTCCCCGGATGTCTTTGATCAGCTGCCTTGTTGTATTTGTTCTCCATAGCATTTGCTGGTTGATAATCCTTGCCTTACCATATGAACTGAAGGGTTGCTTTTTGCAGTATATTCTCACTTTAAAATGAACTGCAGTACAGTACACTTTCACTCCCATCATGCAATACTCTTTCACTACCAGTAGGTATGATTTGAACTGTGGTACACTAACTATCACTGTCACTCTTACAGTACACTCTCACTATGACATGAACTATAGTACACACTCATTTTTCTGTACACTCACACAATAAAATGAAGGGAAGTGTAATGCTGCCTGTTACTGTACACATGACTTGAACTACAGTACGCAACACACTATGAAATTAATTCAGCTGAACTATTTCCCATACAGTACAGTCCCACTATGACATGTCTGCGGAGGGAGTGATGAAGATACACCGAGCTGTGGTCAAGAAGGAAGCTGACAAATACGCCCGAGCTGCCCTCAAGGATTCCCCCGCCACCTTGGAGGAATCACAACAGATCACGATACTTACTGATGTTTTTAAGAAGTATGTTGAGACATTTGTCTTTACTGTTGCCAATATTATTCCCTTAGGTAATCTTAAAGGTAACCAAAGAAAAAAGGTTGTTGTTGTTTGTTGTTGTTGCTGTTCCCCAGGCTGCCTGGCCGAACAGCCCCAAGGCCATAACCGAGCACCCCCACATAACCCTCCCTGCCTACCACAATAAAGCCTGGGTGACCGAAGCCACTCCATGGCGGGGAACTGAGGAGGGTGCGGAAACGCCCGGGAAACAAAAGCCCCACCCAGGGCCCTGTGCCCCTCAGCAATTATGAAGAGAAAGTTAAGGGGCAAAGGAAAAATATGATGCTTTGGCTTCCAATCTGCCAATCTGTAGGTTGGCAGATTGGGAGGTTAATCCACGGAAGAGACGCCATCACTTGAGATCTAGAAAATATATAAGTAAAAGGAACAGTCAGAGTAAGCTATGGGTATGGCAGAGATCGCTCAGTTCTCACTCTAATAGACCAGCCCATCACTACATGACTAGAACCCAATCCTCTCAGCATCAGCTAAGAAAGGCCCTAGAAAGCCACCTTTGACGGGGGGATAGCTCCCCTATTTCAACCCCTTTCGAGGTTGGGCACCCGTTGTCGTTCCCTAAGCTGCCTGGCCGAACAGCCTCGAGTCCCTAAGAAAGGCCATGGCCACGGTCGGGCTTTCCCACAGAGCTCTCAAAGAGTGTAAAGTATGTTGTTGGCGTAAGTGATTGTGTGAAATGCAGTCTTCTAGGATGTGTCCAATGGTAAGGGGTGCTGTGTTACATCCCGGGCAGGTGTCGTTGACGGAGACATCCACCCGGGATATAACACAGCACCCCATACCATTGGACACATCCTAGAAGACTGCATTTCACACAATCAGTTATGCCAACAATATAATCTACAAAATAAAGCAAAAGGTTGGAGGTACAGTAGTAGCGCGACTTTTGAGCACAATTGTACTTTATTTAACTCTTTCAATCACATGGCTAAACAAAAATAGTTTTAGTCTCGCTACTTCCAGACAATTTAATTCAACTTCGGTTCGATCTTTCATAGTTCCACGGTTAATTAGATAATCCTAAACTCTTTGATTTCTAGAGGTCATTCCTCAGTTGAGTAAAATAAAGAAATTGTGGGATGGATGTAGTTTTCGGGCGTACGGTCGTCATGTTTACATAGGGCGATCGCCGCGGTGAACTTCGCGTCTATTTTGACGGCGATTTTTTCAGTTATTTGCCCCCTGCCTGACAATATGACGATGACAATATGTCATGGGGGGGGTGAGGGCCCCCCCCTCAACATATTACTGTATCCAATGGCATTAAAATTAGACGGGAACATGATAGCAAACGTCCGACATCATGTTTACATTTGTCGATCGCCATAGTTAAGTTCGCGTCTATTTTGATGGCGATTTTTTGAGTTATTTGCCCCTGCTGGCAATATATATGATGATGACAATATGTGAATGCCCCCTCAACATATTGTATCGAAAGGCAGTTAAAATAACGGGAACATGATGGCAAGCGTCCACTACCGCTCCGCATAGTGTAAACAAGGGTGGCGGTAGGCCCGCACTTAATATTCTTGCCGAAATTGTTGTCAGATTTTAGGAGTTAAGAGTGTGATTGTATTATTCCAGAGCGGACAGTAATCACGACGGACGGCTAGAAGTGAAGGAACTGTCGGCCTGGATCAGCACCAAGATTAAGGAACACCTCGCTCTTGCCCTTAGGGAAAACTTCTTTATATTCACTGCCATCGACCAGGAGCCCAGGAATGGTAATTGCTGCTTTATTTTTATCTTCTTGTAATGTCAATATTGTAACAATAGAGGTTAAAGGAATGAGGACAATGCATCAAAGCAAATGTTTGTTCTGTATGGTTAGTACCGGTAACACTTATATAATGAATTAGTTTTACAGGTTTGTTAAAGAATAACCATATACAGTATTGTGAATAGATTTTTAAAAATTTAGTTAAACAAAAATCTAAGTAAATCCGTATTAAAACTGAGCATTTTATATTTAACACTTTCAAAATTACATACCGGTACTTGATAACCCAAAATACAATGGTGGGTTGTCTCAATGACCCCTCTTTTCTCTGTCTCTCTGTCACCCTCCCCTCAGGTGTGGTGTCGTGGGATGAGTACCACATATACTTCTTCAAGCAACACGGTTATGACCAGCAGTTCATCGCTGACCACAAACACAGTCATAAAGGACTACCCAGGGAGATAAAAGGTACCACATAATTTAGGTTATAGTCCAATTATTATTAACCCCTTCAGCCCCATGACGTATTTTAATCATATTCTGGTTACTAGTATATGATTTTGTTTAGTTTGTAATCTACTTATACGACTCAAATAGGTAAATACGATCTCAATAAACCCTCTCAGTAACATAGGTCCTTCTTAAACTGAATAAAATCATCTAATTTTATCCAGAATCAAAGGCAAAAAGACGTCATGGTGCTGAAGGGGTTAACCTGGCGAATTTGCACTTGATGAGTGTGGGCTACAGAACTCTACTTCAAGCTGATTGGCTGATGATCTTGTGCTCTAATAACAACCTTTAATTGCTAAAGCAAACACCATAAACATAACAGTAACATCAACCAATTATCTTGAAGTAGAGTTCTGTTACTCAAATTGACCAAGTGCAAATTTACCAGGTTAAAACAGACTATTGAATGGGTAAGCTAAGCTAGTTTACGTAAGTTAGGCTAAATTACTTAACAAGATTTAAAATGGAAATTAATAAAAACATTTTTTTTTATTACACTAAAAACCATAAGAAAAATGTAGATTTTATGTCTTATTAATAAATTAGATGACATTTCTACAAATTTGCCTATGTAATTGATGTGCTTTCAGAGACCATAATGAGGGACAAGGCAGCGTGGTCTGAAGCAGCCCGAGACAACCCGGACCAACTGACTATAGACGAGTTCCTCGCGTTCAGACACCCAGAGTCCTCTCACGCCACCATCCTCAGTATTGTGGAGGAAATGCTCGGCAGACTTGGTGGGTTTGTTAAAGGGATTTGAGAATAATTTATGCCACTTTAAACACCACAGAACTCGTATTGATGCTGCGGGAGGCATTAGGTTGTAGGGTAGTAATTGTGAATTTTGTGGTACCTTCTGTGATTCAAACCAGGTCTTTTTAAGCTTGGTAAAATTGCTTATAACCTGGACACTAATGAAACTGTACTGAATGCAAGTGACATACAGCAGATGTAACCTATGTCCTACTATGGTTGAGAGGATTGCTTCACTCGATTACAGTTAATTAACATGTCCAGGGAAAAGAGAATGGGACTACTGTACATCATATTGCATGTCTTATTCCTTAACCCTAGTCTAGCGGGTGGTCTGTGGCCGTTTTGGGCCTTTTCAGGCCATTCTGACTGCTATATCAACCATCAGCATGAAAGGAACTGTATTGTGCCGAAAACTAGGTGGAAATCGCTACACAATGACACCACATACAGCTATGTAGCACTCGTGGAGCACTGACAGTGTTACCTCAAAGATGGAAGTGTAGCGGATTTTGCTACATTGTTCACTTTTAGCGAACTATTGGTCACACTGTCATCCTCCCGTGCGGTGGGGGAACTGGAGTTAGTGTGGGCCGGGAGGCCACAGATTTCGGACGTATGGTTCATTACTGTTCCACCCATTTTCACTCTATTTTCACCCATTTTTCACCCGTTTTTTGCCAGTTTCTTTAACTCGACTTATGTTGCGTGCCGCTTTTTAAGGGTTAAGTGAAGGAGCTAAAAAATGCCATTCCTCTTTCAGATATCGATGAAGACAACAAATTGACGGAAGAAGAGTTTTCTGACCCAGATAACAATGAAGTCCCCGATGACATGACCCCAGGAGAGTACAAACATGATCGTGTGGAGGAGTTTAGGGTCGCTGACGAAGATGAGAATGGGAGCCTTGACAGACGGGAATTGCTGGTACAGATACAGTTCACTTTACAATATATGTTATGTAATAACATAGACTACAGTAGATCTAGACTGGACACAAAAATGGAACTTTGCAGTAAGGGACCTAAAATCGGAGAACGAACCCCCAAGTTCGAACCTCGAAACTGCGAACATTTTATATTTTCGCGGTTTCGAGGTTCGAACTTTGGGGTTCGTTCTCCAATTTTGGGTCCATTACTGCAAAGTTCCATTTTTGTGTCCAGTCCAGATCTACTGTAGTCTATGGTAATAATAATATTCATAATAATAATAATCGCCTGGTTACTTATATAGCGCCCGTACCTCCTCCTATGAGGATTCACAAGCGCTTGACCTCAACCAGAGACCATTACCCATCTCCCTTGGTCAAGGGAAGACAGTTCTTGTTGTTCCCCAGGCTGTCTGACCGAACAGCCCCAAGGTCCCGAGCAAGGCCAAGGCCATAACCGAGCGCCCCCACAAAACCCTCCCTTCTTTACCACTAAGGGGATACGGTAGAAAAAATCTTTCAACATGAGCGTGGATTGAATACAAGTTTGCTGGATGGTAAGCAGGGACGCTATCAACTGAGCCAGCCGACGGCTAAACAAATTTTACTGAAAAAAAAAACATTGTGTAGACTAACAGTGGAAGCCAATGTATCTCAATTCAACCTTTCAAACTGAGAAGGAAAGGTGTTATTTATTAAAGGGGCTAATGTTACTTAAGTTGTATACAGTAAACTCTTGAAGTTTTCAAATCTGGATATATGAGAATTTCAGATAACTGAGTCTACTGTAACTACTAATGTGGCCCCCATCCACCACACAGAGATACCTGGACCCTCGGAACATCCACCACGCAGAGAAGGATGCGGTGAATCTACTGGCTGCGGCCGACGAGAATCAAGATGGTGTCCTCTCTTTGGCGGAGGTTCTCGATCAGCGCCTTCTGTTCATGGCCAGCAAGATGGTCGATGCTGCCAGGAGCTTCCATGATGAGTTTTAGGGATGGTTATTTTATTATTATTTTGTATATTTTTTTATGATGCTTGGTTGTTAATTAGTTCCTATTAAAGAGCATTCCAATGTTTAGTGTGATTTAAATATTTTATATAGTTATGTATTATTTGTAATTAGTTCCAATTAAATAATATGCCAATGCTAAATGTGATTTAGATATTTTATACAGTTATAATATAGTAAAGTCTCTTTACAACAATTTGATACTGCCATATATATATTATATATATGCCTATATGTGTGTGTGGAATTATTATGATGGTTGTTTTCTAGCTCATTCGTACAAAGAATATTCCAATGCTAATTATGATTGATGTATTTCTTATGCATTATACTGTACTAGGTTCAACTACGTTGTTTCTTGTTTCCACATAGCGATTTTGATAAGTTAATTTGACTTTGTATTGTCTTTGTCCCAGTTTTGGTTTGTTTAGTTTGCAAGTTTTACATTTTAAAATAATATACAGTATTAACCCGGCAACGGCAAGATAGCTCTTAAGAAGTTTTACTGGGCGAGGGCGGAAAAGCTCTTAAGAGGGAGGCCTAAAAAAAAACATTTAAACGGCCCCAGTAGCACTAAACAAGTGTTTTTTTTTGGGTTTTTTTCCCCTATACCTCATATCACTCCTCCACATCCCCTCCTTCCCCCCTTTCCCCTCCCCCTTCAATTATCACCTATTTTTCCTGTTATTCCCTAATTCATTGGTATATTTTTGTGCTAACATTAGCAAAATGTGTGGAGGATGTGCTTACGTGCCTAGCGAGTGTGTTACACAACCGAGAGTGTGAATGAGTAGGCTCAGTGTGGCTTGAGGCCTCGTGGAGGGAGGGGTTGCCTCAATTTGCTCCATAATTCATGAATGGGCTGCTCCATGTATATTCGCAATTTTGACCAGAAAAATTATATTTTCACTTGTTTTATTGTTGTTACAGGTTACTATCTTCATAGTGAAGGTAAAATAGGCTCATATGAATAAGTAATAACGATATTTATCGTAAAATGACGATTATAGGCCTGAATGGAGCCTATATGCTCGCCCATGGGCATCGAGTTGAATACCCCCTGCTCGCCGTTTATAGGTTAAGATGTTTTGAAAACATTATTGTGGTTATATATCCTAGTGCAGTTTTCAGTCAGTTTTTTGGGTTATGTTTGATATAATTATTTTAATCTAATATTAAGTACATCATATTTCTTACATTATTTATTACATAATCAATTCCCACATGATGGTTGTGCAGGATGGAGATTCCATGATGAATTTTAGTCTCAATATTATATTAATATACTGTATATATTGAGACTGCATTTTAAGTTATTTTATTTATACACAATTCACCACTAAATTGCCGATTTTGAAATATTTACAGAACTTTTCCTGCAAAATATATTATGTAAGAGCACACCCCAAGGCAAATATATACACAGACTTCCTACAAACTATGCAATTGTAAATTGTGTTTTCTTCTCTAACTCACAACCAGATGACGACAATTTTTACTTTAATCTAGCTAACTCCAGATGAGTGTGTTAAATTTAGGAGGGATTTTGTTAAGAGTCAGAGGGTTAATTGATATGTTTAATACCCCTTTAATTCCTAGAGGTCCTTCCTAAGCTAAGTAAATTCATCTGGTATTATCTGGAATAAAGAGATTAACCTGATTAAACATCTAGCATACATTTCAGCCTCTCTCACATTTCTGTTAATTATTATTGTCTCTTGCCAGATCAATTCAGTTGATTTGCGAACCTTTAGGGGATTTTTTGGAGCAGCATGGTGTACAGGGGTTTGAGAATTAGGATAACATCATAACCTAACACGACTATAGATGACATACATGGATACCTCCCTACAGCTGTATCACCATATTTTAAAGTTGTTGTTGTTACCAGGCTGTCTGACCGAACAGCCCAAAGATCCCGAGCAAGGCCAAGGCCATAACTGAGCGCCCCTACAGAACCCTCCCTGCTTTACCACTAAGAATGCCCGGGTGAACGAAGCTGCTCCCAGGCGAGGAGCTGAGGAGGGTGCGGAAACACCCAGGACACCGAAGCCCCAACCAAGGCTCTGTGCCCCTTAACAATTATGAAGGGAAAGTTGAGGGGCAAAAGAAAAATGTGATGCTTTGGCTCCCAGTCTGCCAACCTCTTGGTTGGCAGTAGAAGGGTCAATCCACGGAAGAGACGCCGCCACTTGAAATCTAGAAAATATACAAGTAAAAGGAACAGTGAGAGTAATCTATGGGTATGCCAGAGAATGCTCAACTCTCATTCTGATAGACCAGCCCATCACCAAACCAAATTGTACAGTTGTTTATTATACCTCCTATCATTACTCTACAACACTCATATTTTAACTGTTTTATAGTTATCCTAGATTACCTCCATCATATTTCTACCACCATATAGTGTTCGTACCAGACACTCTGCCAATATTACATGATGATGAATATTATTCATATGCAGACATATAATACCTTACAAAACTTACCAAAAAAAAAAAAAAAGGGGGGAATATCTTGTATATGGGCTAATTGACTTTCTACAGATTTCTGTATTCTCATGTTCTTGGATTCTTCCCTTAGCTATGAGTTTATTATAACTTTTGATCCACTTTTTGACAACATTTTGAAACAAATTTGTGCTGGTACGGGACAGAGTAGTGGCAACTAGACTGAAGCTGGATTATTATATAGAATTATTATAGAATATTATTTCAGAAGCTGCCAGATCAAGGTTGCTGTAATGAAGCGTATGTGTAATTCTGCCTTGTGTCGTCCCAGTTTTAGTTTGTTTATTTTGCAAGTTTTACATTATAATTAACTCTGAGAATGAGGAAGGGGAATCATAAACCTCAATAAAAAATGAGAAAGTGTTTAAAATAGATTGAGACAGCACTAGTATAGCTAACAAAGTAGTTCACCCTTCACTCTCATTAGTAATTTGCCAAAATCACCAGCTTCATTTCAAATGCTAAAAATTCACAATGTAAGCAGTTTTTTATTCTCTTACAGAGTGAAAACTGAACACCCACATAACTGTAGGTTTGTCTTAGCCATTCATTTAGGTTGAATATATTAATGCATTTATTTATCCTATTGATAACATTTGATCTCTTGGTTACTTTAATACAGCTCATTTTTAATTATTATTTATATGAATATTTACTGTATACAGGGTGGCACAGAATTTGGTTACGGTATCCAGGGAAGACGACAGCTGAGTCAACTGGGTAACCATTCTGTTTCACCCAGTATGACTTATGATTTTATCCAGACATTTTTGCCACAACTTGTGGATAGAAATTGATAAAAGACTCCTAATGCCAATGTTTAGGATTATTCTCTCACATTAATTTGTACCCTCTTAAAATATATTTGTGATTCATTTACTAAAATCATTATAGATTTGTTTGGTATTTTGATATACCTGAAATTGTGGGTTAAAATGATCAGGAATATGAACAACACTTGAAACACATAGATCCTAGCTTTAAAATATATTGCAGGATTTCTAGGATTATTTTCATATGATGCATTGAAACAATAACTGTCTAGATTATTTGCAAAACCTTGGGTAAAGGCCCATGGGATATGCTAACAAAATATGGAACTGACTTTGACTCAGACCAAGAGTGAGAGCAGTGGAAATGAATTATTTAAGAAGTGCGTGCGGAGTTACATGGAGGGATAGACAGACTAATGAGGAAGTAAGAAGGAGGTGTGGTGTGGAGGTAGATGTGCTTGAAAGTGTGAAAAGGAACAACTTGAGATGGTTCGGCCATATGGAACATATGGAAAGCGAGAGAATGACTAAGAGGGTGTACGAGAGCGAGGTGGAGGGACAGAGAGGGAGAGGTAGACCGAAAGAGAGGTGGACGGATGGAGTGAGGAAGTATATGAACGAAGGCGGTGCTGGTTGGGGGGAGGGGCATGGGGCGGTTCGTTCGTGGCCACCCCTTCGGGGATCACGGTGTCAGGCAATAGATAGATAGATAGACTTTGCTACTGTTTCCATTCCTTGGGATTGGTACTTTTATTGAAACATACAAGCAGTTTACTGGTAGCTTGGAGTAAGCATGAGGCAGAAATAAGGTATGTATTACAGCCAGATGCCATACTGTACCTGTTGCTAATACTTCTGTAAAGATTTACTGGAAAGGATATGAGGAGATTGAATCATCCCAAGGAATTTATCTACCTTGACTGTATGGTTAGCTACCCACTATTATCAAACAGTTACTAGAGCTACTGGAAACTCTGTAATGTTTTCTGGATTTTTTATAATAAGCTTATCATATGATGGGCAATTCCAAGATATTTTGCTGGTTCGTGTTTGAGTAACAACTATGCATAAATGTAATTTCTTCTATAAAGATTAATCATTATTCCTTATCTGAAACAAACTGTCCTTCAACATAGATTTCATAAAGTTGTAGGTAACGTTTCACCAAACGGCTCTTCATGACATGATTTTGTTTACAAAACCCTGATAAGTGATACATTCCAATTTGATCTCGTGCCAATCTGCATGGTGTGGCAGTGTTATGCACTCTGTGAGTGCTGGTGTTTTACTTAATACATTCCATTGATGTACCATGATATAATATGTTAATTGTGACAGAATAACACCTGAAGAACACTTGCATTACAATAAATACTGGTAAATATTTGTGATATGCTATTAATGAACATACAGTATTCAGGATTAAATGCTAGTGAGACTGATGTCAGTAAATGAAGATTATTTTTTTAATATAATAAGGATACTTTATGTCTAATATTAAGATTGTCAGGAGTAAACTATAATGTATCCAAAAACTGTAGTGTAGATACAGTATATCGTTACACAAATTTATTGCACAACTGGTATATTTTATTTATTTTAACAAGTTTAGACATGATGGCCCCTAGCTTCATGCAACTGGGAGAGGGCTGGAATAAACAGGCTGTAATTTTCTGTACTTATTTACTGTTTGACTTCTTAAAAAGTAGAAATATTAGCTTGATTGATCAAATGTGTTTTTGAGTTACAAGAGTTTGGGGGTTGGTATTTCTATTCTTGTCATAATGAACAGACTATAAGGTCTTTAAGCATAATGGACCACTCTTGATTTGGTTTCATTTGTATACAGTACATCATGCCTATGGTTGTAAAATTCAGGGCTATTTTCTTAATGCTTTCAATATGGAGGCGTTACTTTTTAATGGCCAATTCTAGACAATTTTATTTATTTTAGGAAGGCCTCTAAAACTCCCAAAGTAATAGCAATATCTCCATTCTACTCTTAATCGATGAATTCATCTTATGATAGCCAGTCTAAAAGTTTATATGGGGTGTCATTGTAAACATGAACATGGGAGAGTGAGCTTCTTCCATAGAGTGATGCAATACACCATAGAAAAGATTTTATTTTAACCATTAGGATAGACTAGCCGAATCATACGTGGGAGTCCAATTAGCACACAAAATCTATAACAATTACTATCCACAAAAAAAAAAAAAAAAAGTGTTAGATTAAGATTAATTAATTTAGTATCAAAATATACAATAGATTACCAATACACCAAACAGCAAATGTTTACTCTTAATGTACCTTGAATTTGGCTTTGTCACTTTCAACTCTGGGTGAGACACTTGTTACAGGCAGCTTTGCCTTCTGTCTCTTTTATACACATAAAACAAATATATACAAATAAAGCTAAGGTACAGAGAGGGTTAACCCCTTCACTAGGATTACACACCTACAATATATTTTGGCAATCATAAGACAACTTTATTCAGCGTAGGATGAATCAGTGGGAGGTAAAAGGTTTAGTTGGGTTATTATTTCCCCCTTTTACTTCTTATACTGTTTATACTTGGTACTATACTCCTTTCCGCGGCTGGGGGGCTTCAGGGCTGGCGACTGGGGCTTGATGGGGGAGGGTTATGGTTATTTCTCTCCCTCTCCCCTCGACCTTTCGTCGTCGGCTTGACTACTTTTGAGTAGTTTTTCTTTCCTCTTTCTATGCTTTTCCCCTTCTATTCTTATTCTGTCCCATTCGGTTGTCCTCGGGAAGCTTATATAACATACCTCCCTGGCCTGGCTAGGTAGTAGGCTCCTGACCTGATTTGTCTCTTTGGTTGCTGCTGCGGCCAAGCTGATTTGATTCCCTTCAGTCGTACATTTGTTTGCATCTCGCTGTGATTTATATTCTACCTTTGACCTTATCTCTCATTCTTCGCCCTTGATCAGTTCTTGGTTAGTGCTGCAGTGTAGCAGTTCTTGCCTTATCCTTCGGCCCGACGGCCCTGCCCTATTAGAGCTCTGCTGTGGAGGTCATGACTGTGGTCCGGCTGAACTGGTGAAATGGCGAGAAATGTCTGTGTGTCTTCACCTTCCTCGATTTGTTCACCTCCTGCCCTTCCCTATCTATCTTGACTTGATTAGTTGTCAATCTTGATCTAATCCTTTGGGCCAGCCCTATGAGAGTTCTTTTGTGGAACTTAGTGGTCTGGTTAAACTACTTTTATATACAAAAACAAAACAAATCTTATACAGTTTCCTTCATAATCTAGATAAAATCATCTAGTGTATGCCAAACCTATAATTATGGTATTGAAAGAGAAACTACATAGGAACTTGGACCATTGGGATACTACTGTATGTTTAACCCTGTCAATCAAATTATAGTGCATTCTATTATATTTTTAGCTAACTTCTAATTATTGTATTCAGCTTCGGAAGGCTCTCAAATGAATTTGGGGATCTTTTTTCTTTATCCTTTTACCTCGGGGTCTTTCCCCGAGTTGAATGAAAAGGATTGTAGGTAGCTAAAATTAAGTATAAACAATTATCATGTGATTAAATTGAGTACTGATATTTCTGTTACGACTTAAATATGTTCTGTGATTTTAAACAAATACTTTGTGGTAGTTGTGAACAAAGATTTCTTTAGTTTGTTATACCAATTAATTATTTTATTCTGGACCATTTTTATTATTATCCTTTCTCATTATCATTAGTCCATTGTTTGCATACTTTTTTATATTTATTTTGTTAAGAAAAGTAGGAAATATAGTTGTTGTTGTTGTTCCCCAAGCTGCCTGGCCGAACAGCCCCAAGGCCCCGAGCAATTCCAAGGCCATAACCGAGCGCCCCCACAGAACCCTCCCTGCCGACCACAATAAAGCCTGGGTGACCGAAGCCACTCCATGGCGGGGAGCTGAGGAGGGTGCAGAAACGACCGGGAAACCAAAGCCCCACCCAGGGCCCTGTGCCCCTCAGCAATTATGAAGAGAAAGTTGAGGGGCAAGGGAAAAATGTGACGCTTTGGCTTCCAATCTTGGTAGATTGGGAGGTCAATCCACGGAAAAGACGCCGTCACTTGAGATCTAGAAAATATATAAGTTAAAGGAACAGTCAGAGTAAGCTATGGGTATGGCAGAGATCGCTCAGTTCTCACTCTGATAGACCAGCCCATCACCACATGACTAGAACCCAATCCTCTCAGCATCAGCTAGGAAAGGCCCTAGAAAGCCGCCTTTGGCGGGGGGATAGCTCCCCTATTTCAACCACTTTCGGGGTCGGGCACCCGCCCAGGAAATATAGTAATGAATAGTTGGTCTTTCCTGAAGCCAGTACTATACAGCTGTGTATTCAGTGTGGGCATTTTCAAGCTCCACAAGGGCTGAAACTAAACATGGCTAGTTAAAATGGAAGATATTCGTAATATCACCAACCCACAAATTAACTTGCAAATACACCTAATTAATTAAAGTAATGAACACGTGTGGCACTCCCACGACTCAAACCCAGGATACTCGCACTGAAAATCAGAATGGAACCAGAGATGAGAATGGCGAGATGAAGATGTGGGGTTAACATGAAAGATAGTGTAGCTAATGAAGAACTGATGAGGTGGTTGAATATTAAAAGTGCAGCAAAGAGATTTGTTAAACCTGATTTGTTTGGATTGGGCATTTAGAGAGGATGAATGATCAAAATTGGGTGAAGCATTGCACGTCGGTAAACATGGAGAGAGCTGCACGAAGGAGTAGACCTAGAATGACGTGATCAGATACTTTCATATGATCTCAATTTAAAACTTAATAAGTGAGGCATCCTAGAATAGAGTTGCTTGGATTGCCACCATTAGGACACCAGACTGAAATCATACTTCATATGGATCACCTGGTCTGTAGTGTGTGTGTATACTGTATATTTACTAAGATTTACTGATACCTTGATATACAGTAATGAATACTTCTCAGGAATGATACAAGCCAGTAATAATGATGGATCCCTCTCAATAATTATTAATTATTATTATTATGTCAATAAAACTCTTTAGCAAAATAAATATGTATAAAATCAATAACAATGTAACATGTTCAGTAAAATATTAACAACACTTCTGTCTCATTTTGTTAAATGGAGGTTCTAATATATTAACCTTTGGGAATAATTATAACAAGCACACAGTACATAAGATTGTGATTATGAAAAAAGTACAAAAGACTTTAATTTGAGTGGCCAGACTTATTCAGGAATCATAAAAACTGCTTTCTTTCTGATAAAGACAAAATCTTCTTCCAGACTACTGATGAGCTTGAAACCTTTGGACTCTATCAATTGTATGAAGGCCTGTCGGTCCTCCTTTCCCTTGTCCTTCCTCTCCACTGCCAGCATCTGAAAAGAGGCATGATTAGAATGATGTCAACTCCTTCACTACTAATGCCATCATTTTCATGTTTTTTATACAAAAATAGGATTACTGTATGCAATAGATATACAATATTTACCCCCTGGGGGTTAGGGAATAGAATATGCCCCACGTGCCTTCTGCGTGTCGTAAGAGGCGACTAAAGAGGTTGGGTCGGTGGGCTTGCGACCCCCACCCGGAAAAAATATCTAAGCAAAGAAAAACGAACGAACAGCCTCGGATGCGGACGGAACCAACGTTGACGAACCACGACCGACTAAGGACATGCCTTCGGACATTCTGAGAATGGCTACGTGGAATGTTAGTGGCATGAATGATGGAACAAAAGAGAGAGAGGTTCTGGAAGTGTTAGTGAATGCCAGGCTGGATGTATGTGGAATGACAGAGACCAAATGGAAAGGTTCAGATGTGAGAGAATGGGAATGTGGAATGGGTGTGTGTGCTGGAGTGAGTGAAGGAACAGCGAGAGAAGGTGCATGTTTGTTTGTAAGTAGCAAATGGAAGGAATGTGTAAGAGAGTATGGGTCTGTGGGTTCAAGGATTGTGTGGGTGAGAATGAAAGTAGGAATACAAACGTGGGTGATTGTATGCGTGTATGCCCCGACAGAGGATATACTTGAAAGAAAGAAAGAGGAGTTCTGGATGAATGTGGAGGCGTGCCTGGAGAAGTTTGACAAGAACGAAAGAATATTTCTGATTGGGGATATGAATGGTAAGGTGGGTGATAGGAAAGTTGAGGGAGTGGTGGGAGGGTGGGGGGTACCATCAGAGGTGAATGGGAATGGTAGTGCACTTGTGGACGTATGTGTGGGAAGGAGGCTGTGGATAGCCAACACCTTCTTCCGACACAGAATGATCCACAGGTACACGTGGAAACGGATGTTGACGATGAAAGATAAGACAGTGGTGGAACGAAAGTCATTGATTGATTATGTATGTGTGGATGAACGAATGAAGAAATCTGTGATGGATGCTAGGGTGTATAGGGGTATTGGAGGGGGTCTGTCTGATCATTATGTAGTGGTAGCTAAGGTTAGGATACAAAAGAAGTGGGTGAGGAGAGCGGGAGGGAGGCGAGAGGAGGGTGGAATGGTGAGGAGGGTGGAGAGGTTGCAGGAGGAGGAAGTCAGGGAGGAGTACAGGAGAGCAGTGGAAAGACGACTAGGTGGGTTCGACCTGGAAGTTATGGAGGAAGTGGAGGAGATGAGCAAGGTGTTTAAGGATGAGATCTGTGCAGCATGTGAGGAGGTGTGTGGAGTGAGGAGAAGAGGGAGGGGAGTGAAAGGTACAGCATGGTGGACAGAAGAGGTAAGAATAGCTGTGGAAGAAAAGAAGAAAGCATATAGAGTGTGGTTGGGTAGTAGAGGGAATGAAGATTCCGAGAGACAGAAACGAGCGAGGTACGTGGAGAGTAAGAGGGTGGTGAAGAGAGTAGTGAAGGAAAGTAAGAGAAGAGTAGATGAGGAATTTGGAAGGAATCTGAGTGTAAAATGGAGGGAGAGTAAGAAACTGTTCTGGAAAGAAGTCAAGAAAGTTAGGGAAGGTAGCAAGGGAAACAGTAAGGGTGTGAAAGATAAGAATGGGAGAATGCTAGCCGAGAAGCAAGAGAGAGTCGAAAGATGGAGGGAGTACTTCAGTGAGTTGCTAAATGAAAGGAATGAAGAGCCAGCAAACATAGCTGGATATGGTATGGGAGGGAGAAGAAGAGAAGTAGTGGAGGAGGAGGTGGGGATCAGGAGGTCAGAAGTGTGGGAAGCCATGAAAAGAGTGAAGTTGGGGAAAGCACCAGGAACAGATGGAGTGTGTGGGGAAATGTTGAGGTATGGTGGTGAGATAGTGATAGAATGGGTATGGAAAATGTGCAAACTAGCATGGGAGAAGGGGAGTGCACCCGATGACTGGAAGACTGGCATAATAGTCCCCCTATATAAGGGCAAAGGGGAAAGAGGAGTGTGTGGTAACCACCGAGGAATATGTCTTCTAAGCGTAGTAGGGAAGGTATACAGTAGGGTAGTGATTGAGAGAGTGAGAGTGAGAACGGAGAAATGGATAGGCGACGAGCAGGGAGGTTTTAGGAAGGGAAGAGGATGTGTAGATCAGATTTTTACCCTGAATTGTGTTGTGGAGAAGTATCTGGAGAAGAAACAAAAGGTGTATGTTGCCTTTATGGACTTGGAGAAGGCCTATGACAGAGTGGATAGAGAAGGTTTGTGGAAAGTACTTAGAATATACGGAGTAGAGGGCAAGTTGCTGAAAGCAGTGAAGAGCATGTATGAGGGTGCAAAGGCGGCAGTACGTGTGGAGAGTGAGCAGAGCGAGTTCTTTGACCTGAATGTTGGTTTGAAACAGGGGTGTGTTATGTCCCCGTGGTTGTTTACTGTATATATGGATGGAGTCATGAAAGAAATACTATCAAGAGCAGTGAATGTTGGTGTATCGCTGAAAAGGGAGGGAATTGAGTGGAAGCTACCTATACTGCTGTTTGCGGATGATACAGTTCTGATGAGTGATAATGAATGGGAGTTGCAGGGTCTGGTAAATGAGTTTGGAACAGTGTGCGAAAAACGGAATTTGAAGGTAAATACGGGGAAGAGCAAGGTTATGGTCTTCGAAAGGGGTGAAGTCACAGAGTGTGAGGTGAAGCTGAACGGTCAGGCTATGGAGATCGTCAACTCTTTTAAGTATCTGGGCAGTGTGTTGAGTAAAGATGGGACTATGGATGAAGAGGTGCGGGAGAGGGTACAACAGGGGAAGAGGGTTGTAGGAACGCTAAAAGCAGTAACAAGAAATAGGGTGGTCAGTATGGAAGTGAAGAAGTCCTTGCATGACAGTGTGGTAATCCCGACACTGACTTACGGAAGCGAAGCATGGACGTTGGTTGAGAGACTCAGACCAAGAGTGAGAGCAGTGGAAATGAATTACTTAAGGAGTGCGTGCGGAGTTACATGGAGGGATAGACAGACTAATGAGGAAGTAAGAAGGAGGTGTGGTGTGGAGGTAGATGTGCTGGAAAGTGTGAAAAGGAACAACTTGAGATGGTTCGGCCATATGGAACGTATGGAAAGCGAGAGAATGACTAAGAGGGTGTACGAGAGCGAGGTGGAGGGACAGAGGGGGAGAGGTAGACCGAATATGAGGTGGAAAGATGGAGTGAGGAACTACATGAACGAAGGCGGTGCTGGTTGGGGGGAGGGGCGTCGACTGACTGGGGACAGAGGTGCATGGGGGCGGTTCGTTCGTGGCCACCCCTTCGGGGATCACGGCGTCAGGCAATAGATAGATAGATAGAATAGATACAGTATATACATACTGTATATTTATTTTGTATTTAAAGTTGAAAATATGATAGCTTGAAGTGGATGATATCAACACAATGGAACTTAACAAAATGAGAATAGTGAGACGGATGTGTGATGCCAAATTGCAAGATAGGATATTTAGTGAAGAGCTGAGGAGATGGTTAGGTATCAAGCGTATAAGTGATCAGATGCGTACAAGCAGGCTTGCATGGTTTGGGCATGTAGAGAGGATCGATGGATGAACTAAACTGGGTGAAAAGATGCAAGACTGTGAACGTGGTGAGAGTTGCACCAAGGGTAAACCTAGAAAGACGTTGGATTAGCCATTATGCTCTAATCTCGAAAGGGTGACAAGTGGGGTAGCCCTGTTCATTAGGAAGTGAGGCGGAAACCGTACCTTGTGTCGAACACTCAGTTTTTAAATGTATGTACTGTATGTATATGAAGTAACAAGTAAGCAGTATAAAAACTGCTGATGTTAACAGGCTAATAAAGTGTTTAACTGGATTGGTTTATGAAAAGTGAGTGTGTGAGTTTACATATATTTACTGTATGAGCAGAATAACATAATAAATGTGTTTGATGTAAACTCACATCAACAGTGGTGATATGGAAGAGGATTATTAATATGTTTCTTTATACTCACATCGACAGTGATGGTGTGGAAGGGGAAGTGTTCAATGACGCCCCACTCAGCCCCCTCCACGTCCAATACAAACAGGTCGACGTGTGCAATGTTGAGGGCCGTGAGCAGGGTGGCAGGGGGGATACAGTGGACGCTCACCACACTGCCTGCCTCTCGCTGCCCTGCCTCAAAACATAAGACAGAAAATTTGAGTCATTCAATAATTCAGCTCTCAGTTATTTTCATACCCAGTCATTTCAACTCTTACTCATTTTAACATATCTAATTATATATTTATTGCCAAATGCCTTGATCCTTGAGGGGGTGTCCATGAATGAATTGCCTCCATGCTACTCTGTCATCCATTAACTAGCACCTACCACCACTTTCACTCTTGTACCTCTCAACTCCATTCTTCCATCTCATTCTAGGTCTGCCTTTCCATTTCTGCCTTTCCACTTCACTCTCATACACTCTTTTAGTCAGTATGATGTTTTGGACTGCCAGCAGTCAGTCAGATGAACTGAACACCGAAAATACTGTATGTCTTGTGCTGCCTTGACACGCAACATAAACACTTAAAAAAGTCTGCCAAGAATTCAAAACTGTATACAGTATATGTATATTCTCAGGCACATACCCCATAGCTGGGGGTGGCCGACTCGAGACAGAGCCCGAACAGAAACCTGTAAAGTTCCAATTCTTAGGGTCCCGTATCCCTTTCGCATTTCCTCGCCCCTTTCTCTGTCTCGTTGAGTAGGAGAATTTTAGAAGGGGAGGAGGATTCCTAGCCACCTGCCCCCAAGAATTAAAAACTAGATCACATTAATCCTTGGTAAATTTAACCCTCGGCCAGTTTAAACCCCAGTCAGCGTAACCCTAGTCACTTTAACCCCCACTCAATTCAACCCCAGTTAGTTGTTGTTGTTGTTGTTGCTGTTCCCCAGGCTGTCTGACCGAGCAGCCCCAAGGTCCCATCCAATTCAATCCCAAGGTTCAATCATCCTGCCAACATTAAATCTTCTACAGTATCTATCTATTTATCTATATGCTCAGGCCCAATCCCCACTTTTCATATTTTTTTATTTTTATTTTCTATTTTATTATATTTTATTATTTATTTATTTATTTTTTCTTGGGGGTGGCCGACTCAAGACAGAGCAAGAACAGGGAAAACACAAAACAATGAAAAAACACAGACAAAACACAAAATTCACACACATCTAGGTCACCCAGGAGAATACCCAGAGACCAGGGTCACCAAGGTCGCTCACTTATAGCAATTTCAGTCTTTAAACTTGAGTCAGTATATATTAAGATCAGACATTCACTTCACTGAGTGTCACAACCCATGCATTATAATTTTTTATAAATTCAACCTCATTATCTCAACTCTAGTTTATATTAGTCGCCTAATAGTCGGGTTATATTAAGCTATATTTGCTATTAGAGCTTAGGTAAGATAATAGATTGCATTGCCCAATAATTACATTAGCTAGTATAAAAGCATTTTTTTTTTTAAATCTCAACTTACAAAGTGTTGTAATGACTGGCTTCGACTAACAAACTCCTACAGTTATATTTATTATATAATAATCATGTTGCAGTATAATTATATACAAACACTTTTTTGGAAGTAATTTTCAGGCCTAATTACTATGCATATAATCTATCTATCTACTGTATATGCTCAGGCCCAATCCCCATTTTGGGGGTAGCCGACTCAAGACAGAGCAAGAACAGGGAAAACACAAAAACAACATAAAACAAAAAGTAAACCCAGATAAAAAACACAAACTCTCACACATGCATATAATACAAACCATAATTAAGAGGGAGGTAATGGGAGATCAATTAGACTTTATCAAATACAAAACTTGTGGTTAAAGAATATAATGTGATGTAATTGAAGCCACTTACTGGAACTTTCTCGTAGATCTTGCTGCCAACAGCTCCATAGGGAATGCTAAGTTTCACATAGTCAGGGCTCATCCAAAAGCGTGTCTGTATGAAGAGGATTATATATCACATTATAGAAATACCAAGAAGAGTACAATAACGTATTTATCAGTCAAAATAACCAATTGAAGACACACTTGCTGCTTGCATCTCAATACATTTATGGCTTACTGCTAAATATATTGCCCCAGTGAACCATTAATGAATACTGGACATTACAGACTCCAAGCAACCCGACCACTGTAAATGGACAGACCTTAATGCAATTTCACTATTTGGCATATAGGCACAGTTCAAGGACCAGGCTAAGCCCTTAGATTATAGCCTATCCCTCTCTGGGGGTATGGAAAGGCTGTTCAAAGGCAAGTAGCTTTGTGAAAGAGTTAGCCTTGTTTGGGGTTTACATCCAAGGATTCAATGTCCTTGTGGTCCACAAGCAGCTAGGTATTACTTACCACAAATTATGACTGTTCATACATATAATTAGATATTTTATGTGTAGGCTATACCTTGTAAGGGAAAGGTTTCTCTGCCAAACAGAACCTTGCTGCATGGGCTTTGCGTTGCTTTTGTAGCAGTAGCTGGAACATGTCTGGCCTCGGTTCCACTAACAGACCCGACCAGGCTCGCTCCTTCTCCAGCTTGAGGGTGGTGGATAACAGGTAGCCGTCCAGCGCACCTGCCTCCAGGAAGAATCCACCCACCTATAGGAACACCACCAGTTTTAACTGCAGATTATATCGGAGCTTATTACTATACAGTAGGCTACTTCTTATCATCAGAGCATTATGACATATTTTGTATTTATAATAAGTTTATTGTGAGCTTCCTTACACAAGCTGGGGTCTCGACACTTCCTATCTATGATGATTTCCAACGTTCTGGCAGATCACGTAAAGGGGGTTAGAGGGTGGGAAAACTGGATCCCATACCGGCCCCTTCCTTAATCATGTTTAAATATCTTATAGAACAACATTGCTTACTTATTGTGCTATCAGCAAAAAGGATATGTAAGATATAAAGTTGTACAATTGGAGTTAGTTCTAGGCAGGACACTGCCATCAATATTATGATTAATATTAGAATAAGCTGAAGAATTCACTGCTGCAGTTTTGTGGCTCAATTGATAGTTTTTTTCCTTAACATAGAGTTACATTTC
Source organism: Paralithodes platypus (assembly GCA_032716605.1). NCBI lineage: Eukaryota > Metazoa > Arthropoda > Malacostraca > Decapoda > Lithodidae > Paralithodes > Paralithodes platypus. Next base: position 4,581,361 of record CM064485.1, on the reverse strand, counting down.
TTATCTAATCCATGCCTATTTTAAATATAGTTTACTGAATAATTGATATGAGGCCATCAACAGACAAACAACTGTCTGCCTCCCCACCACCGTTTTCTGTACGTGCACCATGATAGAAAACGGAGAAGACCACGGGAGACTAAATCATCTTCAATAATAAGTTGATATACCATCACCACCTCAGATCTTGCCCAACCTCCCATAACCCCTTCACATGCCCAACAACCCTCAAACTTCACCCATAATACCATCTTTAATGTGTGCACCCACAAGAAACCTCAAATACCCCCACAGCCCTCGATTACTACCCAAAATCAGTAAGAGAGTGAGATACCACAACACGTGGATGGACCAGCCACTAATAGCCCTTGTTAAACCTATTATCCCTACAACCAGCTCCAAACTCATATTACAAAACTTGCACAACTAGTCCTGCATCAAAAACAACCAGGTGCAACCATTGTACGACCCTTGAAAAATCAACCAGAGACATCCCCAGATCAACCAACCCCAGCCGTGCCCTTTTTGCCCGGAGATGCCCCTAACTGTGACATCCCAGCCAGAAGAGACACTACTTCAGCCAAACCAACCCTCAGGAAGCATTCAGCCTGCTGGCTTAAAAACAATATTTGGTTGCTTCACAGACAGTCATAACTTCTAAGGCAAGAAAGGACATAAGGATGGTTAATTGTTGTTCATACTGGGGACAAGGTCACGTAAGTTACAATGCTTGCTGCCCGACTCTTTCAGTGTTACCCCGCGTCAGTTACAATGCTAGCCGGGATAGCCACGTGCTAAACCAGGACTCAGTTATCAGTCGAGGATCAATTCACGTCAGTTACAACGCTTGCTGTCTTGATCATAACTCGGTGCCAACCTGCTTCGGTTACAACGCTTGCCGGGAAAGCACGGTTGCTGAGTCTGTGCCTGTATCACCTGGAATTGTTACTAGTGTGACTCGATTGCCCTTGCTTGGCACCAAGACACCTGGTGCAAGAGACCACCCCCGGCTTTCTAAGCAGTTACTCTTGAGTCTCTTCCTTGTCAATCTTAAACACGATTAACAAGGAGCGACTATTGAGTGTCGGCTTACCAGCCACACCTAAGGTGAGCTTGTCACCAACGCCAAGAGATACTCCTGTTGTTGATCTGGTAGAGGAGGATAAGCTGCCTTTTCCCCACAGCGTGAGAGAACGAGAGGACCAGCTGAGACGGGAGCAGCCGTGAAGGGATACCAGCTGCCACATCCGGCGCCTGTTGGAGCTCTTCGGTTCAGAACCTGACTTGTGAAGAAACCGGACTGTGTGTGAATCAGTCCAGAAGTTAGATAAGTCATCATCGGGTCTCAAGAAGGACCAAGCTTCAATGTCAGCGCCTGCTGGAGGTCTTCAGTCCAGATCCTGGCTTGTGAAGAAGTCAGATTGTGTGTGAATCAGTCAGGAAGTTGGACAAGTCGTCTTCGGGTCTCAAGAAGGACTATTCCAGTCGGCTGTGTGTGCGAGAAGCCGGGACCACCACCCTCCTGACGACGGCCCGTGCCCAGTGTTCCTTCGTCCCCCCCCCCCCCCCCCCCAGTGCTCCCCTGTCCGGGTGTTCCTTTCTCTCATTTAAGTGTTTTTCTGTTCTGTTGTGGTATAAGGTTACAGTGAGGTTTAAACCTAGATGTGCTGGGACTCTATCAGTGTAACGCAAGATTATTGAAGACATGCTTTATGCCTTCCCTCTAGTATTGCCTTCGTGTTACCTCGTTTGTTGGGGAACAATTACACCTGTTCTACACCTGCCTTGTGTATACATACTTTCTCGGGTCCGGGTTCCCGTGACCCCCCTGAAGAGAAAGTATATATATATATATAACATTGCCACTCTATTTTACACACACACTTACACATAAATTGAAGATTACCTGCCGCATATTTAAGTCTATGTGCTTCTTATCATTAAGGCTTAGACATTATAGTGTATTTACGTTCTATAGTATTTATTGATTTATTCATGTTTTAGAGTGTATCTCATTGTGACTATGTCTTTAACTCTTGCATATTAATGCTTTAGAGCCTCATTCATTTGGCCTCTATTTAATTACCTTGTTAGGGAGTTTCCACTCTCTCAATTACCAGACATGTTTAACAATCTTCCTTAACTTCAGTGTTTTCATAATTAATTTAGTACCATATGCCATACTTTTTGAGAACGATTTGTTTGTTCTGAGACCCATTGTCTCGCTATATTTATTAATTCTTTGTCCCTGTACGTGCCAATTTATACCATCCAGTGTATGTTATTATGTAAATCTATGTGCTTATGAAATGAAGTGAATAAAACCATTGTACCATCATTGTGTTTCTGTTGTTGCATTTCATTTGTTTGGTAGCGTAATGCATAAGTGCGCAGAATTTCGGTGTGAGTATCCTACAGTAGGTTCGAGTCCTTGGAGTGCCACATGTATTTGTTGATTTCATTAATTGAGTTTAGAAGTGAAGTTGGTTGGTGAAAAAAATATAATAGATAGAGCTAAGGCCTGGTTCACACATAGACGAGTCGGTGCCCGAGTCCAACACGAGTGACACTCGTCGATTATCGGCGTTGCTGGAGGCCGATTACTGCACGAGTAGTAACTGATCCCGAGTCAACACGTGTTCATACAAGAGTCCGTACGAGTAACGGAGAGTCAACACAAGTGTAACACGAACCCAACACGAGTGTCATAAATTTGAAAAATAACGGTCAAATTCCAGGGTACGAAAACAAAGACTCGGTACGAGTCAACACGAGTCAACAAGAGTGTAACAAGAGTGTAACAAGAGTCACAATGAGGTGTGGTGGAGTGGTCATGCCACTGGATTGGTAATCCAATGGACCCGGGTTCAAATCCCGATATGTCAATGTGAAGATATTATTGGGATTGAATTTCTGCTGTACCTAGTATCAGTGCATTACCACAAAGCCCACCGAAAGGCCAAAAAAATACCCTCATTGTTCCTTGATTAAATAACACTGTATGAATATTCCCATATTCAAAATATGTTACAGGGGGACAATGCCTAGTGAGCTCACTGCTCAATAGGTGGCATTCTGAGAGTGAGGGTCTGAGTCTGGAGGGTGAGACAGTGAAGCACTTGAACGAAGCAACCATGAGCCGCTTCAGAGATGGAGCTGCTTCGAGCCATGAATGGATGCTTCACATGTCTCACTCCCCAGACTGGAACAAGACCTCACGGGCTTCACCGTGTTGAGCGGTGGAATGTACAGGCTCTCAGCCTATGCCCGAGAGGGAATATAGAAAAAAAAAAAAAAAAAAAAATGTGCAGGTGCCTGATTCACCCAAGAGTGTAACAAGAGTCAACACGAGTCACGAAGAGTTATGCAGAGTTCAATAAGAGTCAACACGGGTCATGAAGAGTCAACAAGAGTCAACACGAGTCTACATGTATGTCCTTCGGACTCGTGACGGGGACAAGAAATTTCATGCATGTATGAAATTTTTGGGCCACGTGGCGAGTACCCAGGACACACCCCCGATACACGGAGAGTATACACGGAGAGTATACACGAGTGTAACACGAGTCTACACGATTGTTGCAGAGTATTGACGAGTCATTGCCGAGTAGCAAAATTTCATCACTCGTGTTGGACTCGGGCACCGACTCGTCTATGTGTGAACCAGGCTTTAGGTCAGTCCTCGCCCTGTCGAGAGTACCCTAAGTTGAAGATCACTGCACCATTCCCAGAGCTGGGAAAGGCGATCAGAATATACCTCGCTTATTGAAAGCGTGGCATAACAATAATTATGTCCTGCCTCAAAGTTATCCCAACTGTACATGAAATAGAAGTTCCCAACAGTTCCATAGGAGTCGGTTTAGAGTAGAATGGAAAAGGGAGATTTGCCCCCTCCCTTAAACTTGAATTTCATTGAAACAAATCTTACCTTCGCTTCAAGATATTTTTGGATCAGATCAGCGTAGAATTTGAAGACGAGGCTGTCCCTGAATTTGCCAAAGTTGTTGAAGGATATATTGTACGGGAGGAGAGAGGGCTGGATGACTCGGCCCCCACCTCCTGCCCTAACCCAATCCAGCAGTCTTGGGTCGGTAGCATTCAGGGGGCCATCCACCAGCATCTCCACCATATCTGCAGGGCATAAAGGGGGGTTCACACATTCAAGAGTGGTTAGGCGATTATTGCTGAGTAGACACTCGTCAACACACTCTTGAAGTCAAAGAGACGTAGTAAACACCAGTGGTAAACACTCGTATAAAGGTCTGAGACACTCGGCAATAATCCGCAATACTGTTCGGCGAGCCATATTTTCGAACAGTGTAGGCCATATAGAAAAGTGGGATTATGTGTTTGTAAATATATTTTAGCGATGGCCTGCTGGAGGAATAACATATTGTAAGAACTAAAACAATTACCAGTGTAAACAGACAAATTACTGTGTCACCATACTTACTTTTAATAACCCGTGTCCATATAGTCTAGTGTAAGAGAGCAATTGCAATCATTGGGCTTAAAAACAATAAAATAACCATATGGTATATTGGAAACACAAAAACTTCCTTACTTAGCGAAATATAATATGAAAAAGTCTAGGTTGTTTGAACACCAATATTAGGACACTAAAATACTCACAGATACTCACAGAAGATACCCGGGTAGGAGGCTGTTCAGCCTATGAGACCCGGCTCATCATTTATTTCATTACTTGGTGTGTGGCTTGGGTGGAAGTGTCTTAATTTCTTAATTTTGGTTTTAAAATCATTAAACTTTAGCTCTTGGTCACCCCAAACTATATCTAATGCTTTTTTCAAATTTTAACACACTGTTCACACTTATCACTTCTTCAGGAAGGTCATTCCAGTTCTCCACCACTCTATTACTAAAAAAGTTCTTCCTGACGTTGAGTCTTGACCTCCTCTTAAACAATTTCTTGATGTGTCCTCTGGTGCGACCATCCTCCTGCAGCGTGAAGAGTCCCCTACTCGCCTCCTCCTCATACACCCCTTGTAAGATTTTGTAAATTTCTAGCCGTCCGGCTGGCTCAGTTGATAGCGTGCCTGATTCCCACCTTGAAGGTCTCGCGTTCAATCCCCGCTCAGATTGAAAAGATTTTCTGGGATACAGCCGGCGGTTACCATCTCCCCATGATCACGGGGGATGGGTAATGGTCTCTGGTAGACTAAAGAAAGCCAAGCGCTTGCGATTCCTCGAAGGAGGAGAGACGGGTGCTATATAAGTAACCAGAAGATTATTATTATTATTATTATCATTTCCCCCAGTGGCGGATCCAGGGGGGGGGGGGGCAGCTGCCCCCCCCCCCCCTTAGTGACCAAAATTGCGCCCTTACATCTGATATATACTGCATTTTATCTGAAATACAATACATATTAAGTTATGGCGCCCCTCATGTATATTATCAGCCCCCCCTTAAGCTTGAGCTGGATCCGCTCCTGATTTCCCCTCTGGCTCTTCTATATGCCAACGTTGGTAAATTTAGCTTCCGAAGTCTCTCTTCATATGTTTAGTCCTTTAAAGATGGTACCAACTTAGTCGCTCTCCTTTGCACTTTTTCAATAGCCGTGATATCCTTAATTTTGTAGGGACTCCAGACAGGACTTGCATACTCCAGAATTGGTCTAACCAGGGCCACAAACAATGGTTTAACCCTTCTTTGGCGGGACCGGACTTAAGTCGGTCTAGTTAAGAAAGGACTATGTGGCGGGGACCGACTTCAGGCGGTGTGCAATTTTGAGCAATATTTGGCTCTGAGAGAGAGACGAGCGGTGGGAGGAGCGTAGGTCGGCTCTGACCGTTTGGCACGGCTCCCGCGCCAGCACTGGGCCCTACTCCACACACACACCCACACTCACTGCCTCGCTACACAGGAAATTATGTAAGGAAATTACCGTATTTTAAGGATTTTTCCTTCGTCTTGCACGATCGTTGCAAGAGAACGCGTGGTCGTAGAAGGATGGTTCTGGTGGCATTGGAAAGCTCAATTATCGCCCTTTCAGGGATACATAATTGTATTACGCTCTGGCTCTTGTTTATGCATAAAAAAGAGCACGGAAACAAGGTCGTTTAGGGTAAAACCACCCGCTTGGCGGGTAGTAGAAGTTACTGACGGGCCCGCTCGTAAGGCGTTAAAAATTGTTTCATCCAGAATAGGTGTTTAGAGGGCCCATTACCTATGACATAGGCACGGAGTTACGTGGCACTTGTACAACGTACAACATGCGAACATTCGCAGTTGCTAGATTACTATGAATTGTTTTATAATCTTCCAGTTTTACCATGTCTAATATTATTTAAAATATGGTAGGCTATATAATTATGTGACCGGAGGTTAGGAATCCTCCTACCCTTGTATAATTATCCTACTCGATGAGACAGAGAAACGGGCGAGGGAATGTGAAAGTGGTCCCGGATCCTGAGAATAGAAACTTTAAATGTTTCTGTTCCGGCTCTGTCTGGTGTCGACCACCCCCAGCAATGGGGTTTGTGCCTGAGTACATACATACATACATACATACATACATACATACATATATGTGACTAACTGAAGGAGTCTAGCCCAAGCCTGAAAACCCCTCCACAAGAAAATTATTTAGAGGGTCGATCTTTGGGACTGTGCCGCAATGAGAAAACACACACACACACAAAATCCCACCATTGTCCGAAAGCCTCTTGATCTGTGGTGGTGGTGGGTGGTTCAGATCTTCCTCCCCCGTGATATCCTCTGTCTCCATGCTGTGAGTTCTTGTAAACGTCTTAAGCTGCATCATCGTCACCAGGGTCACTACCACCAGCGCCACGGTCACCAAGCGGCCCTGTTGTCTCTCCGTCAATACAATGCGAACCATACTGAGGGGAAAAGAAAAACAATATATATAATAATAATGCTTCAGTTGGGGGATTAAATTGCAATTTTATCCCTTTCAATAGCCTTTCTTCGTTTTATTCTTCCCTTCTGCCTTACCATCAGAGCCATTCGCAAGCCATACTGGAAAGTAGAGTAGCCTAATAAGTAACTATATAAGATGAATTCGTGACAGTTCAAGCAAAGGGATCTGGAATGGAATGGCAACTCTTTCAATACGATGACGCCTTTGTTCTTCCAATTCTGGCTACCACCAATAGAGGCCCAATTAAAATGTTGATGCTATTAATGGGTCTCTCGGCTGGGCGAGAACTGGCCCGAATTTTCCACAATACCAAACAAACAACAGGTAATCAATAGAAACACATGGATAGATTACAATAATTTATTCTTATCAAACTAGGGGTCTTATGATTATTTTTTCTCTCTGGTCACACAAGGCTTGGTTTTAAAATCGCTAAACTAATGGGGGCGAACGTCTTAAAATCTCATAACTAATGGGGCTAAGCATGAGGCAGAAGGAGGTCCAGAAAAAAACTCAAATTAAAACCTCCCCTTAACCCCTTCACCACCATTACGTAATTTTCATCCTATAGCCTACTGGTTACCATTAGACGATTTTATGTAGTTTATAATCTACCTCTAGGTCTCAAATGGGTAAATACGACGATGGTCACAGGTAGGCCTACTTTTCAAGTACCGCCCAACATCCTCTTAAAATTACAGGCTCACTATTGCTCGCCTGTTGAAATCGCCAAACTATTGGGCCAAACGTCTTATAATCTCAAAACTAATCGGGCGAAACATGAGGGAGAAAAAGGTTAAGATAAACTATCCATCTCCCCTTAACCCTTTCTGTACCAGCGACGTCTGTTGTATTTTATTCCAACTATATTTATTATTCTTTGTAGCTTAGGAAGGGTCTGTGGTAGTGAAAAGGGTTGATTGAGATAGTGATCGAGGCCTTATAATTGCTAGAGATCCTTCCTAAGCTGACTAAGATCGTCTAATAGTTACCAAAATATAATGAAAAATACGTCACCGGTACAAAAACGGTTAATATTGGAATGTAAACATCAACTATGGAAGCAGGTCAGTGATGTCGAACAAAGATGAAATATTTTCTTATTGTGTAATTTAGTATCATAAAACATTTCTTGCCCAGTTATGGAAAGAACATAATAAATAATAATAATAATACATAATAATAATAATAATAATAATCTATGTTTTATTAATTTCACCACACCACCAAACACCTCCAATGACATTAATTAAAGCATATATGTGATCCACCGGGATTCGAACCTGGGTTATCACACACAGATTTGTAGACACTTGAACCATTACACCACCAAGACGGTTAAAGGTTTATGCACACGCCTACGACTTATTATCCATCCATAGAGAACAATGTAATGCTAGGAAATCAGCTGATAAGGAATTAAGGAACACCCCGTGTAAGGTTCATTAAGGGAGATGGGCGTATTTATTTGCTCATTTATATATATTTGTATTATTTTGTTTTTAGTTTCCTCCCTAGACCTCCATCAAGCTACAATAAACATCCCAAAGACCTTCCTTCAAGATAAATTTGTAAACAAATGTAGGCCTATATAAATTTGCCGAAGGCCGGTTCCTCTTATGTGGCTCACTATCGCTCGCCAGGAAAAAATCGACACTGAAATGACACAAAAAGTCTTAATATTGACAAACTAATGGGCCGAAGGTCATAAACTATGAAAAGTAATGGGGCTAAACATGAAGAAGAAGGGGGTCCAGAAAAACGACCCATCTCCCCTTAAAATACCACACGCTTCACCTACACTCAAAGTAAATATGAGAAACCCTACCTGTGATTTAGGTTGTGTGTAGGATCGATACCCAGCCTGGTGCTTCTACTTTACACAGGGAGAAGTAGGTGTGGGTTGAGGGTCTGTGTGTTTGTGTGTGTGTGTGTGTGTGAATCAGCCTTAGGATACTAAAGCCACGTTACTTTCCTGCTAACTCTTCCTCTCCCTGTTTTTGTCATCATCTGCTCTTCTTGCATCTGTAGCCTATAGGCCTACTGTTTATATATGTATATATATATATTATATATATATATATATATATATATATATATATATATATATATATATATATATATATATATATATATATATATATATATATATATATATATAATTATATACCTGTATATATATATATATATATATATATATATATATATATATATATATATATATATATATATATATATATATATATATATATATATATATATAAAGGTATATATATATATACCTATATATAGGTATATATATATATATACATATATATATACCTGTATATATATATATATATATATATATATATATATATATATATATATATATATATATATATATATATATATATATATATATATATATATACCGGGTATATATATAGATAGATAGATAGATAGATATAACATTGTTGTTCATATAGATATAGCTGCAATGTCTATCGTCACTCAAATATTTTCATCAAGCTTATCAGAAAGTCATTGTAGGAAATACTACTACTATTTTTTTATTTTATTTTATTATTTTTATTTTTTGTTTATTTATTTATTTATTTATTGTTATTATTGTTTGTTTTCTGCTTAATCCTATTCCAATTTACCACAATTTTTTTTTTACTTGAATCGCCGAAGTGGTAAAGGAAATTGTGTTAATATACTGTAATCTTCAATAGGCTACATATGAATAACACATGAAAACGGGCGGGTGCCCGACCCCGAAAGGGGTTGAAATAGGGGAGCTATCCCCCCGCCAAAGGCGGCTTTCTAGGGCCTTTCCTAGCTGATGCTGAGAGGATTGGGTTCTAGTCTTGTGGTGATGGGCTGGTCTATCAGAGTGAGAACTGAGCGATCTCTGCCATACCCATAGCTTACTCATGACTGTTCCTTTAACTTATATATTTTCTAGATCGTCTTTTCCGTGGATTGACCTCCCAATCTACCAAGATTGGAAGCCAAAGCGTCACATTTTTCCCTTGCCCCTCAACTTTCTCTTCATAATTGCTGAGGGGCACAGGGCCCTGGGTGGGGTTTTGGTTTCCCGGGTGTTTCTGCACCCTCCTCAGCTCCCCGCCATGGAGTGGCTTCGGTCACCCAGGCTTTATTGTGGTCGGCAAGGAGGGTTCTGTGGGGGCGCTCGGTTATGGCCTTGGAATTGCTCGGGGCCTTGGGGCTGTTCAGCCAGGCAGCTTGGGGAACAACAACAACAACAACAACAACAACTCGACTGTATTTTTCATATATAACTTTTGTCACATTCAAGATATTGTAATATGCTTCTAGGGGTAATTTACCAGCCATGTTAAAAGCCAGCAAAGCACTGCATCCGTTACGACTCAAGCTAAAAATAAGTAAATAGATACATACAAAATATAGGCCTATAGGCTACAACTAATATAGGCTAATACGATAACTGCTTTATATAGGTAGGCTACTCCGTGGCCTTATAATATTTCCTAGCTATATTTGTATTATTATATTCATAGCCTACTGATAAAGTAAATGAAGGAGTAGAAGGTATTGACGAAATGACAATAAGAATAGAAACTAAGAAAAGGGTACTCAACATTATTAGTTTATATGGTAAAACAAGGTAGGATACCAAACGAAAAAATAAAAGATCAATTCAAACATTTACAAGAACATATTAAAAACATTGAACACATGGAGGAAGAATATATCATAGACCTAGTGGGAGACCTGTTAGCCAAAATTGGTAATGACATAGATGCTATAAGTTGTAACAAAGGTGAAAATGATGAAGCAGGAAAGGTAGCCTATTACTTGAAATGGTCAACAATGTCAATGGTGAAATAGTAAATAAAACATTGAAATGTAGGCTACAGGCAAGTGGACCAGAGATAATATTAATAACTTTGAAGAAAACATATGAGGATATCAAAAGCATGACAATTGATGAACAAGGCCTGTAGGCTACAAATTAACTAAATATAAGAGAGACACTAAAGAAACTGCATGATCATAATACAATAATTGTGGTGATGATAGTCTGAACAAAAGCCAGGAAGTAGCCTAAATGAGAGGAAGTGGAACCTTAACAAAGAAAAAGGCTGGGAAACTTATTAAAACATGAATAGTGATAATTTTAATTTTGACAACCTATGGCAAAAACAGAATACAAGTAATAATGTGAGTATTGAGATTGAGTGGAGGAAGTGGAAAGCAGCATTATATAATACTTTAGACAAAGCTTTTGGAAAAATAAGAATATTAAAGTGAAACCAGGAATTGACAGAGTTCAAACAGTTGATGAAAGACAAAATAGGTATCAGCAAACATAATTATTAGCAAAGAAAACCTTTTGGGGTTGTTCTGGGGACTTTAAATATTTTAGTTAAATACTGTGTTTGGAAGTTATTTTTCTTTTCTTTTTCTTTTAATGTTTTTCCCAAACTTTTGACCCAAACAGTGTCAAAGGCACTACAGAAGTGTCAGAGCTTTAGTCCCACTTGTATTCTATTTTTCTTCATTTCTCTTTTACTTAAATATACTGTATGTATACACTCATTTGCTGCTACTGTTGTCTTGTTTATTTTGTTTTCAAATATTTTTTTGTTTCCCATTTACCTGAATTATTTTCCCCAAGTATTTATGTGATGAGTTTTCTTAGATATTGTAATGCCCTCGAAAATGTCCCGCACCCACAATAATACTAACCCGAGTTGACGTCAGGTATAGCGTAAAATAGTCGTAGATGGTAAGTCCAATAAACTCATCACGTGATAACACCACGAGACTATCACCTGGTTCTTAAAAATCGGACTAAGGTTGCTATACTTTTAGTACGTCCGTGGTAGTACAGTGGGTTAGCGCGCGGGCCTGGTGGTGATGGTTGGGTCACTAACCAGGGTTCGAACCCCACCCAAGGCATCTCAAAACCTGTGGGTTTTTAGGGGGGTTAAATTCCCTTCAGAGGTTCGTACCCCGCGCCAGGTACCAGGAAAAGTTGATCCTAAAGGTAGCCTGAGGATATTTCAGGAGACCATGAATTCCCTTCACACCCAGCATTTCAGATATCTTTACCGTTGATTTAATTAAAGTTTCATGCCTTTTCCTACAAGTGCAGTTTGTCTAATTTTCTGTTAATTCATTTTTAGCCTTTTAAGTTTTTGGAATAGCCTACTACAATGGTATTTATTATACTTTGAATACCATTCCTATTCCCAATAACATATTCACCTTCCAAATTCCTCCTTCCGTAACCATTTCCTCCATGGACTCCCTCGTATCCATCTGCAGATGCTCCCACGTGACCATTCAGGTCCCCTCCCAGGATTAATGTTATTTCATTCTCCTAGAGGCCTAAAATGACACTGACAGTGTCATTCCAGAAGTCCTCTTGGATCTCTTTCTGTAGACCAGCCTGTGGGGCATATGCTGCAGATATCACATTCAGAATTCTTTGACCAACTTTCAACTTCAAAACAATCAGCCTTTCACTAACTCTTGTAATCTGAAGCACACTTTCCACCCAATCTTCAGCCACCAGAACACCCACTCCTCCTTTCGCTTTATCAGCCTCAACCCCCTTCCAGTAGATCCTATATCTTTTCTTTCTTCCAACAATTCACTGTGCCTCATACCCTTTCCAGAGTGTTTCCTGGGCACCGCAAACGTCAACTCGCCTCCTCTCACACTCAAATAATATGTTTGTATTAAAAGTAAAATAGGCGCACATGGATAACTAATTATATGATACTGTATATATATATATGTTAAACATTACTATTTTCGTCAGGAATGAACCAATTAAAATACCTTCGCATGGCAGTCACTTTCAAATACCATAGCTTCGCAGCTTATGAGTTAAAAGGAAGGTGTAGCCTATACCTCGTGTGTTAGGAGCGCGATGACCTATATACCTCAGAGACGTGGCGCGGTTAAAGCGGAGGATAACAATAGAATGGAAAGGAATGAGAAGAGAATTATGGTGAGATGGATATGTGGGGTTAATCTCAGGGACGGGGTATCGAGCGAGGAATTAAGACGGGCTATTAGGAGTGTCAGTGAAGTGATCCGCACGAGCCGACTTGGTTGGTTTGGACATGTGGAGAGAATTGATGATCAGAACTGGATGAAGAAATGCCGGACTGTGAACGTGGGGGGAGCTGCATGTAAGGGTGGACCTAGAATGACATAAGGGCTCGGGTACTTAGGTCCGATCTCAAAATATAGAACTTGACAACATAGAGGCAGCCCTTTACAGGGCTGCCCGGAAAGCCACCATTTAGGATGTGAGACTGTAACCACATTCTCTGTGGACGAGTTGCTGGTGGTCCGCCGTCGCGGAAAGTCATCCTGGTGCCCGTCAAATCTGCGACTTTATTTGGGGGAACTTCCGTCGGTCCCGGTGATTGTGTGCCACGTCAGTGGGTCAGCGGCCTCTCCTCCCGGCTTCATCCCCTTCCTTCATGCTGCCCTAGCTGCTCTGCCTTCGTCATCCTCTGATCATCCAACTGTACGTGCCAGCTTCCCTCTGCGCCATCTTTATTCCTTTCTGGTTGGTGGGGGCCGGCACTTCCCTGGACCTGTGACACTTGGCTTGCTCGCTGGAGGGACGCGGCACCCACGGTGGTCGGCTCTGGTATCGGCAAAATCCTCGGCTTCCTGCGGGGTTCCATTGTGGGCCCCATCTACCCGTCAGTGCCACACCTTCAGCCTCTGGGGTTTGTGTTGGTCCCACTGTCCTCGCCTCTTCACTTCACCACGTACGTGTCTTCTTCCTGCCGGGTGTCATCGTTCATCACTTCATCTTCCCTTCCTGCCGGGTGTCATCATTCATCACTTCATCTTCCCTTCCATCCTCGTGTCCTGGATGTGTTGATGCCCTTCTGTAGCCCCTCCTGGGTCCCTGACGGTTGAGCTCGATCCTTACTGGGAGGCCGCTGCGGCTTTATCCCTGCTCAGGTAATGTTCCAGAAGTGAAACGAAATTAGCAATGTGGCCCCATATGGGGACCGGCACTTTAAACGGCTCTCACCCGAAAACTGATTGATGGATTTTATTTTTTTTTGTTACCAATAGAAACTATACAATTAATATTATGTTAAGAGCAAATTACACTACTGTAAATATTAAGTCATATATAAAAAAATAAAATAAAAAATAGTGAAAAAAAAGGGTCAACAATAGTGAGGCATATCTCATACATTACATAAGCTGGATTAATTTGGTTGCAGGGCTGTGGAGGGTATGGCTGAGGGTCTTGGGTGACAACAAGGCAGAACTCTGGGGTTAAAAAAAAGTTCGATAGGAAGGGGAAATTTGTAGTAGCCTACACATTTGGGATTATGGACCCCATCTGGTGACCGGACAGGTTGGTACAGGAAAGGGGAGGAGAGAGAGCGGCGGCTCACACCCTCTCCCAGTTGTAGGACGATGCGGACTGACTGCTCGTCTTCAAAACTTCTTGCCATCGGCCTCCGGCCATGAAATATTCGCGAAAAACCTGTTTTACGCATATTTTTTGGCCCATATGGGGCCAATATGCCTGAGCAGGGTTAAACGACACTGTGTCAGGGTTAAATTAATAGGGCTTGCCTTCACAGCCCTAAAATCAAGAATCAAGATAAAGATTCTGTGGACAAAACTATTTTTGAACTTTAATGAACAGTAGGCCTATATGTAGCCTATGTATGTAGGCTATGTCTGAAATGCTGGGTGTGAAGGGAATTTTTCTGTCCTGACAACTCCTCAGGCCCACTTAGGGTCAACCTTTCCTGGTGCCTGGCGCGGGGCTCGAACCTCTGAAGGGAGTTTAACCCTCCTAAAAACCCACAGGTTTTGAGATGCCTTGGGTGGGGTTCGAACCCTGGTTAGTGACCATGACCCCCATAGGTCAACCAGGCCCGCGCGCTAACCCACTGTACTACCACGGACGTACAAAAGTATAGTAACCTTAGTCCGATTTGTAAGAACCAGGTGATAGTCTCGTGGTGTTTCACGTGATGAGTTTATTGGACTTCCCATCGACTATTTTACACTATACCTGACGTCAACTCGGGTAGTACATTATTGGGGTTGTGGGATATTTTCGAGGGCATTACAGTGTCAAATATCGGTCAATATGCAGGACGCGCGACAATATTGGTAAACAAATGATCTCAATGGCATGTGATTAACACCTAAATAGCGGGTCCCGCCTTAAGTCGGTTAGAGAACCAAGGCCTAAAGAGTGGGTCCCGCTCATTATCGGCTCTGAGAGAGAGTCCACGCAGTGGGAGGACCGCAGGCGGGCTCTGACCGTTCAGCGTGGACCTCGTCCCCGCCACTGACACCACCACCACATGTCTACACCTCCCTGGTCCCGCGATACAGGGTAAAAACTGAGGAAATTACTGTATTTTAGGTTTTTTCCCTTCATATTGCAACATCGTTGCAAGAGAACCCGTGGTCGTACAAGGATGGTTCAGGTGTCATTGGAAAGCTCAATTATCGCCCTTTCACGGATACATAATTGTATTACGCTCTGGCTCTTATTTATGCATGACAAAGAGCATGGAAAGAAGCTCGTTTAGGGTAAATCTGCCCGCTTGGCAGGTAGTAGTGTTACAAAACTACCCGATAGTTGAGGGTCAAACACATTTTAATCCAATATCTTGCTATTGTCAGTGTTTTGTTTGATATTCGGTAGTCTGTCACATAGGTCAGCTGATTTACCTTTACACTTTTTCAGTAGGGTTTATAGGCCTGGATTTCCGGCGAAATTGCGAATATCCGTCAGAGACAGAGGTGCCGTTGTTAAGGCATTATTTCCCGAACCACATCTTATCTGATCTGAGACTGAGACACCTGCACTGTCTTGCAGGTCAGTGCTGGAGCGTTGCGGTCACGCGTCACGGTATAAAGACAATGTGAGTAGGCTAACTATACCATGGGTGCGGTGACGTGCTCGACTCGCTCGAGTGTGACGTGTCCCTGGTCCCCTGGAACCCCAACAGCAACAGCTGTTGTCAGGTGGCTGAACATTCGTTTATAAAAACGTAGGCTAGGGCCTATAGGCTAGGCCTAGGTCTAGGCCTAATCCTACAACACTTGCACAGTTATCAGGAGAGCGTGACCCTCAGCACATAAGCACACTGTGACTGCATCAACGGTGAAGAAGGGTTGACAACAATTAGGCCTATGTTGATTTAGGGTTAGGCTAGTGCTAATACCGACAGAGGACAGAAATGAAGTTTAGGGCCTTCTTCTTGTGGACCTAGGCTAGTTTGATGAAAATCTATTATTTTGGTCAATATACAGGAGGCGCTACAATATAGGTAGCAAAATTCTAATGGTAGTTTTGGGTTCCTATCATCATATGCTTCATTTCTATATAGGCCTAGGCCCTACTTTTTATCCCCGGGAAAAAAAAAAAAATCTTGGGCTTTTTCATTTATTTTCTTGGGATTTTTTGTTTTGGTCATTAACCTAACCTAACCTAACCTAATAGCCCCCAAATACATTTAGCCTAGGTTAGGTTTGGTTAGGTTAGCCTAATAAAAAAATAAAAACCCCAAGATTTTTTTCTTTTTTCCCGGGGATAAAAAGTATATAGAAATGAAGCATAGGCTATGATGATAGGAACCCAAAACTACCATTAGAATTTTGCTACCTATATTGTAGCGCCTCCTGTATATTGACCATTATTTTTAGTTTACTTCTGCACAGATATTCGCAGGAATCTTAGTAGCCTATTAAGGAGGAAATTGTGGTTAATAGGCCTTGCCTATACAGGCTAGGTAGCAAATTTCTAATGGTAGTTTTGGGTTCCTATCATCATATGCTTCATTTCTAGCCTAGGCTATATAGCCTACCGGTACTTTTTTATCCCCGGGGGATTCGGGGAAAAAAAAACAAATCTTGGGATTTTTCATTTTTTTTTTTTTTTTTTTTTCATTTTTTTCATTATGCCTAGCCTAACCTAACCAAAAAACCTAACCTAAATGTATTTGGGGGCTATTAGGTTAGGTTAGGTTTTCTGGTTAGGTTAATGACCAAAACAAAAAATCCCAAGTTTGTTTGTTTTTTTCCCGGGGATAAAAAGTATATAGGCTAGGCCTAGGCTAAAAATGAAGCATAGCTGCCTATGATGATAGGAACCCAAAACTACCATTAGAAATTTGCTACCTACTGTATATTGTAGCGTCTCCTGTATATTGACCGAAATTGTAAATAGGCCTAGGCCTATAGCCTAGCTACAAGGAGCAAAATGAACATGTAATTATTTTGGGTGACTTTTATAGCCACCTAGCCTAGGTTTTCTTGGTCCCCAACAGCTATATAAAAATGGTGGAAGAACTTAACTAGGCTATTATACTGTACTAAATGGAACGCTGGAGTGCAATGGTGAAATCACTAGATGTCAAAATAACCAGCATACAGACTCTGAAGGAAAGAAGAATTCGGGGGGATATGATTCAGACTTATAAACTGCTACATTGGTTGGATAACAGACCCTACACCGGCACCAGATTTGTCAAAATTAGCACAAATTCACTGAGAGTGAGAGGACACTGTGGACACAGTCTAAAAATTGAATGCCCAAGCCACTGGAGAACCAACCTGAGAGGCAATAGAGCTAAAGTGTCGTAAAAATATATTTTTTTTAAAAGAAAGTAAGAAAAGTGTAACAAGAAAAGTTCTAATACTAGAAAAAAAAAAAAAAAAAAAAGTGACAATATATTTTGGAAAACATGTACATTTATAGAAAATAGGGACCCCAGTAAGAAGATGAAGAAATAATACATCTACAGTGAAGAAAGAAAACTGGGGAAGGTGTAAGAAGACCAACGAGGGGCCGATACTTAAGGCTTATCCCTCAACATCATCATCATCATCATAGTTTCTCTATAAGAGTAATCAAACATTGGAATTCCTTGCCCGAGTGGGTGATTGTGTCGGACAATATTTCAAATTTCAAGAAAAACTATGACAAATAGGCCTATATGGGAATTCACTAATTTGAAATACATAAATAGAGGTGGGGGTCCATACCAGAAGACTTCTTCTTACTCCCCCACTAAATACGATTAAGCCTAGGTAAGCACGATTAGGTAAGCACACACAAGTCGGCCAAACGTCAAAATGCCCTGTCAGCTGATAGCCTACAGTGCTATGCTTGGTTTTTAGTATTTATTTTGTGTTTATAGTGTACAGTGTGGTAGCGTTCAAACAGCTCAATACATCACCCTTATTTAGGCCTAGGGCTTACCATGTTTTTATTGTTTTTCCTCGAGGAATAGCCTAGGCCTAGGCTATAACCTACCGGTAGTGTTTTATTGTTTTTCATGGTGTGGGTGGAGGAGTTCCATTACCGGTAGCCTAAGCATTATCCATCAAGGACCATCAATCTGAAGATAGGGCATCATTAATGGGTGAATTAGACTACACTTTTACAGTAGGTGAGGAAAATTGTGGGGCGCTGCCCCCCCGTGACTTATTGTCATCCTGATACAGTTATATAGCCTATGTATAGGCCTAGGCAAGGGATGGATGTAGTTACCGGGTGTACCACTACCGACATACAACATATATAATTATAAATACTTATAATAAAATAAATACTTAAAAATCTATAATAGGGCCTAGGCCTACTAGATTAGGTTAGGTTAGGTTGTTTGGTTAGGGTATTTTTGTTTTGTATCCAAAGGCAGTAAAAATAGATAGGAACATGATGGTGAGCGTCCGCGTAGTGTAAACAAGACTGGCGGTACACCCGGTAACTACATTCTTGCCCTAGGCAAAAACCGGTTGCTGATTCTTTGTTTTGGTAAGTACTAAGTAGGCCTATTGCGATAATGGCGGGTGAGTCATGTTCGCGCCATATAGTGGGTGAATCGCGTCCTGCGTTACAAAAGAAAGAGAAGGAGGTCAAGTCGACAGAATCCTTTGTTTACAATCGGGACTGATTATTTTTGGTTATTTTTCGGTGAAATCTTGTTTTTTTCTTCAAAATTCAATGGCAACTTGGCAAGAGTTGTGGGCAAGAATGTTAAGTGCGGGCATACCGCCATCCTTGTTTACACTACGGCGTGATGTGGTGATGGGCTGGTCTATCAGAGTGAGAACTGAGCGATCTCTGCCATACCCATAACTTAAAATTAAAATGTAAAACTTGCAAACTAAACAAACCAAAATTGGGACAAGGACAATATAAAGTCAAATTAAATTATCAAAATCGCTATGTGGAAACAACGTTTACTAAAATGAAAATTATTAAATAAAAGAACACAATCCACCACATAGGGTGTACATTACTACATGAGCAAGTTAATCTGTTTCCCAAGCAAACTAATCGCACATATAACAACGCACTATCGTCACGTTAAAGGAAGTCGTCAAGTTTGGGAAGTCGGACTTTTCCTTTTACTTAGATCTTTCTAGATCTCAAGTGACGGCGTCTCTTCCGTGGATTGACCTCCCAATCTACCAAGATTGGAAGCCAAAACGTCACATTTTTCCTTTGCCCCCCAACTTTCTCTTCATAATTGCTGAGGGGCACAGGGCCCTGGGTGGGGCTTTGGTTTCCCGGGTGTTTCCGCACCCTCCTCAGCTCCCCGCCATGGAGTGGCTTCGGTCACCCAGGCTTTATTGTGGTCGGCAGGGAGGGTTCTGTGGGGGCGCTCGGGGTCTTGGGGATGTTCGGCCAGGCAGCTTGCTTGGGAATCAGCAACAACAACACTACGGCGTGGTGGCGTCGGACCTTTGCCATCATGTTCCCGTCTATTTTGACTGCCTTTGGATACAATAATCCCTCACCCCCCCATGACATATTGTCATCATCATATATATTGCCAGCAGGGGTTAAAAAATAAAATCGCCGTCAAAATAGACACGAAGTTAACCGCGGCGATCGCCCTATGTAAACATGACGACCGTACGCCCGAACTCTACATCCATCCCGAGTTGTGTAATCGGGCGTATCACCTATAGGACTTACCTCTGACCGGCCCACCGGGTATATCCTAGTGTTTACTATACCCCTTTGAAAGGACATTAGCCTAACCTAACAACCTTACCTAACCTATCCTAGTAGGCGGGTGCCCAACCCCGAAAGGAGTTGAAATAGGGGAGCTATCCCCCCGCCAAAGGCGGCTTTCTAGGGCCTTTCCTAGCTGATGCTGAGAGGATTGGGTTCTAGTCATGTGGTGATGGGCTGGTCTATCAGAGTGAGAGCTGAGCGATCTCTGCCATACCCATAGCTTACTCTGTCTGTTTTTACTTATATATCTTCTAGAACTCAAGTGACGGCGTCTCTCCCTACTGCCAACCTAGAAGTTGGCAGATTGGGAGCCAAAGCATCACATTTTTCCCTTGCCCCTTAACTTTCCCTTCATAATTGCTGAGGGGCACAGGGCCTTGGGTGGGGCTTTGGTTTCCCGGGCGTTTCCGCACCCTCCTTAGCTCCCTGCCTTGGAGTGGCTTCGGTCACCCGGGCTTTGTTAGTGGTAAGCAGGGAGGGTTTTGTGGGGGCGCTCGTTTATGGCCTTGCTCGAGACCTTGGGGCTGTTCGGCCAGACAGCCTGGGGAACAACAACAACAACCTATCCTAGTATTATGGGTGGGGGTTGCCGCCCCCACACCCCCGCTGGTTGGGTAAAACGGTAGAAATCCAGTTGGGGTGGAGTGAGTAACCGTAGATTTTCGTAAGGGGGTCAGAGGAGTCGGAATGCCCTTATAATCCATTTCCGCATATTGCCACCTATTATCCTATACCACATCACTGTGACCTCGTCGTACCTTCCTGTTAAATACAATAATAATTTGTTTAGCTCGTATAGGTGCACTTGTGGAATACTGTAATTCCAAAAATATAGGCCTATCCTATGAATATATTTTGTATCCATATCCGAATTCAGGCTAGGTGTCCAAAATTACCTCAAATTCGGACACCTTTATTATATTTATAAAAAAATATATTCTTACAGTTTCTTACAGTTTCTTACAGTAGATCCTCTGGAAAAAGGCAAACTATGCCTGTGTATCCAGCTCAGTACCAGTACTTGCACTGCTGCGGTCGTTCACGGTGTTGGCGGCGGCGGTAGCAGACGCAACATTTTTACTATTCTGTATTTTTGTTTTATAATCAAACTTCAAATCTTGTCTTCCCCATGCTTTATCAAGATTACTTTCAAACTCCCTTATTGATTCGGAATCGACTACATACTGGGGCAGTGCGTTCCACTCATTTACCACTCTATCACAAAATGAGTTCTTCGCCTTCTCAAGCCTATTTCTTTCTTTGTAAATTTTCTTAGAGTGTCCTCTCGTTCTTGTTCCCTCCCGCATCAAGAAGATACCTTCACACACATCCTCATCGTACTTTCCTGACACTATCTTAAAAGTCTCTATCATATCCCCTCTCTTTCTCCTATATGCCAGTGTCGGAAGTCCCAGTGTCCTCAACCTCTGCTCATAGCCCGCGTTCTTCAACGTTGGTACCAGCTTGCTAGCTCTTCTCTGCACTTTCTCCACTGCTTCTATATCCTTTACCATATATGGAGCCCACACCTGGTTTGCATATTCCAGGTGTGGCCTAACCAGCGCTGTATATAGATTCCTGAAGATTTCTTCGTCAAGTGACACAAATGTCCTCCTTATCAGCCCTACAATTCTATTGGCTTTGTTTATCTTTTCCGCTAAATGTTCTGAGAAATTTAACTTATTATCTATCACTACTCCTATATCCTTTTCTGCACTCACTTCCTCCATCGCTTCATACATACTGTATCCTACCTTGTCTATCTTGCTGGTCCCAATCCGCATGTACTTGCATTTTTTTGGATGAAAAGGCATTAACCAATGCTCAGACCATCCCTTCATGCCCTCCACATCTCCTTGAAGCAAACCCATATCTTCCTTACTCCTCACTCTTCTATACAGTTAGTGTCATCCGCATACAGGTATACCTCACTTCCATTAGTTATAACTTCAGGCAAGTCGTTGATAAATATAACGAACAGCAGTGGTCCCAACACAGATCCCTGAGGTACCCCACTTGTAATTTCCCTCCACCCCGAGCCCATTCCATTCACCAATACCCTCTGTCTCCGATCTTTCAGGAAGGCTTCTATCCATTTCACACATTTCTCCCCTATATTATAGCTTCTAACTTTCTCTATTAACCTTTTATGTGGGACCTTATCGAAGGCCTTCATAAAATCGCAATATACCACGTCTATTACATCACCATCTTCTAGAATTTGCATCCAATCATCTACCACCTTAATTAGCTGTAGTACCGTCGACCTCCCCGGCAAGAATCCGAACTGTCTCCCACTGAAAAGTTGGTTTGACTTCATATGATCCATTATTCCTTCTCTAATTACCGTTTCCATTAGTTTACACACAACACTTGTCAAACTGACTGGTCTATAATTCCCTGGGTCATTTCTCTTTCCCTTCTTAAATATAGCTGTTATGTTCGCCTCTCTCCAGTCCATCGGGATTTGTCCTGTATTAAACGATACCTCAAATAACATTTTCAATGGCTCTACTAACATCTCCCCTCCTTCCTTTATGATTCTTGGGTGTATCCCATCCGGTCCCGGTGACTTACTTCTGTTCATTTTTTCTATAGCCCTTCTTATTCTAGCATGGGAAAACTCTACTAGTTCTAGTGCCGGTGCCTGTTTGATGGGAATAGTAGGCACTGCGTCCTCCGACTCCACTGTTAGTACCCCCCCAAAGTATTTCCCCAGCACCTCTGCTTTCTCCTTATCAGTCTCCGCTCTACTCCCATCATTCAACCCCCCCACCAGCTCTGGGATCCCTACTCTTCTTGTTAATTTTTCCTGAATGTACTTCCAGAATATTTTTGGATTATCCTTCACATTTCTAGCTATCTCTCTCTCCCTCTCCTTCACCCCCCTCCTTGTTTCCCACCTTATTTTATTGTTTATTTGTCTACGTTCCAGATCCACTTCCATAGCCTCTATACTAGACCCCCTGTTCTTTTTTAACAATTTTAATCTTTCCCACAATCGTTTCTTTCTTCTAATCAATATCCAAAGCTTTCTTTTCATTGGCAATTCTGGGTTAGTTCTTTTCCTCAATTTTGTTTTATCCTTATATTCCCTTACTGGTACACTTTTGGATACAGCATTCTCCAGTTTGACTCTAATTATCCTCCACATTCCTTCAGCGTCTTCACCGTTCAAATATTCCCCCCAGTCAATGTCCAAACACCGTCTCAGCAGCTCATAATCTGCTCTATCATACATGTATATTTTTCTATTGCTTTTATTATCCCTCTCCAATTTAATGTTACAACTAAAGCTTATACAGGCATGGTCACTACGACCTATAGGGCTATCCACATTAACATGTTCCACTATATCCTCTTCATTGCTAAAAATCAAATCAAGTACACTCCCCTGCGTCCCATCTCTATATCTTGTCATCTCTACAATATGTTGCGTTAAAAAACAATCTCTCACTTTCTCTATAAACTTATTTTCCATGCTACCCTGTCCCGCTGGAGTAGTACAATTTGCCCAGTTGATCCTTGGCAAATTGAAATCTCCAATCAAAATTTTATATTTGTTCTCTCTATTATCTATCTCCTCCATTGCTTTCAGTAGGTTATCATCCTCTCCCCTGCTATTATTTGGGCTTCTATATATAGAGGCAATTAGAATTGATCCTCTTACACATTTTACTTCAATACACAAATACTCACAATACTGCTGTCTCATATCCACCTCATTAACCTTGAGCTCTTTTCTTACATAAATAAACAGTCCTCTTCCAACCTCTGCTCTAATAGCATTTCTCTCATATAACTCAAAACCCTCCAAACTATATTCCACCAGTTCCCTCTCAATTCTAAAAAATTTTGGTCTTACTTCCTGTAGGGCTATGATATCAGGTTTTTCCTCTTCATCCTGCAACCTACATATCAGTTCTCTTTTCTTGTCCTGAGTAAACACATCCACATTACTAAACATAATCCTTAATCCATCTACCATTCCTCCAGCAATTACACCATCCCGCTCCTCCAGTCCGTACCCTACTCCCCTGTTAGCACTACTGGGTCTGCCTCTTTGTCTCCTGTCTCTCCCTGTGACACCTCCACCCCGTTCTCCTCCTCCGTCACAACTCTCATCACATTCTCTCCCCTCCCTGATCTCCCCCTCCTTTCTACTCTTATAAACCACTTCCTCACTTTTCCGTCCCTCACTCTCCAGTAAAAATTTCTCTTTTCCTCCTCATCCAACTTTCCATTATTTTCATCAGCCTTTTCTTGTAATTCCTTAATTTTTTTCCTTTGTTCTATACTCAAATCCTTCTTTAGTCTTATGTGTTTCAGTTTATCATTTGTATTTAGCCTCCAACTAAAATTTGTCACAGTCTCCGCCACTACCCTAGTTTTAAACTGTACCCTTATAGGTCTCATCTCTCCCCCTTTTTTATCTACCTATCCTACTGATCTCCTCCACCTGCCCTTCCCATCCATATTCGTCCTCATCCACACCTTTCAAGACCTCCTTCACTGTCTCCATATCCCTCACTTTTCTCACTCCATTATCATTCATATGAGTCTCTATATCTCCATACAAGATTACACCCCTATCCCTGTCCATGGCCTCCCTCACGACACTCTCCTTGTTCTTCATGACCCCTACAACTGCACTCTCAAAACTTTTTTTGGTCATATTCATTTCTTCCTTTTGCTCTTTCATAATATCCTCCAAATCCTTGACTTTTTGTTTACCTACCACCGTCCATGCAGTCGACTCCTTTACTTCCGTGAAACGTCCTTCGTATTCCTTCAGCTGCTCCTTCAATGCCATATTCTCTGCTCCCAGTTCATCTACCCTTTTCAATAACATCTCTAGGCTCTCATTAACTGCCGAAAAAGGCCTGCATTCACTTCCTTCGCTAGGCCTATTCCCTTCCCCACCTATCATATCACACCACACATTACACACAGTGCCTTAACTTTCTCACCAATATCCCCCTTCCATTTCTCCGTATCACTCATCCACTTTTCCAAATCCTTCACAACAATACTAACCTCTTCTAACTTCTTATCTGTGCTCTTGAATCCCCGAAAACGTTGTAACCTTCCTTCCGACTCCGTTATACCCGAAATTCCCTCTGCCATGTTTGTTTACAAACTCAACAACTCACAACCCTACCGCTGTCCCGTCACTACACACTCTTATTACACTATATATCACCCCTCCACCACACCAATATATTCTCCAAACCTTCACTAAATCCTTCCTCTTCTTGTTAGCCCCGTATGTACTCGATATCCTTGAATTAATTGACTATTCCCATAACATATGCCGGAGCCTCAAACTTGCGTCCGCCTTCCGCCATGGTGTGCCGCCAATATATGTAATGTAATATGTAATGTATTTTTATTTCTTTAACCCGGGAGCTGCGGGGAGACTCTTAAGAGTTCCCCCGGCGCACTGCGGGAAGACTCTTAAGAGTCAGAGAAAATAAAAATCAACTTTTGACATCGAAAAAAAAATATTTTTTTATATTTTTTTTTTTTTTTATTTTTTTATTTTTTTTTGGCCCCTGGGCCATGCAAAATCTCAGTCCTCTACCTCCCCTCCTTCCCCACTTTCCTCCTCTCCTTCAGTTATCACCTATTTTCCCTGTTATTCCCTTATTCTGAGGTATATTTTCGTGCTAACATTAGAAATCCGATTGGAGGGTGTGGTCATCACTGATAGCAAGCGAGTGCAAGAGAGAGAGAGAGAGTGTCTCGACTGTGTCTCAGTGGCCTTGGGGGAAATTGGCGGAAAGCAGACTGCCTCACCCATACATTATACAACTCGCGGGCTATATCTCCGATTTTGACCATCCAAACGCTGTTTTCACTCGTTTTATTGTTGTTTCAGGTTAATACCTTTATAATCAACCCATAATAGGCGCATATGGATAAATATTAATGCTATTAATGACACAATGAATATTTTAGTGACGGAAACACCTCAAATACGTCAGCACAGGGGGACGTTTCCAATTACCCCCATGCGCACTTCAGAGGTTAATGCTATGACTGTATACCCCAATGTACAAGCTACACATACAATATTTCAGAACTTACATTGTGATAAAAACAAGATTACATGCTATGATGCTACAGAAATACGCAAAAATTGTCCGAATTCACCCCAGTTGACGGTACGTTTACTTTAATTAGCATATGTTATCTAGTGAAGACAACCTTACACAATCCGGGTAGACAGGACTCGTCTGCCATGCTCCGTAGTCTGTCTAGGACTCTAGGGGAGCAAACCCTACACAAACTGCTTTACCTACTGCCTTATAGTGTAAGCCCTTTTAGGCAAATGCTAGGCCCATGGCCAACAGCTGTGGTTGGGGGCTAGCTAGAGCAGGCACCCCACGTAAAATATACTTTAAACTCGCCTTAGTCGCCTAGGCCTATGTCATTTGTACTGGATGGCAAATTGGTGCCCTACCCTACTATACTACAGTTTGGGGAATATATATTTGCACTGATTCTTAAAACTCCACTACAATACGTTTTATACTATCTTAGTTCTCTTTGATTTATGTCATCTGTAATTGTTACATTATTTTTTCAGGTGTTGCCCAAGAAACAAGATGAAGTTATGCTGGCTTTCAAGGAATAATTTGAAGGGGTACTGTGCTGTAATTGGTGGCATATTAATCCACCTTACTTTGGGGAATTTATACAGCTTTGGTAATATGCTTGACCTTTTTTATATTTTCTTATTAGTACAATAAACTGTTATAGTGTATATCAGATCAACTTCAACATAATTTCCATCCATTACTAGCCCATGTATTATCCTACTTCTGCTAAGTAGCCATGTCTATAATGTGAACTTCCTTTACTGCCCCAAATGTGGTCAATTATGTGTTACTTGTAGGCAACATGATGACGTACATGGCGTCGTACTAAGATGAGCTGGTGAGATATTTTTTGTACAGTAATCATATTATGTTCCTAGCAGGTAACGGGACGGATGTAGAGTTCGGGCGTGCGGTCGTCATTGTTTACATAGGGCGATCGCCGCGGCCGCACCTACGTTCCCGTCTATTTCGACGCTATATTTTCTGCTATTTGCCCCCTGTCATTACTACATGAATACTAGGTTAGGTTAGGTTAGGTTAAAATAGACGGGAACATGATGGGAAAGGTCCGACGCCACTACGCGTAATGTAAACAAAGATGGCGGTATGCCCGCTCACTACATCCTACCCCAGGTAACTTCAAGACATACTGTACAGTGCAGCTTCATACTTAGATGAGCGAGTGATTTTTGTTTAATGTTTTTTTGTTTATTTTTTTTGTATTTATTTTTTTATATATGTTGAGTTATATTTCTTGCAGGAAACATGATGACATACATGGCATCATACCTCCATGAGCGAGTGTCTCCCTCGGTGACATACGCCAACATCATCTGGGTGAACAGTGTGACGACGGCGACCCAGGGCTGCTTCATGGTTCTGGGGGGCCTCTTGGAGAGACGCTTCGGGCCACGCATCGCTTGCTTCATTGGTTGCTCTTTGCTCACGTGAGACTCTCACACTAACACATTCATAATCCTATCCATTGGACCACTCCTGTTTTGTTGTATCATCTGATGTACCGGTAAACTGCTTTTTTTTTTTTGTATGCATAATGCTAGATAACCGTAGAGTCAGTAATGAAGATCTTAAAGAACATCAGGTACAGCAGAATAGCTGCATATAATTACAGTACTTACCAATTTCATTATTTAATTTTCAGTGCTGGCATCATGTTAACAAGGTACACAATAGACGTAGGACTGGGTAGTGTTGCGCTAACATACGGCCTCCTGGCAGGGTTTGGCATATCCCTGGCGTACGCCTCCCCCCTCGCTTGTGGCATGAAGGTAATTACACTGGCAAACCAGGTCTAAAACCGAATCCATTCTTTTTATTCATCATTATTAAATTTGCTAAGTTATAAATATATAATTATACTTTACAGTTCTTAATATGTCTGTAGAAGTGATAAAATGGCCAAAAAATACAATTTCAATGCTATTTTATTTGTATGCCTTCTCATATGCTTTCCAGTGTTAAAACCAAATGATTTCGGTTTGATACCCTTAACCCTTTCAGTACCGGTGATATCCTTTTCAGCATATTTTAGTAACTATTTAATTATTTTATTCAGCTTAGGAAGGATCTTTGGTAGCTAAAAGGATTAATGGAGATAATTTGTAGCCTTTTATTGGTTAGAGGTCCTTCCTAAACTTAATAAGATTAGGCCTATCTAATAGTTACCTGAGTATAGTACAGTATAATGAAAAGGATGTCACCGGTACTAAATAAGTTAAGGTAATGCTTAGGAGGCACCTATAAAATTGTTTTTGTTATTTCGGTCTAGCATATTTTTGTAAAATATTTAGTAAAATTTGCCAGAACGTCCCGTACTTCCCAAATTGACTAATTCCTTGAACGTGACGATAGTGCGTTGTTATGTGTGCAATTAGTTTGCTTGGGAAACAGATTAACTTGCTCATGTAGAAATGTACACTATGTGGTGGATTGTGTTCTTTTATTTCATAAATTTTATTTTAGTAAGCGTTGTTTCCACATAGCGATTTTGATAAGTTGTTTTGACTTTATATTGTCTATCCCAGTTTTGGTTTGCTTTGTTTGCAAGTTTTACATTTTAATTTGTATTGAACATGGGAAGATTGTTACTCAGATATAACTGTCTTGATGGTGTAATGGTTAGAGCATGTAAGTTATGTACAGTATGTGGTATCCTGGGTTCGAGTCCTGGGATGATCACATGCTTTAATTAATTTCATTTGGGGGGTTATTGGTGTTAAGAACGATGTAAAAAAATATTAAACCGCAATAATTAAATGATTGTCATTTTGTCACAAGTAGGTTTAAATATATAGTCCATTAAAGCCTGGTAATTTGTCCAGTGCCATCGGATACTTTTGAGATATTTGGACTTCTTATTCATTAATTTGTTTTTTTGTTTAACTATTTGAAGATTATGGGGTATCACATTCAAAGGTACTGCCATGATGGGAGTGATAACTATTGAATAACAATCTATCCAATAAGTTAAACCATTGAATACTAATGTATGCTGTTACTACAGAATAATTTTACGCCGACTCAAGACAGAGCCAGAATAGGGATAACACAACAGAAAACAATGAACACACAAAACCAAATACAAATTCTTCTGAGTCTACAAATACAAAATATCTGAAAAGTTAGAAGCTAACTTAATGTTCTACTAGATGGCAGTATTTTCTTACATGTCTAGGCTACAATCTACCCTAATATCCATTGCAGATTAATCTACTGGAGAATATAGTTTAGATTCTAGTGTAATCTTCATCTGTTAGCAATCAAAATTCAGAGACATTTTCAGCACGGCTTATCACTCCTGCATGTACAGTACAGTATATGACATACATTCCTGCTGTAATCAAGTTGTGTATTGACATTCTTAACAAATTATTTCATAGATGCCATAAATGTCTTTGATGCACAGGTCCTATAACTGATTATAAAATATTCTACAACAACTGTCTTCGTGGTGCAATGCATAAGTGTGTTGATTTTCGGTGTGAGCATCCTGGGTTCGAATCCCCGGACTGCCACATGTGTTTGTTAATTTCATTAATCTAGTTTAGGAGTAAAGTTAGTTAGTGGAGAGAACACAATAAATAATATGCTGGTATATTTGCGTATTTGACTTAAAGTTGACTCCCTGCATCAGTGGTTCCTGGACTCGGAAGGGTATGACCTAGGAGTTTCTAGTGGTGGTGAAATTTTTTATTGATTTCCATCGACATAATTTTTACTATGATTTAAACTCTCAGATAGATTGTACTGGTAAATGACTATTGTAACTCTGGTTTTAAATCCTTCTTCAGTGGTTCCCGAACTCAAAGGGTGTGATCAATGGGCTGATTGTTGCCGGGTTTGGTCTGGGTGCTCTGGGCTCCACCAATTTCCAGACTCAGTATATCAACCCTGACAACAAATCTCCGAATGATTCAGGGTATGTCAACAATTGTTATGCCTTTTGTTCCTACCACCTATTGTCTACTATATTGTACTGAAAGCTAAACTCACAACATGTAATCGTTTATTTCATTGATTTCATTAATTAGGTTTATTTGTAAGTTAATTGGTGGGTTGGTGATAATATGAATCATCAGTAGCATCATCTCCCATGCCTCACTTCCTCTTGGGAAACCCCCGCTAATGGATGACCATGGTAGAAACGCCTTAGGTTTACTTTGCTTGTCCACTATACATCTAAAAGTATTTTAAAGCTTTTCTTCAATATGTTTTTTCAGCTTCAAGTTCAGCTGGTGTCACAAATGGTAATATAATGTACAGTATTAATGCATTTACCTACCCGATAGCACTATCCTTTGTGAGTGCTGTATGTATTTTGTACTATTACTAATATCTTGTCAAATTGCAAATTTGTTTAACCCTTCCTGTCCGGGCAGCCTTTCTAAATGACAGCACTGAGAGCCCGGGGGATATGGCCGAAAAACGTTGTAATTATAGGTTTGAGTCCCGAAGGGAGGAAGGAAAACCTAATATTTAGTAGTGGCCCCGGAATCATTGACGATGCACCTTACGTAGGTAATGGCCAATCTTTGAACACCAAGCTTGCTGTTCAAACTTCCCGCCCAGGAGAACTCAAAATACGATTGCCTTACATCGTGAGCGAAACGTTCTTAATAACCACTCACGGACTCGTCCTTATTATTTGGGTCCACTACTAGAAGAAACTAGTAAAATAAATAAATAAAAAATTAAATTAAACTCGACCTAGCTTGCGCTTCCCAGTTGTCTGCTGTTGAGTACCGCTCGCCATCTTGTTCACTCCGAGCGTTCTTCCTTAATCTGACATATCGAGACTCTCAAAATGTAGCAGATGAATGGGAAGGGGATGGCAGGGAGGGCCAAAATCGTCAATGATTCCGGGGCCACTACTAAATATTAGGTTTTCCTTCATCCCTTCGGGACTCAAACCTATAATTTATTAGTGGCCCCTTCATCATTGACGATGCGCCTGAATTCCCAAGACTGGAGGTGGGGCATTCATCATAAACATCACATATCACTTAACCCCTTCAGACTCATATGACACAGAGGTTGCCAGATTAGCAATAAGAAATAAGAGTTCTCTCACTCTTATAATTACCTCTCCAAAATTAGTTTTCTGCCGACAGCTAACTCAAAGACAACTGCAGAGGTTGAAGTAACTAAACTAAAGGTTTCTAAATACCCCTGATAGTAACAAAGGCTTTAAAGTATCCCTAATCGGCTCAAAATCGCGTCATATGTCGGAGAGGGTTAATAAACCGGTTACGGTCCAATGAACATGTACTAATCAGGTCAGTTTAACTCCCTCCGACATATTATGTTCCAGTAAGTCCGAGGAGGCGGGAGCCCCGGGATCATTGCCACTGCCCCGCACTACACTCACAACAACACTGCGGCCGTTAGAATTATCGGAGGTGAATGAGGTTGCCACCAACGGTTTTATCGTATGGTAACTTATCAGACTTACTGAGCTCATATGACGCAAAATCGCGTCATAAACTTATTGGAGAGGTATAGAGATAAGTCCATATGATGCGATCTTATTACTGTATTGAGCTATTTCACTAAGTTCATATGATGCGATCGCGTCATATGATATTCTTGGGCATACCGCCACATGACGCGATCGCGTCATACATGTCGGAGTGGGTTAAGGAGTTTCTTTTCACACTTTCCTCCACAGCTACCTCCACACCACACCTCCCTCTTACTTCCTCATTTGTCTGTCTATCCCTCCATGTAACTCCACATGCACTTCTCAAGTAACTCATTTCCACCCCTCTCACTCTTGGTCTGAGTCTCTCCTCCAACGTCCATGCTTCGCTTCCGTAAGTCAGTGTCAGGATTACCACACTGTCATGCAAGGACTTCTTCACTTCCATGCTGACCACCCTGTTCCTTGTTACTGCTTTCAGCGTTCCTACAACCCTATTCCCCTGTTGCACCCTCTCCCGCACTTCTTCATCCATACTCCCATCTTTACTCAGCACAAAGCCCAGATACTTAAATGAGCTGACAATCTCCATAGCCTGACCGTTCAACTTCACCCCTTTCGAAGACCATAACATTGCTCTTCCCCATATTTACCTTCAGATTCCATTTTTTGCACACTGTTCCAAACATATTTACCAGACCCTGCAACTCCCATTCACTCATCAGAATTGTATCATCAGCAAACAGCAGTACAGGTAGCTTCTGCTCGTTTCCCTCCTTTATCAGCGATACACCAACATACACTGCTCTTCCTTGTATTTCTTTCATGACTCCATCCATATATACAGTAAACAACCATGGGGACATCACACAACCCTGTTTCAACCCAACATTCAGTTCAAAGAACTCGCTCTGCTCATTCTCCACACGTACTGCCGCCTTTGCACACTCATACATGTGGTGATGGGCTGGTCTATCAGAGTGAGAGCTGAGCATACTCTGACTGTTCCTTTTACTTATATATAATTTCTAGATCTCAAGTGACGGCGTCTCTTCCGTGGATTGACCTCCCTACTGCCAACCTAGAGTTTGGCAGATTGGGAGCCAAAGCGTCTCATTTTTCCTTTGCCCCTCAACTTTCCCTTCATAATTGCTGAGGGGAACAGGGCCTTGGGTGGGGTTTTGGTTTCCCGGGCGTTTCCGCGCCCTCCTCAGCTCCCCGCCTTGGAGTGGCTTCGGTCACCTGGGCTTTATTAATGGTAAGCAGGGAGGGTTCTGTGGGGGCACTCGGTTATGGGCTTGGCCTTGCTCGGGACCTTGGGGCGGCTCGGCCAGACATCCTGGGGAACAACAACAACAACAACCTCTCATACTTCACACTTGTCTCGCATTCTCCTGTAACTCCTAACTCTTAGCTTTCCCTCCACCAGGTGATGATCCGACATACCCTCCGTCTCACCTCGCAGCACATTCACATCCAGCAGTCTACACAATCTTTCCCTTGTCATCAACACATAATCCATCAATGCCCTTTTGTACAATCTCTTCCTCCACAAGTGTATGCCAAGTGTACTTGTGTATACGTTTTTATTTTTTAAAGAACGTATTAACTACACCCATAATACACTCCACATACATTAATCAGTCTTTCTCCACCCTCGTTTACACCATCCACACCCAAACTACCGATGACTCCCTCAACAGGCTCATTTCTTACCCTAGCATTTAGGTCCCCTAAAACTACAACATTTTCATTTTCTTCAAACCCTTGTAGACAATCCCTCAAATCCTTCCAAAAACCCTCCATCTCTTCTAACTTCCTTTCACTTCCTGGCTATATGCACTTACAAAAACCCACCTTTTACCCTTAAACCGCATTCGCACCCACATTAGCCTTGAGGACACCTCTTTCCACTCCTTTTTATAAACTCTCTTAACTCCTTCACAATAATAGCCACTCCCTCTTTCCCATGGACTCCCTCATTTACTCCAGACTGTCTACCTTTCACATTTCCAAAATCCACTTCTCCCTCTCCTTTCCTCTTTGTTTCATTCAGTGCAAGCACATCATACTTCCTTCTTTCAAATAACCTTCCAATGTCCTCTCGCTTCTCATTCGTACTACATCCACGCACATTTAAAGCTCCTATTTATTACTCATATAGTGATGTACATTCTATGTGGTGGTTTTGTGTTCTATTATTTCCAAATTTTATTTAGCTAAATCGTTAATTTCACATAGTGATTTTGATAAGTTCTTTGTCTTTATATTTTGTTGTCCCTGTTTTGGTTTGTTTATTTTGTAAGTTTTACATTTATGATTTTATGTATATGTTAGCCATGTGTCTTACAAAGTGCCTCTCTATGATCAACGCGTCTGAATTTCTCCTTTGATGTTGACGAGAGTGCTTAGGTCGGTAGCGACTATCTTTGTGACAGTTGTGCTTTCCATGAAGCTTTGCTCTAGCCAGGTGGCGGCCTGAGTTTTTTTTAATTTGTCTTAAAAAGATATGATATTTTTGTGCTTAACAAATTATAATCTTTCATGTATTGCGATTCTGTTTTGCTATTTTTTGTGTTGAGACTTTAGTTAATGCTTTGTTTGTTGTGTTCAGTACACATTTCAGTTAAGTTGTTGAGTTCCATATATTTTATTGCCCACAGAAGCCCAAAACGCCAAGATAAACATACAAAACAATATTATAAAAAAGGACATTCACATACCTGCTGAAATCTATTTTATGTGCAGGCTTCTGGATATTTTAAGATGAGACTTGATATATACTGAACTTTGCAGATACTTCACAGCCCCGGAGATCCTGGACAAAATACCTTCAGTGTTTATTGCTCTGGGTATGATCTTCCTAGTGATGCAGTTTATCGGTTGTTTACTCATCAACCAGCCTTCTAGTAGTGAAAAAAAGGTAAGGTTAGGGTGTCCAGGAACTAGCGTAAAATGAATAGTTTGAAAATTATGTTTATTACCGTAGTCAAATTATATTTTGTTTCTTTGTGAAGAGCAGTCTGCTCTCTGATTCCCCAACTGAAACACTGCATTTATGTAAGATCCCCTGTCTTCAGCACCACCTTGCAACCTCTAGGTGACTTGATGGCTGTGTGGTTAACCCCTTCTGTACCGGCGACGTTTTCTAACTTCTATTCAAGCTATATTTAGACTATTTTGTGCGGTTTAAGAAGGATCTGTGGTAGTAAAGCGGGTTAAGTGAGATAGTTTGATGCTGGTTAATTGCTGGAGGCCTCTTTTTAAATGAATAAAATATATTAGTAGTAGCCAAAGCACGTCGTCGGTAATGAAGGGGTTAACAGTGGCCTTCTGGGGGGCTACTGTTAGGTTTAATGCACTTACACCTAATATGGTTACCACCCAGATCTGTTCTGTATCTTGTTAGCACTATTTTTCTACAGTGGTGTTCGGCTAATCCATCCGCTAACCTGCCTTACCCTTAGGTAAGCAGTACGGATTTGTGTCAGGTTTACTCCCCTAGACAGGTTGCCAACCAAGGAACACCTACCAGGGTCTATCTATCTATCTATATACTCAGGCCCAATCCCAAAAAAATGTCAACTAGTCATAAGTTGTCACACCGACCCTTTACACCATCTATACATACATACATACATTGGCTTAACATCACTTATCCATTATGGCCTTTACCCTGAGTATTGATGCAGTTGTGCATTTAAATTGTCTTGTAGAATTTTGTGATGATAATAATGATGCAGTGGTGCATTAGTATGTCTTGCACACAGAATTTGTGATTGGTAATAATGGCACAGTACAGTGCTTAGTAGTATGATAATAATGGCACAGTACAGTGCTTAGTAGTATGGTAATAATGGCACAGTACAGTGCTTAGTAGTATGGTAATAATGGCACAGTACAGTGCTTAGTAGTATGGTAATAATGGCACAGTACAGTGCTTAGTAGTATGGTAATAATGGCACAGTACAGTGCTTAGTAGTATGGTAACATCATCAGGACTTTACTCACCACTATCTTAATCACTGCTCTACAATTAGATATGGCACTATGCTCAAATTACAGGGATTCCTTATTTAAAGTTCCCTCAACTTAAATTGTTTCATTACTACAGTACAGTACACTGTTTACTAAGCCTTTGAGTACCAGCAACGTGTGTTATCTTTTATTCTAGCTATATTTAGATAATATTATGCAGCTTAGGAAGGATCTGTGGTCGTTAAAAGGGTTGGGTGAGATAGTTTGAAGCCTTTGTATTGCTAGAGGTCCTTCCTAATCTGAACAAAATTGTCTAATAGTTGCCACAATACTGTATAAAAACATGGATGTCACCGGTACAGTATGGGTTAAATGGGGAAATTTTTCACTTGACAGCATTATGCTTCATTGTTAATTTGTAAATCAGACAAAATAATGCATAATCACAAGAAAAATAAAACAAAATATAATTGCTTTACTTAAAGTGGTTTAATTTCAAGTGTTGTTTTCAGGAATATAACTAGAACTTTAAGTGAGGAATGGCTGTACAGTACTTAGTTTATCTTTATTGTGTATTACTGTTCTGTAGAGTTGATTATACCCTGTTCCAAATAGGTAGTCCAACTATATGAACCCTAACCTCTGTAACTCAAAAAAGGGTTAGAGAAAATAGGTTGTAAATTTCCACACCTATTGCCTGGTAATTAATAGGAATGAATAGAGAATGCTTGTGAATAGATGAGTGATAGTGCGGTCGTAGGGAGAGGAGGTTGGGTGCCAATTAGACTTGATAATAGTCCGTCGGGCGCCTGGCTCAGGGAGCCGGTATATGTTTTGAAGGGTCATGCCTGGAAGTAAGGTTGTTGTTAGATAATAGTCCGTCGGGCGCCTGGCCCAGGGAGCCGGTATATGTTGTGAAGGGTCATGCCTGGAAGTAAGGTTGTTGTTGTTCATCCCCAGCCTGTCTGGCCAAGCAGCCCCGAGCAAGGTCAAGGCCATAACCGAGCGCCCCCGCAGAACCCTCCCAGCTTTACCACTAAAGAATGCCCAGATGACCTAATCCGCTCCCAGGCGAGGGGCTGAAGAGAGTGCAGAAATGCCCAGAACACCGAAGCCCCTCCCAGGGCCCTGTGCACCTCAACAGTTATGAAGAGAAAGTTGAGGGGAATGGGGAAAAATTCTGAGATCTGTCTCTGAGAGGGCAGCGGGGGAGGGGCTCATCAGCCCATGGGCTTGCACCTCTAGGCCAATGCCCCCACCGTTAACATCCCACCTTGAAGTGCCACCCAATTGGGTGATCTCGTCAGCATCTAGAAGAAAAAGTACCGGTAGTACAGGAAAAGAGACCGACAGAAACGGCTAAGGTTGGCTAGAGGATGCCAAACCTCACTCTTGATAGGACCAGCCCTCACCCAGTAAGCAAGGTGGGCGAACATTGTGGTGGTAAGCTCCGCTGCATGTCTGCTTGCTGAGACCGGACCTCTCCGGGAGGTCTTGGTCTTGGGTGACTTAGCTGGGAACTCCAAAATGGACCTGGGTCTCTAGGTCCTCTCCTGGGCGACCTAGATGTGTGCAAGTTTTTTGTTTTGTTTTTATGTTGTGTTATGTTGTCCCTCTTCGGGCTCTGTCTCGAGTTGGGGTACAGTATATGCCTGAGTATATACATACTAGAGATGGAACGAATATAAATTTTCACTATTTGCGAATACGAATACAGATTTTGTTTTGTAAAATTCGCGAATACGAATAGCGAATATTTCAATTCTTATTTCATCCTTCAAGAACTGGTAATTATTTGTATGTCACCAACAAACTTTAATTAAATTACTATGAAATTAATTATCAGAAGTTAATGACATCGATGTGAATGTGTAATTTCTTAAATATCATAAATGAACTGTATGAATTAATGTTTAATAATTATATTGTAAGAGTTCAGCCATAGAAAATTTAATAATTCAAATTAAATCCATTCAATTTTCTATGTTTCCAGTCCTCAGTCCCAATGTTGCCGCTTTTTTGGTATTAACCCGGGAACTGCTGGGAGACTCTTAAGAGTTCCCCCAGCGGACTGCTGGGAGACTCTTAAGAGTGAGTGAAAAAAAAAATCAACTTTTGACATCGAAAAAAAAATATCTTGTTTATTTTTATTTTTTTATTTTTTTATTTTTTGTTGGCCCCTGGGCCATGCAAAATCTCAGTCCTCTACCTCCCCTCCTTCCCCACTTTCCTCCTCTCCTTCAGTTATCACCTATTTTCCCTGTTATTCCCTTATTCTGAGGTATATTTTCGTGCTAACATTAGCGAGTTGCAAGCAGGGTGTTGTCATCACTGATGGCAAGCGAGTGCAAGAGAGAGAGAGAGAGTATCGATCGACTGTGTCTCAGTGGCCTTGGGGGAAATTGGCGGGAAAGCAGCTTGCCTCACCCATACATTATACAACTCGCGGGCTATATCTCCGATTTTGACCATCCAAACGCTGTTTTCACTCGTTTTATTGTTGTTTCAGGTTAATACCTTTATAATCAACCCATAATAGGCGCATATGGATAAGTATTAATGCTATTAATGGTACAATGAATATTTTAGTGACGGAAACACCTCAAATACGTCAGCACAGGGGGACGTTTCCAATTACCCCCATGCGCACTTGTTAGGTTAAAGTACCAGATTTGGTACATTTGACTCTCTCAAGTACACTTTATACATTTTCCAATAAAATTGTCCATATCTGGTACTAAATACAAAATCAGTGAGGAAATATGATGGAATATATTTTAGTGACATGCTATTACATTGGATATATCTGAAATGGCAATATTGTGACGGTTCAAATGTCCAGGTCCAGCACACATTCGTTTACCGGGCAGTGATTCCACTTTAGAATAATTTGGTAGGCCTACTTTTCACTAGTTTGATCTGGTACTATTAATTAAAATGTAAAACTTGCAAACTAAACAAACCAAAATTGGGACAAGGACAATATAAAGTCAAATTAAATTATCAAAATCGCTATGTGGAAACAACGTTTACTAAAATGAAAATTATTAAATAAAAGAACACAATCCACCACATAGGGTGTACATCACTACATGAGCAAGTTAATCTGTTTCCCAAGCAAACCAATCGCACATATAACAACGCACTATCGTCACGTTAAAGGAAGTAGTCAAGTTTGGGAAGTCCGGGACGTTCTGGCAAATTTTACTAAACTCTGCATGAATAAAGAAACTACATGTTAAATGTCAAAATATTATTTAAAATCAAATTTGCAACATGACAAGACATTAACAATAGTAAAAAATACAAATATTGATAAGATATCTATACTATTACAAAATAATATAAAATACAGTACAGCACTCACTAACGATAGTGCTATCGGGTAGGTACCTGTAAGCATAGCATGCCTCAAGTGACCCCTATCAATAACTACCCTACAAATAACCTACATTTATAGCACAAATAAACTAAGGAAATCGCAAAAGTAAGCAATTGATACTATCGACAATGAATACATATAATATAAAGAGAAATAATTGCAAAATATGAAGTAACAACAGATTTAAACAAAGAGTACTCTTTTAACAAGAACAATAAATTTAAAAAATCATCAATATTAATAATAATAATAGAAAAAGAAAAACATAAACAATAAATACA
Source organism: Paralithodes platypus (assembly GCA_032716605.1). Classification (NCBI taxonomy): domain Eukaryota; kingdom Metazoa; phylum Arthropoda; class Malacostraca; order Decapoda; family Lithodidae; genus Paralithodes; species Paralithodes platypus. The sequence goes on along the minus strand of CM064485.1, from coordinate 4,542,244 downwards.
GACAAAAAGTAAGCAGAGGTTATACAAGAAACTTCAAGTTAAAAATGCTTGATTAAAATTATTGATGTCAAATTTTAGAATACAGTCACAATAATTGACCCTAAAAAGATTAAATTTATGGAACAATTTACTTGCCTCAAAACCTCTGTCCACTAAGAGTCTGTATAGTAACCTAGCTCTAGCCCAAAAGTCATCTACTTTAGTGCAGATTTTACAAAATCTTATTAATTGGGAATAAAAACAATTATAAGTGATTTTACTATCGATATTACTACTAGGGAAAGGAAAGTTTATTACGTTAAAATTAAAATCATCAACTTTGTGATATACTTTAAGTATGCACTGTTCATTAACAATCTCTATATTTATATCAAGAAAATTTTCAACTTTATAATTTACGTTACATTGTGTGAGGGGAATAGAATTAGGGTAAATAAGTTTAGCAACTTGATTAAAATTTAACAAATTGCAAACAAGAATATCATCAATATATCTACTATTATTACTTAACAGTTTAGCAAGTGCTAATTTTTCTGGAATTTTATTTTTCTTGCTACTGTCAACTAAGTCTTTTATATATTTAAATTCTAAAGCAAGCAAGAATAAGTCTGCAATTAAAGGGCTAGCATTTCCACCCATAGGAATTCCTAATATTTGTTTGAAAATGTACGGCCCGAATCTAACATAAGTATTGAAAAGGAGGAATTTAAGGGCATCTTTAAGTTTAGTTCTATCAAAATATACAGAACTAGTGGGAGTAGAGCTAAGTGATGCATTATTAAAATATGTATAAACATTTATGAAATAATTACCGTTCCTAACGAACCTGTCAAAGTGCAAATCTATAATAAAGCAAAGCTCTGAATATACTAAATCTAAAGGCAAATTGGTATACAAAGTTGAAAAGTCGAAGCTATGTACCGAGGTAACTTTCGGCATGGTATTTATTTTATCAATAACTTCTAACGAATTGTCAACACTCCAATAATAGTTAATGCCAGTTCTTCTCATGATGGTATTACAATATCTTTTATGAGTACTTTTAATGTATTTTAAGCAATTTACTACTTGTTCTGATAGAGTTTTAGTGGTAGCAAATTTTGCTCCGGCAATAAAGCGATATTTATAAGGTCTTTTATGAAATTTAGGTAACATGTATAATTTTGCAATGCACTTGTTCTTATCAGAAAGTTTAATATCAATATTATTTTTCTTGGTATGTTCATCGATTAAGTTATCAATATTCAGATTATTTTGAATTTCATAAACAGAATTACCGCAAATATTTTTACGTAATATGTTACCCTTAATACCTAATTCTTTTTTCATATTTTCAAGATAAAATTTCTTACATGTGAAGCTATAATTATTGCTGGCTTTATCTACTGTAGTGATTACAAAATGTTTATGTAAATTTATTAAATCAGCTTTAAGCTTATTATAATTATAGTCTATAAAATCTGAAAGATTAAATTCATTTTTAAGCGAGAAAATTTTATTTCTAATTAACTTAATTAATAATTTAGACCATGCTTCTAGTTCTCTCGCATTGCAGCACGCAATTTTTAACAATTTATCTTTTAATTTATTGACTGAAAAAACAATATCTTTTAAAATTATGTCCCATGTTACTTTATTACTCCCTATTCTAAATTTAAACCCTTTACGACATAGCTCCGCTAATTTGTCGTTTGCAAAATGTTTAACTAGTTCTACATCACCTGTTAATATGTGACATATCGGACTATAAATGAACTTTGCTAGTGCATCACGTCTGCTAGCTGGCATATCCATGACTCTTTCACACACGCATTTATTATTATTGAAAATATCATTATCTGAAAGATTTCCTAAAACTTTATTATAATTACAAATAATAGACCCAACAGGTCGTTCATATGAATACACTATTAATGGTTTGAAATCTTTACAACCATCTGGTAATATGGACTTAACTTTCTTTGAATTAATAAGACTGTTAACATTAATTTTGTCTAAAATTTTAGAGGAATAATTTAAAGTGGACAGGACTTTATCTTTAATACGGTTATCTTTGGATTTCTTAGAATTAGCTCTAATATATCCCATAAAAGCAAAGACTATATTCTTAAATTTATTTGTGAAATTATGTTTATTATTTAGAATATTTTCTATAAAAGGAGCAAAACTTTTCTTTTGTAGGCCTTTCAATGAATCTTTTAATTTTTTAATTCCGAAATTTCGATATAATGAATATAAATTATTAACAATAATTATAATATCAGACCTGCTTTTCTTTTTATTAAATGTATTTAGTCTTCTATTACCGTGTCTACCAGGTCTTCTGTTTAAAACAGGGAAGTTAAAATATGGGTTATTAAAATCGTTTTTTAATAAATCTTTATACAAAATGTTGCCTACATTTTTTATTTGATTGTTAAGTCCAAATGGATAGATGGTCATTAATTTTCCAATACAGTTAAGTAGCAACACTGCTCAGTCCTCCTTCATTCCACTTTAGCGGCCCCAACGTACATCTACACTGTTATTTATTAGTTTGTGTTAACTTTAAAATTTAATATTTAAATTTTTTTTATATATTCTATTGGTTTCGTGAACATATTCGCATATTTGCAAATTGGTATGAATGGAAATGCGAATACGAATACGAATATTGAAAAACATAGCGAATATTCGGACATACGAATACAAAACGAATATTCGGTCCATCTCTAATACATACATACATTCCCTGGCTGACCCTTCACAAATGGTGGAAATATTAGCTCGATTACTCTACTCTTTTGTGAGTTCTAGAGTTTAGACCTACTTATTAGGAACAAGGTATAGCCAGGTCATACGCGGTGGCCCAATAGGCACACTCAGAGTAGCCACATGTCTGGCATAATTTGTCTGCTTTGTTTAATTGATGATTGGATATAAGCCATAGTGACCATTCAATATCTTGCCAAGGTCCATCAGTGTCGTTGAAAATCCTTACTACTGTAATTGGTTCACCACATACAAATGTGCTATACCCTGTTCCAAATAAGTAGGTCAGAAATTGTGAACCCTAACCTCTGTAACTCAAAGAGGTCTGGAGCAAGTTGGCCGTGAATTTCCACATCTACTTCTGGCTGACCCGTGCCAAATGGTAGAAATATTAGCTTGATTACTCTAGTTGTTTGTGAGATATAGAGGTTAATGTTTAATAGTTTTGGCCTACTTATTTGGAACAGGGTATAGTATACTTACCCCAATAATAGTGAGTGGTTGATGGGTACTGTGGTCTTCCCCTCTAGGTGTTCCACAATTATGACTCCCCGGCCTCACCATACTGGTATCAGGCAGGTACCTGTTAGCATGATAAAGTGGTCACAATCACCACTTCTACTGGTTTATACGTTTTGAAAGTCCCGTGTTCACCCCAAGCATCCCTCCTCTACTCTTCATCCCCACTAATCATTCCTTAGTTACAAAATTATACTTTTGTTCTCTCTCGCTCGCTCTCTCTCGCTCGCTCGCTCTCTCGCTCTCTCTCTCTCTCTCTCTCTCTCTCTCTCTCTCTCTCTCTCTCTCTCTCTCTCTCTCTCTCTCTCTCTCTCTCTCTCTCTCTCTCTCTCTCTCTCTCTCTCTCTCTCTCTCTCGCTCGCTCGCTCTCGCTCTCTCTCTCTCTCAGTAATCCTGTAATTACTAAACATAAAAAAATATATCTCCTTGTCCTCTTAATTATATCCAAGCTCTAATTACTTTTGCAATATTTAATGGCATGTAATTTTTTTTTGCAGAAGTGTTTCTTTAGACAATATATAATGGCTACTTACATTTCATGTTTCTTTATATAATAAAACAAATGCTGCATGACTGTCCGGTATTAACCCGCAGAGTGCCGACCAATTATCGACCTTGTGTCACCCTTAGTGCCGGCCAATTTACCTTTTTTTTTATTTTATTGGCTAAATCTATCATGTTGGATGAAAAGGGAAGAATAGTGGTAAAAAAAAAGCACTCGCCTACTCCATTTTTGTCTGATATTAGGTCCCTGAAAATGAAATTTAAAGGTTTAAAGTAGTCTCGTAGTTACCATTGACTTTATTGCCTTTTTTGGGGTGTCAGGCCAACTTGCAACTGCTGCCACCGTCTGGTTACGATGAAGGCAGGCATTTGAAGTAGTGTTATGTTGAGTATGGACTACTTTTAGTATGCACACATATTTTTGTGATGTACGTACACACACGAGAGGAACCATGATAACGCAAAGTACGACAAAGATGCATTTTGTAAAAATATTTTAATTAAAAACAATTCTTTTACAAACACACTTGGAGAGCATTTGAAGTATATCGGCATCGAGTATGAACTGCTTTTTGACGCACAATTGTTTTTAGGATGTACACACACTCAGGAGACGACCTACGTGTCCGCAAAGTACGCCACACACACACACACAAGTGTTTGTCACATTATTGTAAATTGTTTATCATTGAAATAGATTGGGCTTGTCTTTAATCCATTACACACACACTAGTGATTGTCACAAATACAACTTAAATTCACTGGTAAATATTCTTTAAAACTACACTTATATTTACATGACATTTACATTGTGCTTGGGTTGTGGGGGGAAGTTCAGAAGGTAGGGAACTTGTGTATGAATATGGAAGGCACGTGTCAAATAGTTTCGGTGCTACAAATTTTTTGCGGCAAGTCCTTTTACAGTATATACGGACGTGGCACTCTGGGGGTTAATATATTTTTTGTTATCTTGCTATGTAAAATTTTGTATGTGCTAATTTGGGAAATTACTTATTGAAATCTCACATTGCAGTGCTATATATATATACAGTATATATACACAGTATATATACACACACTTCTGTATATAGTTTAACATTGGAAACAGGGCTGTCTGGAATGCTACATCATGGGTCTCTCAGTCTGTAAAGTGTATGAATGTGAAACTGTAAGAGATATCAGACATTAATAGTTATCGTTGTCATTTTGACTTTGCTCTCCTTCGCTCAACTCTACAGAATTTGAGTGCATCATTGTGCATGTTCAGGTCCGAACCATCACCTTTAAATAGTTTGTAATAAATTGTCATAAATTGTTCTGGATCTTGATACTAAATATCTGCATGTTTATCTCTGGTGGCCATATGTCTGTTCTATATCTTCTAAACATACAAAGTACAGTCCATCCTCGTACAACACTGTTTTATGGGCGACACTACACGCCGTGTTTTACAAACCATAGAAACCCATGTTATAATGTACGTATGGTGGACACCTCAGAAATTTTGTTGTGTTTTCCTGATTTTCACACATTCAAACACTTACTTAGCCTTCACAATAATCATTAATGGTAAACATACACTTATATAATGTCCCTCACCTTAATTCTAATTATGGGAGAGCTTGCTGGGGTTCATGAGAGGGTTTCTGAGGCTAGGGGCACCACCTATGGTGCCTGGGGCGGCATGGTGGGGGGCTGGGTGGTTTTATAACACGTAAAACATAATGAGAGATGCACAACACGGACACAGACTAGCAAAAAATATCCACAATGGCCAAGCAGTGTAGATGCTGCCTACGTCACCATGTGCAATGACGTCGGCAGCATCCCGTGTTGTGCAGAGAAGCACCGTGCAGTGCAAAACTCTACGGATTTGCCCCACTTTTCCACCGCTGGACCATGTTCCAGGAATACGAATCGTGTTGTACGGATCAAGTTAATTGCTCAGACCCCCACCATGTACGAGGATCATGCTGTACGAATTTGTGTTGTACGAGGATGGACTGTACAGTACAGTAATTTAGTTTGTAAATAAACGTGTTTACTAAAACTTTACTATCTTCATTATACCCGGCCGAGTGACTACATTGATAAAGCATTTGGCTAGTGAGCCAACTCCTCAGAAGTGTTGCGGGTTTATGTTATCGTTCTGGGAAGGCACTAAAAAATACTGCCCACCCAGATAGTGGACAGGTCGACCACTAAATCCGACAGGTCACCTCGCCAAGGCAGGATGAATTTTTACTGGTACTGATAAGTGATAGTAGTAGTACTATAATCAGTGGTCTTCTGAGGATGTATTCACAAGCATACTAACACCAGTAGTCACTAGTACGGTTGAAATTTAATTATGAGGTTGCCATATTAGGCTCGAGTGTTGTTTCTTATTAGGAGTCTTGGATCCGGCAGGAGAGAGAGACCCTACTTCAGGAAGTCACACAAGAGGGAGAGGAGAGGGAAGATAATGAGCCTAAGATAACCCAGCCTACCACTAATACCAGATTAGGTAAGTCCCCTTTAATAATGTCAAATTCACTTAAGTTATAAGTTCTTGTATATGATGATACCATTATAATTTCATTTTATATAATATTAGGCAAATTCATTCAGTATGTGAAAGGTGTCTTATAGTCGAGAAGTTTAAACTAAGTGTACCTCAAGTATTGCCTTCAATAAATTTTTATCTTGTTTTCGTATAGCCTTGCTATTCATTTTAAGAAAGTCGACAACACAGCTGAAATGCATGCTAAACATAGCAAACAAAACAACACCAATAATTGCAACGTAAATATTAGCCAAACGGAGATAACTAAATAAATTCGCCAATTGTTAAAAAGTACAATTCGTATAACACAAAATTAGTGAAAATATAAGAGAACATAAGCTGGAGGAGTGGAGGGGGAGGCCTGGGATGATCACTTAACAATTTTATTAAACTCAGAAAAGTTCTCGTGTACAGTATTCAGTGGGATAAATTTGCCACCTGTCCTAAAAATCACTATAAAAATATACCATCCTAATACCGGTATTTCTGAAACACTTATTTGTTATTTATGTATTTACTTTCCTTTCTCTCTTTCAGAATTTAAACCTATGGAAATGCTGCGGAGCAAGACCTTCTACATCTTTTGGTTGATCTACTTCTTCAACACGATCGGCGTAGGTTACATCAACGCCATGAACAAGAGTTTTGGTCAGACTTTTATCAGTGACGACCACTTCTTGGCCATGGCCGGATCACTTGCGGCCATATTCAACGCTGGTGGCAGGATTGTTTGGGGCATATTGATGGACAAGACTTCATTCAGGGTAAGTTGTGTGAAATATAGTGAAATGAATATTAACTCTTCATGTCTACTTTGTGAAACAAATACTGTAGGTCTTGATACATGCCCTGTTAGTTGGGGAGTAAATATAAAGAAACACTGTTTTAACCATTTTGTCAAGTTTCTAATCTACACAGGTTGTTGTTGTTGTTGTTGTTCCCTAAGCTGCCTGGCCGAACAGCCCCGAGTCCCTGAGAAAGGCCATGGCCACGATCGGGCTTTCCCACAGAGCTCTCATTGAGTGTAGATTGTGTTGTTGGCGTAAGTGGTTGTGTGAAATGCAGTCTTCTATGATGTGTTTAATGGTATGGGGTGCTGTGTTACATCCCGGGCAGGCGTCGACAACGGAGTCATCCAGTCTCTTCTGATAGCTCAGGAGAGCTGGATGGTGTCCGCATCTCAGCCTGGCCAGGTGGACTCTGTCCTCGCGAGGAAGGGAGGATTTCGGAAGGATGGATTTCGGGAGGTCGTGCATGCAGCTGTGTGTTGTCTGTGAGTGAGTGGATGGATCGGTGAGAGATATGAGTATGGATGTGCTTCTGGAAGTTGGTTCGGGGTGGGCAGGGAGGGAGAGAGGACAATAATTGTGTGTGATACCGTGTGCTGGGTGTTGTTTTGATATTTCTTGGTGTCTGTGGGTGTGTTGCCATGTAGTTTAGTGGGTGGTCTTGGTTTCGTGGAGGCTGCTGCCAGGAATTGAGTGCCTCTCATGTCCAGATGGTCTTTGACTTTGAGGATTTTGGTTTCTTGATGTAGGTGATCTGTGGGTGCAGTAGCTGTGCAGCCTGTAATGATCTTCAGGGCTTTGTTTTGAATAGTCTGTAAGGTCTTATGATGTGTTTCAGCTAGGTTAGAAGCCCAGGCTGGGCTTGCGTATTCCATCACTGATCTTATGTATTGTTTATATACTGTGGTGGTAGTTTCTTTGTTGTGTCCAAATTTTGTGTGAGCAAGTGACCTGAGGGCGGCGTTAAGTCTGGGTGTCAGTTTCTTTTTAATGTTTGTGGTGTGCTGTTTGAATGTCATATGAGTATCATATGTTACTCCTAGGATTTTGGGTGTGTGTGTATGTGTTAGGGGTGTGTTGTTTATGGTGAGTTGAGGGATGTATTCGTGTTCTCCTGTCCAACTTGTGAGCAGGGTTGCGGTGGATTTGGCTGGGGCTAGATTAAGTCTGTTTGTAGTGCACCAGCCATGTAGAGTGTTGAGATAGGGTTGAAGGAGATCTGTTTGCTCTTTTTGGGTCATGGTGTGGGCATGTGAGTGTTATGTCATCTGCATAGGAGGCTAAGTTTATTTGGGGCGTATTGGGTGTAGTTATATCGTGCATGTACAGATTGAAGAGTGCGGGGCGATAGGACGGATCCTTGTGGGACTCCGTTTGGAAAGTTTCTGATTTTAGATGACTGACCGGCAAAAAGATACGTGTGCACATCTGCCTGCTAGGAAGTTGGCCAGCCACCGTTTTGTGTTGTTGTGCATGTTTGTGTTGTAGATTTTGTTTGTTAGGTTGTGGCGGGGGATGGCATCGAAGGCTTTACTAATGTCGAGTGTGGCTAATAGTGATCTGTGTGGTGGTCTAGCTGAATTGATGCCGTCGAAAGCTCTTTGTGTAAGGTCTGTGAGAAGAGTGTTTGTGGAGTGCAGTGGCCTAAAGCCATGTTGTGTTGGAGCTAGGGGTAGGTCAGGTGTAATTAGTTGTAATACTAGGCGTTCCATGACTTTGGAGGGGGAGCAAAGGAGTGTGATGGGGCGGTGCGAGGAGGGTAGCGTGGGGTCTTTGTTGGGTTTGGGGAAAGTGATGATGATACCATGCTTCCAAATGTCTGGTATTGTGTTGTGTGAATAGCTGTAGTTTTGATATGTTAGTGAGTGCTTGTATGCCTTGTGGTCCCAGGTGTCTGAGGTGTGTTTTGCTTTTGTGGTCTAGACCGCGGGCGGGTGAGTGCTTGAGATTGTTGATGATATGCTTTGTCTGGTGATTGGTGAAGGGTGTATAGTCAGGGTCTGTGGGGAATTGTCTCTTACGTCGGATGACACGTCGGTCGTCTTTGTGAGGTTTTAGGTGGCTGACATGTGAAAAGTGATTGATGAGAGTGTTTGCTTGTTGTTTACATGAAGGAGTAGAGTCTGTTGTTGTGATTGCAGCATGTGATTGTGTTGTGTTTGCTGTTGGAAAGTGTGATGCTGTTTAGTGTTTTGTATAGTTTTTTGGGGTTTGTTTTGTGATCAAGTGTTTGTAGGAAGTTATTCCAATTTAGTTTTTGTTGTTCTTGTATTTTGTTGTTAGTTTGGGTGTTGAGTGCTTGAATTTGTTGTGTGATGTCTTGTGTGTGGGGTGCTGGGGAGTGTTTCAGTATGTCGCGTTGTCTGATGAGGTTTTGAATTTCTGGTGTGAAGTTGGGGTTGTGTCTTTTTCTGTTACCTCTTGGAATGTGTTTCTTGTCAGCGTTTTGGATAGTTTTATTGAGTATGTGTACAGCATTGTTGATGTTAGTGATGGGTGTACTGTTTAGAGTTGTGAAGTGTTGTTCTGTCTCATTTGTGAATGCTTCCCAGTTAGCTCTTTTATAATTGGTGTATGTGTGTTTGTGGCTAGCTGGGGTGAGTCTGGTTTTGGTGGTGATAATGATCGGGAGGTGGTCAAGAGCCTAAGGTTCTGACCACCCTCCAGGATGTTGTGGGGGCGAGTTCTGGGGAGCAAAAGGTGATGTCTGGAGATGATGGGTTATAGAGGGCTTGGTGAGGAATATGGGTATGTTGATGGATGTCGTTAAGGATGATGAGGTTATCGGTTTGGTTTTGTAGTACCAGCCCTCTGTCTGTGTCGGGGTTGTCGACAAACCAGGCCGACGTCTTGGCGTTGAAGTCACCACCCAGGATGATGTGTGGGTGTGTGGGGTGTTTGTGATGTGTTGTAAGTGTGGTCTGTATTCATTTGGTACTGTAGGGGATGTTTGGGGAGGGATGTATGTGTTTATGATGGTTATGTTGGAGTTGTTGCCAGTGCGTATTTTAATTGACTGTATTTCTGTTGTGTTATCATTTGGGGGGAGGAGTGATTTGGTTTGTACACTGGTTTACTATGTATGATATTTCTTTGTGTACCAGGGTGATGAGTCCACCGCCCCCGCCGACAGCCCGGTCTTGTCTGATGGTGGTGAAATTATGAAATGTGGGTGTTTTTTGTGTTGTGCGGAGTTTTGTTTCTTGTAAGATGGCAATGTGTATGTTGTGTTGTTTGATGAAGTGTGAGAGTTCGTGTTTCTTTGTGTTGATTGCCATCTATGTTCAGTTGAAGAATGTTAATGTTATGTGCACGATGTATGTTGGGTGCTGCTGCACGAGGATGGGGTGGGGGTGGGGGTGATGGGGGGGGTGGGGGTGAGGGAGGGGCTGGGGGTTGGGATGGGTGAGGTGGGGGTGGGGATTGGGGAGCAGGAGATGGGGGTTGGAATGGATTAGGATGGGGTGTGGTGTGTTGAGTTGAGGATGTGGATGGTATGGGAAGGTTAGGTGGGTTAGGGAGGGAGAGGTGGACGGGTTTTAGGGGGGGAGTGGATGATATGGGAAGGTTAGGTGGGTTGGGGAGCTGAGGTGGACGGGTTTTAGGCGAGGGATTTGACTGGGAGAGGGAGGGGCATGAGGACCAGGTCCAGGTGTTTGTGTAGTGTTTCTTGGAGGCAAGTGTTGTGCAGGTGAAGTGGGTCCAGTTCCCACATGAATTGCAGAGAACTGAACCCTTAGTATGGCGACTCGAAGTGATGGGTTTTGAGCAAGTTGGACATATGTATGTGAACGTGGGTCCTGGGTTGCTCTCAATGTCTCCGGCTAGAAGAAGTCTTCGAGAAATGACAGCCGGAGAGTCATTTCTCGGTGTAGGAAAAACTGTGTGATGTGTGTGTGTGGTGTGAGAGGTGTGGAAATTCCCGGCGCGACCGAAGCCGCTCCAAGGACCCATGCCCCCAGGGAGGGGGCAGGGGATGGTTGTGACGGTTTGGCTCCCGAAACTGCTCCCCGCGGCCGGCATCCGGTTTTCCTCCACTGGTCGTTGATTTTGTCTTCGGCTGTGGAGGGTCGGCAGCCATCCGCGGTTGGCAGCCTCGGGAGGTGGCCCCACGGCCCCATATTACACAGGTAATATGAAGTACAGTACTTTATAGTACAGGTCTCTATGAGTCCCCTGAATGTTTTTAGGGTGAAGACAAGTATCCCAACTTGACTAATTCCTTGAACGTGACGATAGTGCATAGTTACGTGTGCGATTAGTTTGCTTGGGAAACAGATTAACTTGCTCATGTAGTAATGTACACCCTATGTGGTGGATTGTGTCCTTTTATTTCATAACAAAAAAAATATTTTAGTAAGCGTGATTTCCACATAGCGATTTTGATGAGTTATTTTGCCTTTATATTGTCTTTGTCCAAGTTTTGGTTTGTTTAGTTTGCAAGTTTTACATTTTAATTAAAGTGTTTCATTATTTGTAGGTCTTCATACATGCCCTGATAATTTGGAAGACTAAGTTTAATATATGTTTTAAGTATTAAGAGGTTAATTGAATGCATTTTGTACTGTGCAGGTAGCGATGCGTATCCTGACTGTGGTGCTATCGTTCTTATTTGCCACTATGCCTTTAACCATCTACATGGGTAAGGCAGGTTTCACTATATGGCTTTGGCTTATATTCTTCACATTCTCTGGAACGTTCGTCCTCATGCCCACTGTCGTCGAGAAGGCCTTTGGTTCGAAGTACTACTCTGCTAATTATGGTCTGCTCTTTACTAGCCAGGTGAGTTGACCCTTGACATTTAGTATAAATTCCTGCTAACATTTGATTATTTTATTCAACTTAGGAAACCTTTCTAATAATCAAAAGGGTAAAAGCCATCTTAACCCTTTCACGCATATGATGCAATTTTGAGCCTATTGGGGATACTTTAACGCCTTACGAGCGGGCCCGTCAGTAACTTCTACCCGCCAAGCGGGTGGTTTTACCTTAAACGACCTTGTTTCCGTGCTCTTTTTCATGCATAAACAAGAGCCAGAGCATAATACAATTATGTTACTCAGTTACTTGTTCGTCAAGGGGAATCCACGCAATGCGAGCTAAGCTCATTATTATCGCGCCTCCTTAACTGGGAATGTATTGCGTGAAATGCATGTTAAGTGTTTTATGTACTGTTGGAATGGCTGTGGATGTGTGTGTAGTCTGTATTTAGCCAATTGGCGACATCGGAAACGAAGGCTTAGGGTGGATCTGTATGGTACCATTCTCACTATAGACGGTACCGTCTCGCCCGAAGGCTTAGGTAGCCATCAGCTTAGGTGAACCCTATGATACCCATCTCGCCTTGTACCATTTTTGCCAACCCCAGATGGGACGTCACAACGTCGTCCACTTATTCCAGGTACCTATTTACAGCTAGGTGAACTGAGGCTAACACATGAAAGGAGACAAGCCCAATTTGTCTCCGCCCGGCCGGGGATTGAACCCCCGACCCCTCGTGTGTGAGACGAGAGCTCTACCTACTAGGCTACGGGCTGTGTATCCCTGAAAGGGCGATAATTGAGCATTCCAATGACACCAGAACCATCCTTCTACGACCACGTGTTCTCTTGCAACGATCGTGCAAGACGAGTGCAAAATCCCTAAAATACGGTAATTTCCTTACATAATTCCCTGTGTAGCGAGGCAGTGAGTGTGGATGTGTGTGGAGTAGGGCCCAGTGCTGGCGCGGGGTCCGTGCCGAGCGGTCAGAGCGGACCTACGCTCCTCCCACCGCCCGTCTCTCTCTCAGAGCCAAATATTGCTCAAAATTGCACACCGCCTTTAGTCGGTCCCCGCCACATAGTCCTTTCTTCTCTAGCCCGACTTAAGTCCACCCCTGCCAAAGAAGGGTTAAAGCCTTTGTTACATATCAGGGGTATTTAGAAACCTTTAGTTTAGTTACTTCAACCTCTGCAGTTGTCTGAGTTAGCTGTGGGCAGAAAACTAATTTTGGAGAGGTAATTATAAGAGTGAGAGAACTCTATTTCTTATTGCTAATCTGGCAACCTCTGCGTCATAAATGCGTGAAAGGGTTAATCAGCCCTCTGACTCCCACAGGTCTTGTCTAAACAGATTAACTTGGAAACAGGTTAACTTGCTCATGTAGTAATGTACACCCTATGTGGTGGATTGTGTTCTTTTATTTCATAAATTTATTTTAGTAAGCGTTGTTTCCACATAGCGATTTTGACAAGTTATTTCACCTTTATATTGTCTTTGTCCAAGTTTTGGTTTGTTTAGTTTGCAAGTTTTACATTTTAATTGAGTAAAATGTTCTAATGATAGCCAGAAAATAATGTTTTTAAAACGTATCTTCACTATCCAGGGTAGTTAATTGACATTCAATATCATACTGATACTGTAGGGCTAAAATTTATACTTATTACTATTCCATGAATTGTATCCTATTTATTTCTCTTGAATGTATTGTAGGCAGCCCAACTAAGAAAAAGAAGTACAGTATCTGACTGGACCAAGATAATAAAGCTCATATTACTTTTTTGTGTTCTTTTTTTTTTCCCTTTTTTCTCTCTTTGTTTTCTGTATTCTTATAGATTAACTATAGATTTAGCACAGTACCGTACAGTATATTTTAACTGGTCCTTTCAGACAATATCGGGACCTTTGGTTGCTGGAGTGAATCAGCTGTTGTTGGTTATTGGCTACACTGGATGTTTTCAAACTGTGGCCGCCGTCATATTTTTAAGTAAGTCCAATTGACCACTTGTGAGTTTCAGGCTGTAAGGAAGTTGGGCCTGTAATCATCGGTATAAAAAAAAAATGCATTAATGTTGTAGGTTTCTGATGGATAAAAAGTATGTTGTATTAGGTTTTATGTAGATGATAATGGTGAGATGGATGTGTGGTGCCAAACTGCAAGATAGGATATTAAGTGAAGAGCTAAGGAAAAGGTTAGGTGCAAGATAGGATATAAACAGGCACCGGCACTAGAACTAATAGAGTTTTCCCATGCTAGAATAAGAAGGGCTATAGAAAAAATGAACAGAAGTAAGTCACCGGGACCGGATGGGATACACCCAAGAATCATAAAGGAAGGAGGGGAGATGTTAGTAGAGCCATTGAAAATGTTATTTGAGGTATCGTTTAATACAGGACAAATCCCGATGGACTGGAGAGGCGAACATAACAGCTATATTTAAGAAGGGAAAGAGAAATGACCCAGGGAATTATAGACCAGTCAGTTTGACAAGTGTTGTGTGTAAACTAATGAAAACGGTAATTAGAGAAGGAATAATGGATCATATGAAGTCAAATCAACTTTTCAGTGGGAGACAGTTCGGATTCTTGCCGGGGAGGTCGACGGTACTACAGCTAATTAAGGTGGTAGATGATTGGATGCAAATTCTAGAAGATGGTGATGTAATAGATGTGGTATATTGCGATTTTATGAAGGCCTTCGATAATGTCCCACATAAAAGGTTAATAGAGAAAGTTAGAAGCTATAATATAGGGGAGAAATGTGTGAAATGGATAGAAGCCTTCCTGAAAGATCGGAGACAGAGGGTACTGGTGAATGGAATAGGCTCGGGGTGGAGGGAAATTACAAGTGGGGTACCTCAGGGATCTGTGTTGGGACCACTGCTGTTCGTTATATTTATCAACGACTTGCCTGAAGTTATAACTAATGGAAGTGAGGTATACCTGTATGCGGATGACACTAAGCTGTATAGAAGAGTGAGGAGTAAGGAAGATATGGGTTTGCTTCAAGGAGATGTGGAGGGCATGAAGGGATGGTCTGAGCATTGGTTAATGCCTTTTCATCCAAAAAAATGCAAGTACATGCGGATTGGGACCAGCAAGATAGACAAGGTAGGATACAGTATGTATGAAGCGATGGAGGATGTGAATGCAGAAAAGGATATAGGAGTAGTGATAGACAATAAGTTAAATTTCTCAGAACATTTAGCGGAAAAGATAAACAAAGCCAATAGAATTGTAGGGCTGATAAGGAGGACATTTGTGTCACTTGACGAAGAAATCTTCAGGAATCTCTATACAGCGCTGGTTAGGCCGCACCTGGAATATGCGAACCAGGTGTGGGCTCCATATATGGTAAAGGATATAGAAGCAGTGGAGAAAGTGCAGAGGAGAGCTAGCAAGCTGGTACCAACGTTGAAGAACGCGGGCTATGAGCAGAGGTTGAGGACACTCTGGGGCTTCCGACACTGGCATATAGGAGAAAGAGAGGGGATATGATAGAGACTTTTAAGATAGTGTCAGGAAAGTACGATGAGGATGTGTGTGAAGGTATCTTCTTGATGCGGGAGGGAACAAGAACGAGAGGACACTCTAAGAAAATTTACAAAGAAAGAAATAGTCTTGAGAAGGCAAAGAACTCATTTTGTGATAGAGTGGTAAATGAGTGGAACGCACTGCCCCAGTATGTAGTCGATTCCGAATCAATAAGGGAGTTTGAAAGTAATCTTGATAAAGCATGGGGAAGACAAGATTTGAGGTTTGATTATAAAACAAAAATACAGAATAGTAAAAATGTTGCGTCTGCTACCGCCGCCGCCAACACCGTGAACGACCGCAGCAGTGCAAGTACTGGTACTGAGCTGGATACACAGGCCTAGTTTGCCTTTTTCCAGAGGATCTACTGTAAGAAACTGTAATATCAAGTGAAGAGCTAAGAAAAAGGTTAGGTACCAAGAGTATCAGTGATGAGATGCGTACTAGCAGGCTTGGATGGTTTGGACATGTGGAGAGGAAGGATGAACAAAGCTGGGTGAAAAGATGCAAGTCCATGAATGTGGAGGTAGCTGCACCAAGGGGCGAACCAAGAAAGACGTGGGATCAGACTTTGCAGTCTGATCTTAAATCAAAGAACCTGACAAGTGAGGCAGCCCTAACAGGGCTGCCTGGAATGCCGCCAAATTTAGGACCGCGCTTAGTGTGGAGTACTCGGTAGTGGTTTGTTTAGTTTGCAAGTTTTACATTTTAATTAATGTATGTACAGTATAAACATTTTTACAGTATTCTGCATTTACAACAACTAACAAATCATATTGACTGGCTAGGAATATGATAAAACTACCATATAGTAATTACTACTAACGAGTAATACTAGGAATACAGGCCATATGCCAATCAAATTTGTTTTTTAAAAGTTCCATCATATCTCCGCTTGGCAAGGTACAGTCACAAACTATTATGTATGCATCCATTTTAATCTCTGAACCTTTAAATCCAAATTCTGAAACGTTTTGGACATTATGCAGCATTGTATTATCTTGTTAGGGTTCAATGCAGTTCCAAATGAAGGTATGTTAATTATGGTCTGACTGTACATTGTTCACTTATTGAAAACTCATGGCTACTGATATATTTGTGAGTTGTGGAAGAATTTATTATATAAAGCCCTATTACCTTGGGCTAACTTGTGAATATAGGGATAAGCAGTGTCATAGAAACAATGTTCTTGTTCATTAATCCATTATATGGATTATATACTGTAATATCATCTCTATACAGCTTGTGTACCAGTTTCTTCCATGATTGGCTTACATGAATAATTTGCTATAAAGCCATTAATTGTTCATATTATTTAACTGCTGCATAAGAAAATGTTCATGTAATTTAACCATAATAATTTGTCTTCCAAGTAGAAAATCAGGGAGTGTATACTAATTCATGTGGGCAACTGTACCATCTCATAACTGAAATGTTCAAACTCAACAGGTATGCTAATGACGTTCCTGGTTCCCGACGATCTCTAAAGCGGTGCAGCAGTTTACCAGGCTATTGGTCAAGGGGGGTGTATAGTTGCCCATATAAGTTCTGTTCCTTGTCTTGATCTTATGTATAAAAGTAATATAGTGTGAATGAATTGTGAGTGTGACTTCTTTTAATTATCAGTTAACTAATCAGATGAGTTAACCACTGCATAATAAACTATACTTATACTTCAATCATCTGCATTATATTTCTATATATAAGATCACAGAGAGGAACATAACCTATGTGGGAAACTTTACACCCTTCATCTATAATTTGTCTCATTATTTTCCTTTTATTTTATTGATATTCCTTTTATATATTTTTATTTTTTAACATTGGCTTAAGCTTTACAAAAAAAGGAGAGAACTTCACTTTAAGTAGAACCTGCTGAAGTCAGAGGGTTAATGGAGATAACTTTTTTGTTATCCCTGCGGTTTCTATAGACCCTTCTCAAAACTCGGTACAATGGTCTGATTTTAGAATTAAATTATAATGCCTCCATGATACCTAAGACGTTAACCCTTTTAAGCAGATGATATCAATTTATGTTTATATTCTGACTTCCTCCGGATGATTTAGTTCAGGTTAGGATCGATCTTTAAGAATCAAAGGGCTAAGGTTGTTTCAATCAACCCTTCAGTTCTGACAGATCCTTCCCAAAATGAGTAACAATCATCTGGGTGCTACTGGAAGGAAAACAAATTTATGATATCTGATTAAAAAGGTTAATGAAGAGTGGATTATAATGTTATGTACTGATATGACCAATTCAACTTACGAAATATGTTCAAGAATTAATATTTGGTTTCTTGTATTTGAGTGTATTGTAATTTTTTCCAGATGTTTTATGTATGTTTATGGAGATGAGCTGCTTGAGGAGTATGTGTGGAGTGACTCGTAGAGACAGATTGAGGAATGAAGAGATACGTTAGAGAGTGGGGCAGCAGGAATATTTGTTGGCCAGAGTGGACAGAAGGGTGCTGAGCTGGTATGAACATGTTGAGCGAATGGAAGATGAAAAGCTTACAACGAGAATATGCGAGTCAGATGGAAGGGGAGGTAGAGCCGTAGAGGGGTAGGAAGACCTCCATTGAGATAGAGAAACTGTGTAGGACTAGCGTTGGAAGATAGGAATGACTATAGATCAGCCAAGAGAAGTGGTAATAAATAGGAATTAATGGAGAATGCTAGTGAATAGATGAGTGTAAACGCGGTTGTTTGGGAGAGGGGTTCAGGCGCCAGTTTGACTAGATAATAGTCTGTCAGGCGCCTGGCCCGGGGAGCCGGTATATATGAAGGGTACACCTGGATGCATGGTGGGCGGGCTTGTGGTGGTACAGCATCTCTGCATGTCTGCTTGCGGAAACCGGAGCCTCTCCGGGAGATCTGGGACCTGGGAATCTTATGCTGGGGACCTCAAATGGGCCTGGGTCTCTGGGTTATTCTCATGGACGACCTAGATGTGTGTGATTTTGTGTTTTATTTTTGTTTTGTTTTTTGTTGTGTTGTATTATCCCTGTTCGGTCTTTATCTCGAGTCGGCCACCCCCCCAAAAAGGGGTATGTGCCAGAGTATTATAGATAGATAGATAGGTATTTTTATATTCTATTAAATTAAATACTTTTTTAAGAATAACCATTCCTTAACTTAATTGTGGATTATAGATTCTCATTATGCATACCATACCAGTACTTACACAGGTAAAAAAAAAAAAACTTCCCTCACATCGTGGCTCTAAGTGAAATGAAAATCAAGGTTAATAATGATCATAATAATCTGATCTTTTATAATTAAAAATAGAATATCCCTAAAATGTCAGTTCTTCCAGGGGAATTGACTAGCGCTCTGATCACATTACAACACTGCAGTTACAAAAACAGCAACATATATTTATACACAAACAACAAAAACTCAAAGGTGGAATCAAATAAGCTCTGTAGTCCTCCATCACAACAATATTTTCAAGATCATGGCTCTTCCGAAAACAAAAGATCTTGAGCTGTTCGAAAGATAAGGGTCTTATTATTGAAAGCTTGAATGCCTGAACAACTATGCCCCTCCTGCCCTCCTTTCTATCCCCACTATTTTGATGCATTTCTTCAGGCATTCAACCTTTCAATATCCTTGGTTATGACCTCACTCCGAGCAATAGTAGGAAAGATCTTTGATTTTTTACTGTACAGTACTGTGATTTTTAGTCTTTCACGTAACTGAGTAACAGTATATTTTTATGGAACAAAGTCATCAAGAACAAACTTCTCTAATCACTCGAAGTAGTTTACAAACCATATTTTGGAAATCAATATTTTATGGTCTATTCACTCACTATTTTAGATATTGTAACCCTAGCCTCTTTTTAAGCCAGAAAGGCGGGAGCAAACAGGTTGTAGCCTACAGTTTCACATCCATTTTTCTGGATAACTCTAACAAAATTTAAAAGCCTGACAAGTGAGGCAGCTCCGAACAGGGCTGTCTGGAATGCCGCCATTAGGACGTGAGACTGAAACCGCACCTCGTGTGGAACACGAGCATAGCTCACGAGGTCAGCTATCCTCATTGTCATAAATGTTAGTGTGCAATATACCTCCTATGTTCAATAATAGTACAGTAGTCCGAGTTTCTTGTAAATGTAAATAAATTAGTGTTTTGGATGGTGGTGGTGGTGAGAGGCAGTTCCAATATGTTGTGACGTATATAGAGGAATTAGGGGTACCCATAGAATAACACAATCGGGCAAAGAGCTTCAGGAGTCAGGTCACTGGCTACCATTATTATTCTCAGTATCTCTGTTTAGCACTCCATGCTGTGAAAGCAGTTACAAAGATAGACAGATTTTTAAAGAGAGGTATGAGTAATTGTATGAGCAGCATAAGCTTAATAATGAAGTGTAGAAATAATGGCAAGCTACCGAATAATGCACTGTATAAGTGAAAATTAATATGGAATATTTTGATATGTTGGCCGTACAATATTTTACAAAGATATCTATTTCCCGTTAGGGCTGCGACCATCAGTGTTGCCGTATGGATTGAGCTGCCAATAAGTATTTTTCATGATTAACCCTTCCTACCCGGGCTGCCTTACAAAAGGACGGAGGTCATATCCGGGCGATCTGGCCGAAAAACTTCTAGGCCTAGGCTACCGTATCTTTGTTATTTTAACTGCTAGAAATTTTCCACGCATCCCTAAACGTAGTGCGGTTTCCAATCTATAGACTGGCGTTGAGTAGAGCTCTCAAGTCAACTGGTTCAGTTGTGATGACGATTTCCGTGGAGCTAATTTTTCCGCGATGTTGACAATATCGGAGCTTTTCAGACACTAATTTCGTCATAACATACAACAACAACATTGATCCGACGTCTCCTTGTTTTCGGAGGTGCGGTGACGCAATGACCGGCTTTGTTTACATGCGTCGGACGCACGGCGTTCAGACCAAGCTTAATAGGCTTTCAAGCTTACAGCCTGTTATAAGGACACCCGGGTACCGGCCCATCTGCCGCGGTGTCCTTATAAAAGGACACCCGGGCTGGAAGGGTTAATGAGACCAAAATATGAATAATTGTATTGATAATTACATAAGGATAGACAAATTTTACACATGTGATATGAATATAAAATACTGCCACATTACTTCATCAAGTACGAAATGTATCGGGGTAAGCTAGATAAAGGCAATATCAAAACAGATTTGAATCCCGCGGTCAGTTTCCTTTATCACTAACACAGAGAGGCGACAGGGTTTGCCATCAACTTTCTAAGCTTAAAGTATCTTACATGGCTTTGTTTACTATTTTAGATAAAAAAAAAAAATCAAACTAAGACAAATTTTTAATCATAAACTGTGAAGCCATGGTAGTTCAAACCCTCCCGCCAAGCGAAGGTATTTGGTTCTATTCTGATGAAAATCGTCATATGTAACATATATATAATTATTACTTATCCATATGCGCCTATTTTGCTTTTAATATGAACTTATGAACATTTAAGAGCAATAAAAGAGGTGGGAATGGTATTTGGGGGGTGAAAAAGACTTATTATTGCCGACCGGTCCATTCATGAGGCGAGAGCAGGGGGGGTGGGGGGGGCGTATATGTTCCCTCTACAAGCTCTCGATCGATACTGATGAGTTTGAGTAGAAGTCTCTGTTGCTAGGATCTCTAGCTGCCTCACCCATGTTAAAGAGACTGGGAGGGGGAATTTCGCGCCAAAAATTACCCGATAAAAGGGGGAATAAGAGGAAAAATAGCTGATAATTGAGGAAGGGGGGGGGGGGGGGACACATATACTGTATAGGAGTGGTAGCAGGTAATAGAGGGGAATTATCTCACCTAATCACAAATTGCTTTGTTTTGAGTGCCACTGGGGTTTTTTTCTATGTTTTTTTTTTTTTTATGCTCTGGATCTATTGAGGACAGTCGCAGTGCACCAGAAAACCCTCTATTGTGGACGGTCGCCATTTTTTGGGTTAATATCAATTATGCTTTAGCATGTATTAGACTGATAAAATGGGAAGGGATTTTTCATGAGTTTACTCTTTAGATTTAAGTATGAATGTATAATGACGCTTTAGATTTTGTGTGTGTGCGCGTTTCAAGAGAGGAACATGGCTGAGTTGCTTGTAGCGAGTGTCCATTTTGAAGTAAGGAAAAGACAAGCCGTAAAAAATGGTTCACTCTTGGGTTAGACAGTGTAAGAACAAAATAAGTGAGTGTGCATTGAAAGATGCATCAACCTAGATTTTAAAGAGGAAAAATACTTCTCACTTAACTCTTGTATTTTGTATAATTTTCAGAGTTTAATTTCTCCTGCCTTCCAGTATTGTATCTCTGTTCTTCCTTGGATTTTTCTTTTACTACAGTATTTTGAAAGCAGGAAAAGTAGATCTGAATTGTTTTTTTTATTCTTTTTACTTTATATAAATATATATATATATATATGTATATGTATATATTGTATGTATGTATGTATTTGTATGTAAACCGTATACATCCAGTAAAACCTCGCCCAACCAGACTAATCGGGGGAGAATCTGATCAGGAAATGTCTTAAGTCCGGATCTGCCAAAAGTCTGAACTTCATATTCTGATGTCTGGAAAAGTCTGTAAGTTTGAGTATTATAGGCCCCACAAGATCTTACATTTCCAGACTATTCTACTCAGTCTTCCAGAAAAGTCCAGAAGCCTGAGTATTACAGCTCGAACAAGATCTCATGTCCAAACTAATTTTCAGACTTCTGGTAAAGTCCAGAACTCTGAGTAATAATTATAGTCTGGACAAGATCTTACATTTCCGGACTATATTTCTCAGACTACCAGACTTTTCCGAAAGTCTGAGTGACTAGTCCGAATTGAAATGCTTATCTGAAAGTCTTGGGTTTCCAGATGGCAGAGCACCGGATGGGCGGGGTTTTACTCTATACTGTATATACTGTATAGTATATATTAATGTGTGTGTGTGTGTATATATGATAATACTGTATAATTAGCAGATATATAATTATTTTTTTCAATCAGCAATAAAGTGTCATGAAATCGGCTGCTAGATAATTAAATTTTCACCACAGTGTCAAGTGTCTCATTTATCAGATCAGCTATGATGCTATTGCTCAGTGATGACCCGTTAAATCAGATGACAAATTTTATACTTTATTTATGCAACAGTCAGGAGATTTTGCTCAACTTAAGAACCACTGGGACTAAAAGGGTGAAAAACTATCTAAATGAACTCTTTAACTTAAGCATGTCTTTCCTAAGTTGAATACAATCAACTGGAGATAGTCAGAATGAAGCATAAATTGACATCTGATTGAAAGGGGTAAATGTTGAGACTTCACTGTGAGTACAAATAAGTTAATGAAAAAGAAGCAGGCATATAGTAATGAAAAATAGTTAATGAAAAAGAAGCAGGCATATAGTAAGGAGGTGTGGTGTGGAGGTAGATGTGCTGGAAAGTGTGAAAAGGAACAACTTGAGATGGTTCGGCCATATGGAACGTATGGAAAGCGAGAGATTGACTAAGAGGGTATACGAGAGCGAGGTGGAAGGACAGAGAGGGAGAGGTGCACCGAAGGGGAGGTGGAAGGATGGAGTGAGGAAGTACAGTACAGTATATGAATGAAGGCGGTGCTGGTTGGGAGGAAGGGTGTCGACTGACTGGGGACAGAGGTACATGGGGGTGGTTCGTTCGTGGCCACCCCTTCGGGGATCACGGCGTCAGGCAATAGATAGATAGAACAAAAGTGTTGTAAGCAACTGTGCATGGACTTGGAACTCACTAGTGATAGAAAGTGTAATATATATACATATATAATTATAGTTCCTTGCTATTTTATTATACAAGTCTTAACGGTAATATGAATTGTCAGTGCCTTCTTACAACTTTTATTGGACTGATCAGAATAAAGTGACCATATACATAAATATCATCATCACCATCATCAAATCTGACGCCCCACTTCCAGAGGAAGCGCCCCAAAAGGGATGGCCATGGCATAAACTGCCTCCAGGCTCTCAGGCATGCCCCGACTGACCCACTCCACAGTGTCATTTCCACTAAGTGGATTATGACCATGAACACTGAAGGAGCAGACCCAGAGCAGTCCCTCACCTGGATGGCAGTTCCACCACTGTTTTGCTATTTTATTTACCCCATTGGGGCCCTGGCTGGAAGCATACCAAGCACAGGAATTTTTTGATGATAGGAACCAGTGGTCCACTGCTCCAGAAGCTGATTGCACCACCAAAGTGGCATACATAAATATAGCCGGTGGATGTCTCCAGAGTGGGGTAGCCTTATTAACACAGCGGGTAACATGGTGGTGGCGGTAGGTCCATAGTTTGACCCCACATCCCAACATGCACAAATTTTATGTAACTGATGCCGCTCTCTGATCATTCATATTTTTTCACCAACCAACTTTACTTCTAAGCTCAATGAATTAAATCAACAAATAGTCAAATACATGTGGCACTCCAAGGACTCGAACCTAGGATACTCACACCGAAATTCTGCGCATTTATGCATTACGCTATCAAGACAGTTACCAGAATTGTGAATATTATATGTGTGTGAAAGAAGGGAGAAATAAGCATTTGGGATTTGTGGTTTTCGTGACCATATCTTATCATTTGCATTTTAGTTCATTATTATTTTATCTGTATTATTTAAATGTAAAGACTGGTATTCCAATGGTTACTAACAGTATTATCTTATCTATTTAACAATATTTTGTTTTAGATATATAAATGATATGATAAATGATAATGATAAATAACATGCCTTCTCTTATTTGTCACTTCTTTATGAACATGAGGATTTCTAGTTGAAATAGCCACAACCAGAATGGACAGTCTTCTAACATAACCTTTCTCATTTTAACCCTTTCAGCACCATGATGCCTGTTTGTCTCTGATACTGGCTGAAATTAGAAGATTTTACAGCTTAAGAAGGACCTATGTCATTAAGAGGGTTTATTGATATTGTATTTAACCATTTGAATCCTGGAGGTAGGTTATAAGCTAAAGAAATCGTCTAATGGAAACTTGAACATGATGAAAATTACGTCATGGTAGTGAAGGGGTTAACCTAACTAAACCTAATCTGACCAATATAGATGGGACCTAACTTGAATTAACCTAATCTAATCTGACCAAGCCTCAGTTAATCTAGCTTAGGTTGTTTTGGATTGTGGCCGTATACAGTATATGTGTGACCATTTTGACCTTACATATGTGAAGCTGGAGTAGATATCATATGGTTCAATGTTTCATATTTAGAATGTAAATTAGCTTTAATTTCTTCAGTATGGTGAGGACACCATCTGTCATTTTAAAATTAAAGGCTCGCTTTCACTCGCCAGGAAAAAATTGACACCTAAATGGCACTAAAGGTCTTAATATTGATAAAGAAATGGGGCAAAAGGGCTTCAAATTGACAAAGTAATGGGGCAAACATCTTAAAATCTCTAAACTAATAAGGGCTAAACATAAGAGAGAAGGGGATCCAGAAAAACTAATACCTCCCCTTAAAAAGGCTGAATCTACCATAGAACTAGTTTCAAGCTGTTATAGATATGTATAATTTGACAAGCCTTCTCTATAGTATCCTGTGCCTTTCCTTCCCATAACTAATGCACGTGTAAGTGAGGTTATTCACTATTCTACAGTGTTTAGTACAAGTACAGTACTGTAATTGTGTTCACTTGACTCAGCGAAGATGCGTAAAGTTCTTCCAAGTCTCAATTCACCTAGCAGTAAATGCAGCATAACACAGGCACTTGTCCACCGTTTTTACTAGCCAACTACTATTTTGGCTTATGGTTCTAGGATAAAAAGAAGTCCTTGCATGCCAGTGTGCCTTGTGGTAATCCCGACACTGACTTACGTAAGCGAAGCATGGACGTTGGTGGAGAGACTCAGACCAAGAGTGAGAGGGGTGGAAATGAGTTACAGTACTTGAGAAGTGCGTGCTGAGTTACCGGTACATGGAGGGATAGACAGACGAATGAGGAAGTAAGAGGGAGGTGTGGTGTGGAGGTAGATGTGCTGGAAAGTGTGAAAAGGAATACCTTGAGATGGTTCGGCCATATGGAAAGTATGGGAAGCAAGAGAATGACTAAGAGGGTGTATAAGAGCGAGGTGGAAGGACAGATAGGGAGAGGTAATACGAGAGAGAGGTAGAAGGATGGAGTGAAGAAGTATATGAATGAAGGCGGTGCTGGTTGGGAGGAGGGGCGTTGACTGACTGGGGACAGAGGTGCATGGGGGCGTTTCATTCGTGGCCACCCCTTCGGGGATCACGGCGTCAGGCAATAGATAGATAGATAGATTTATGAGATTAAGAGAATTATAAATATATACAGTATGTGAATAGTAAATGGCAACTGCCGGTACATGAATACAGAGTTATGTACAAATTTTAACTAATATATATTACTTTATAAACTACAATACTGTCCATTACTTGTATGTCTACAGTGTAAGAAAAAAATATATTTTGCAATTTTGCACAGATGTTACAAACTAAAGTATATTTTACTGTATCTATATATGTGGTATACTGTATATATAAGATGTTTATGATATTTATCTAAGGAAAACATATTTGGCATATTAACTGAGCACAATAAAGCATATTACATGTAATATTAATTGTTTTCTTCTAGATATTGATATATATAGAGTACTTTAGGAATTAAAGGTGTTGAACATTTCATTAAAAGGAAATTGTTGATTATTTTCTATTGTTCCATACTAGGATTGCTTTATTATATTTTAGCTAACATTAGATAATGTTCAGCTTCTTAAGAATTACCGGCCATCTGTTCCTGAGCCACTAATCAGCAAAGACCCAGTTTCCCTTGCTGAGGAGGGTGTGGCTAGGCTGAAGGGTAGGAAGGCGTCTGGAATTTCTGGAGAATTTCTGTAAGCTGGGGGTGAGTCCATGATCCATGGGCTGCATGTGGTCTTAACTGCTGTTTGGCAAACTGGTAGGCCTGCATTCCCCTTGACTCGAAAAGAGGCTTGGTCATGCCATATCTGGACAGGGAAAGGAGACTGAAATTTCTGTACTGCAACAAGTAGTTAACTGTAGTGTTAGTGCTCAGTGTGTCAGGCAAGGTCTTTGTTCATATCTTACTGATGTGTATTCAAGGTCAGAGACTTGAGCAAGTGGGTTTCACACCCAAGAAGTTGACTGAATTCTTGCACTCTTGGTCTTTACAAAATGCTGGCTTTGAAACAGATTAACTTGCTCATGTAGTAATCTACACCCTATGTGGTTGATTGTGTTCTTTTATTTATAAATTATTATTTTGCGTAAGCGTTGTTTCCACATAGCGATTTTGATTAGTTGTTTTGTCTTTTTACGGTGTTCGTATACGTTTTGGTTTGTTTATTTTGCAAGTTTTACATTATGAAGGTATATTGGTAGTAATAAATCCATTTAATATAGGGATAGAAAGGTAAATTGAATATACCCAATGATTTGATATACTATACTGTACCTTTTTGGTTATGCCCTTGATGTTTTAGTGTGGCCTTAATTTAATATACTGTTTGTAACTTCAGCTCTGGCCACTTGTACAGGAGACTTAAGGGGAGGCAGTTGGTTTTTAGAGTCCTCCTCCCTCATGTTTAGCCCTATTAGTTATGAGATTACAAGACATTGGCCCCATTAGTTTGGCAATTTTCAGACCTTTTGCCCCATTTCTTTGCCAATATTAAGACCTTTCGTGCCATTTGGGTGTCTATTATTTTCCTGGCGAGCGACAGCGAGCCTGTATTTAAAGAGAAATCGGCCTTTGGCCGGGATATTTTTCTACCGAAAAATTTACAAATTTATATCGAAGGGGGGTCTTGTGGGTGTTTTTTTTAAGCTTGATAGAGGTTTAGAGAGCAAACTAAACTCCCTCCTTAAACCATTGAGCTGAACCAGTAAATTATGTGGTGATGGGCTGGTCTATCAGAGTGAGAACTGAGCGATCTCTGCCATGCCCATAGCTTACTCTGACTGTTCCTTTTACTTATATATTTTCTAGATCTCAAGTGACGGCGTCTCTTCCGTGGATTGACCTCCTAATCTACCAAGATTGGAAGCCAAAGCGTCACATTTTTCCTTTGCCCCTCAACTTTCTCTTCATAATTGCTGAGGGGCACAGGGCCCAGGGTGGGTCTTTGGTTTCCCGGGCGTTTCCGCACCCTCCTCAGCTCCCCGCCATGGAGTGGCTTCGGTCACCCAGGCTTTATTGTGGTCGGCAGGGAGGGTTCTGTGGGGGCGCTCGGTTATGGCCTTGGCCTTGCTCGGGGCCTTGGGGCTGTTCGACCAGGCAGCTTGGGGAACAACAACAACCACTAAATTATGTTGCACCATGCCGTCTAAGCTCCCTTAAACACTGGAGGGCATACACGCAGCCGCTATGCCTCTACTTTCGCGTGGAATAACTAGCCTGTTTTGATATAGGCTATTATTACTTACAGTATTTGTATTTAATTAACTAACCAAACTACAGTACATGCCTCTTCTCTCGCGCGGAATTACGACTCAATTTATATGTCTATTCTCTGAATTATATTGCATTTAATAACCAAACTAACTTAACATAATCAAGTAAAAATACATGGAAATACAGTAGACTAATGTAGAGGTTTAGCGGCTGCGGCCATCGAGCCATAATATCTTTGATTCTTTAAATCCAATTTGTGAAGCCTCTGGGATATAACAGAACATTGGATTGTCCCACTTGGGTTTTAGACCGGTTCCAATGGGTGTGCAGGTATTGTGGCTTATGACTGCACACCCCGGGCCTCTGAATTTGATGAGCACTCTGTATGCTGCCAAAATTCACACCACCAGCTGAATTTACAAGGCCTCTTGCATTACAGAATAACAATAGCTTCTTTGTGTCTTAAAGGAGTAGGGTTTATTTTTTGGCTTATTTATTTATCTATTTACTATCCAGGGAAAAAAACGACCTCTAAATGGCACGAAAGGTCCTGATGATGGCAAGGAAATGGGGAGAAAGGTCTTAAAATTGCCAAACTAATGGAATGAACTACTTAGTCTCATAATTAATGGGGCTAAACATGAGGGAGAAGGGGGACCAGAAAAATCAACCATCAGACCTGAGTGCCAGGTCTGTATATTGTCACAATGACCAGGGTCTTTTAGGAGTAGATAGACTTTAGTGGCGCCAGACTTCCTGAGAGCAGCTGTGCCAAGTCTATTAGAAAGACCTGGCATTGTGAGTTTCTCTCCGATACCCTTCCAATTGGGCATGACTAGTTTTGCCGTGCCTCTAAGCATTTTTGTCTCAATAAACAGTTGTGTAGAATGAGCCAATAGAGTGTTACTAGTTTCGTCTAACCAGTTGTTAGTTAGTGGCAGCGCTGTATTTTGCTGCTAGGCGTGGCTGGTTAAGCGAGGAAGGGGAGGACGGAATGTTGCTCTCTCGCGGGGGGAGGTGGAGGTAGTGTTGCTAAGCAACACGAGTTTAATTAATTGTGTGACCATTGCAAGTTCAGTTGTGTTACAATATAAAGATGTACTTTATTTTATCTGCCACACTGTTTTAGTTAATTTGTTAACACAGGAATACTTTAGTACAAGTTATTCTTGTGAAGTGTCTTAGTCTTATCATATCGTGTGGCGAGATATTGCAACCCCCTTAGTTTGAGCTTGGCTCCCGCTAGCTACGGCAGGGCCAGGCCTCATCATTCTCTCGTGGGCGGCCAGACAGTATAGGTGGTGGTAGCTCTCTCTTGTGGCACCCCAGTCTGCCCCTGCTGTTTTTCCTTGCTTGCATAATAGTAACGTAACGTAATTAACAGAGAATCCTAGACATTCGTTCATTCTTTAATTATTCTTTTCCTCTGATCAGCATTTATTATATTTCCCTTTGTTTCATATGTTCTGTACCTCCGGTGGCTTACGTCGGAATCTGTGGTAGGGAAGAGCTGGGAGGCTTGCCGGGGTCCTTACTAGGGATGTACCGATGTATCGGTATCGGTGGTATCGGCCCTTTTTTAGAGTATCGGTATCGGCTGATTTTCTACCGATACCTAGAAGTAATTTGCTATGTCACATATCACTCACTGAAGGAGTGAAGATTGCTTGGTTCAGCAGTGATTGGTTGTTTTATAATTATGAAAAATATATATTTGTTGGAATCTTGGTACATATCTGATAACAATTACATTAAGTACCGTACATAATGTGTAGCCTAGTAGTGCAGTCCATTCTTTGGTACTTATAAGCCTTAAAGCATGGTGCACAGGTATCGGTATCGGTATCGGTATTGTATAATTTTGTGGTATCGGTATCGGTACATCCCTAGTCCTTACTAATAAGCACTGTTAATCCCATAGACAGTCCACACACACACACATCCATACCCCTACATATTTTCCCAGTGTTTGTGCTTATGACCCGGCAGCAGCCTTGACGGTTCTGCCCCAGCCATTGTTTGTTCCCTATCTCGGGTTTCGAACTGAGGCAACGGAGTGTTTAATATTAATTAGAAATCCAGCTTCAGTCTGCACCCCCCCCATAGTTAAGTGAGTGTGGGAGGTGCACTCTAAGAGTTCATTGTTTGGGCGGTAACTCACTGGGGGGGCCCAGGTTGAAGCAGGATATACTGGTGTGATATTAGAGGTGGTCAGGGCACCCTGCCTCCACTAATATCACCCCGAGGTTAGTAGTCATATTAGGACACTGCCTTGTATTGTTAGTTCATTATATGTATGCAATATTATTATGTGCAACTCTCTTGGGCTGAGAGTGTATAACCGTTGGCTGGTTTGCGCCCGGTTTAGTATTGTCGAGGGCGCGCATAACCTGTTATGCTCGAAGTACACCTGCACTCTCTTTTTCGTTGATGTCTGCTGGTAGCCTATATGTATTTAACTGTTTTGATTATCCAACCCAACATTGCTAATCCCGGTGTTGGTTTCGAGTTCTCGTAGCTAGTAAGTTACATGATTATTTCTGTTCTACTTATTATTCAGAATAGGAGCAGGGCAGTGTGCACCTTAAGCCCTGAGAAGAGCCTGGAAGCGTTCATAAAGCTCTTACCTGTTGCGTCGTGGTGTTGTTTGGTAGAGAGACAAGGTGCATTTGCATTAGTCATTATTTTCGTATACCGTCTCTAAGCAACTGAGGTCCAGATTCGTAACAATATATACAGTACATACTGGGGTGTTGTCACACCCAGTGCCAGGTCTATATATACATACTGGGGTGTTGTCACACCCAGTGCCAGGTCTATATATATAGTGTAATGCATAGGCTAAATGCCGGAATTTCAGTGTGAGTATCCTAGGTTCGAGTCATTGGAGTACCACTTGTATTTGTTGATTTCATTGAGTTTAGAAGTAAAGTGGGTTGGTGAAAAAATATGAATACTCCAAGTAGGCTACTCTCAAAGTGTGTTTGCAAAGAAAAACATTAACTCCAATTTATTTTAAAAAATTTATATTTATTATATTTTCTGTAATCATGGTGCCTCATGTGCTCGTACCAACATCACAAAAATATGTGCGTACTAAAGCTAGTCCACACTCAACATAACACTACTTGAAATGTCTGCATTCGTTGAAACCAGATGGTGGGAGCACTTGGAAGTCGGTCGGCGAAAATGGGACAAGATAAGTTAGCAATACTGACATTCGCGGATGACGTGGTAGCCTATTGATAGCAGAGAGGGAGGAAGATATGAGATAAATGTTACAGGAGGTGGAAAGGTTTGGAAGAGATTTGAAAATGAAGTTCAGTGTGGAAAAAAGTAGCATAATAGTGGTAAATGGGCCAGAGGCAGAGAATAGGAAAGAATAGAAATAAGGGAGGAAATTAAGTATTTAGGGGTATGGATAGGGAAGGAAGGGCGACAAAGGACAATTAATGAGAAAATCATGAGGGTGGAGCAGTGTAGTGGGAAACTGTGGAACGTGACAAAAACTAGAGTGAATAAATATAAAATAGTAAGGGAGGTGTGGAAGGACTTTGAAGTGTCAATAATAATGTACGGGATGGATGTGAGGGGGAGAAATAAAATAGGAAGAATAGGGCTAGGAGCAAGAAGGTGGACAGCGAATGAAGCAGTGAGAGGGGAGATGGGGTGGAGTCCTACATTTGAGGAAAGAGTGGTGAAGGCAAAGTTGAGATATAAGATTAGATTGGAGGAGATGGAGGATGATAGGTGGCCAAGGAGAGTGTATGAATGGGGTGAGGGGAAGAGTAGATGGGCAAAAGAGTGTAGGAGAAAACTAAATAAAATAGGAGTGAAACAAAGAATTGCCTGGCACTGTGGGTGACACAAGAATACCAGCATTCTGTGGGTTAGGGGGTTTGTTATGGTGTTATTTAGTGGTTTTATTTTAGTTTTTATTAATATTGGTGGTTTGGATTTTGTTTTGGCCATTATCGAGCAATTTATATTTAGTTTGCCTCCTTGACCAAGAACTCATCTCCCCAGACAAACCCCCCCCCCCCCCCCTTGTATCACCAAGTTGAATTTATACATTTTACGGTAGAAAAATGTCCCTAAATGTCTCCTAAATTGCAGACTCTTGACAACTGAATGGGGTAAAAATTTCTTATAATCGCTAAACTAATGGTGTGAAATGTCTTAAAATCACGAAACTAATAGAACGAAATAGGAGCGTTCAAAGAGACCACCACTGGGATAGATACACTCACTAACACTAGAATATTTTCCTCAGCTCCTTCCTAAGCTGAATAAAATCGTTAATAATAGCCAAGAGAAAATTAAGAAATGCATCCTTAAATACTAAAATGGTTAATTAATTAGCTTACGAATGATCTGTGGAAATCAACGGGTTAACCCCTTCAGTATCGGTGCCGTCCTTTTAACTTTATTATGGCTACTATTAGATGATTTTATTCAGTTTATAAAGGGCCTCCAGCAATTAACAGGCTTTTGCACGGTCTCGCTTAAGGGGACATTTCCACTTGAGGGACTTTTTTTCTTGACCCTTTCTCCCTCATGTTTAGCCCCATTGCTTTTGATATTATAAAACGTTTGCCCCATTAGTTTAGCGATTTTAAGAACTTTCACCCCATATTAAGACCTTTCGTGCCATTCAGGTGTCAATGTTATCCTGGCGAGCGATAGCGAGCCTGTAATTTAAGAGGAACCGGCCTTCGGCCGGGACATTGTTCTACCAAAAAATTTACAAATTTATCTTGAAAGGGACTCAAGGGGGTGTAATTTCAAGCTTGATGGAAGTTTAGGAAACACACTAAAAACCTCCCCTTAACCCTTTGTACTAGTACCTCAGATCCTTCTCAACTGCATAAAATCGTCCAAATATTACAAGAATAAAAGTTGGGACGTCGCCGGTACAGAAGGGGTTAACACGCGGAGATAATTTTTAACCCTTGAGGATTATGACGCGTCTTTGGCAGTTTAGTCTGGCTATTATTAGACGATTTTATTCAGATAAGGAAGGGTCTATGGAAGTCGGAGGGTTAATTGAGTGTATTTGACCCTTTTGATGCCCACAGATCCGTCCTAAGCTGTACAAAATCGTCTAATGATAGCCAGAATAAACTACAAAATCGTCTAATGATAACCAGAATAAACTGTCAAAATCGTCTAATGATAGCCACAATAAACTACAAAATCGTCTAATGATAGCCACAATAAACTACAAAATCGTATAATGATAGCCACAATAAACTACAAAATCGTATAATGATAGCCACAATAAACTACAAAATCGTATAATGATAGCCACAATAAACTACAAAATCGTCTAATGATAGCCACAATAAACTACAAAATCGTCTAATGATAGCCACAATAAACTACAAAATCGTCTAATGATAGCCACAATACTGTCAAAATCGTCTAATGATAGCCACAATAAACTACAAAATCGTATAATGATAGCCACAATAAACTACAAAATCGTCTAATGATAGCCACAATAAACTACAAAATCGTATAATGATAGCCACAATAAACTACAAAATCGTCTAATGATAGCCACAATAAACTACAAAATCGTATAATGATAGCCACAATAAACTACAAAATCGTCTAATGATAGCCACAATAAACTACAAAATCGTATAATGATAGCCACAATAAACTACAAAATCGTCTAATAGCCACAATAAACTACAAAATCGTATAATAATAGCCACAATAAACTACAAAATCGTATAATGATAGCCACAATAAACTACAAAATCGTATAATGATAGCCACAATAAACTACAAAATCGTCTAATGATAGCCACAATAAACTACAAAATCGTCTAATGATAGCCACAATAAACTACAAAATCGTATAATGATAGCCACAATAAACTACAAAATCGTCTAATGATAGCCAGAATAAACTACAACATCGTCTAATGATAGCCACAATAAACTGTCAAAATGCGTCCTCACCCTCCTCAAAGGGGTTAATGCCCAAAAGTAATCCGACTTCTGTATTATAAAGGGTCCCTAAAGTGAAGTGGCGTGACGATAAATAATTAATAGGGTTAAGGGGAGATGGGCCGGTTTTCTGGTCCCCCTTCTTCCTCTTGTTCAGCCCCATTAGTTTTATATTTTATGACGTTCGGCTCATTATTTGGTCGATTTTAAGACCTTTCGTCCCACTTCTTTGGCAATACTAAAACCTTTCTTGCTATTTAGGTGTCGATTTTTTTCCTGGCGAACGATAGTGAGCCTGTAATTTTGGAAGAACCCCGGCGGCCTACTCAACAAATTTACAAATTAATCTAGAAAGGGGATCTAATGGATGTTTTTTAAGCTTGATGGAGGTCTAGGGAGGAAACTAATAAAAACAAAAAATACATAAATGAGGGAAAAAATATGGCCATCTCCCCTTAATGCCTGGTTGAAGGTGGGCCAGGCGAGTAGTCGACGTTTAGTAGTGGTCTGGAAGTGGTCCTCGGTGTAGTGGTCTGGAAGTGGTCCTCGGTGTAGTGGTCTGGAAGTGGTCCTCGGTGTAGTAGACGTTTATTAATGGTCTGGAAGTGGTCCTCGGTGTAGTAGACGTTTAGTAATGGTCTGGAAGTGGTCCTCGGTGTAGTAGACGTTTAGTAATGGTCTGGAAGTGGTCCTCGGTGTAGTAGACGTTTAGTAGTGGTCTGGAAGTGGTCCTCGGTGTAGTAGACGTTTAGTAGTGGTCTGGAAGTGGTCCTCGGTGTAGTAGACGTTTAGTAGTGGTCTGGAAGTGGTCCTCGGTGTAGTAGACGTTTAGTAGTGGTCTGGAAGTGGTCCTCGGTGTAGTAGACGTTTAGTAGTGGTCTGGAAGTGGTCCTCGGTGTAGTAGACGTTTAGTAATGGTCTGGAAGTGGTCCTCGGTGTTCATAGTCTTATATTCGTTCATGTGGAGGTGTTGGACAGAAGCTATTAATCCGTACAGTACCGGTGACGTCCTTTTTATTGTGACAACTAATAGACGATTTTATTTTATTCAGATTAGGACCTCTAGCAATAATATGGTTTCAAACTAGGCCTACCTCAACCAACCATTTTAACTACCGCAGATCCTTCCTAAGCTGCATCATATCGTCTACCTATAGCTAGAATAAAAGATATCACACGTCGCTGGTACTCAAAGGGTTAATTCAACTCTCTTGTTCCTTCTTTAGAATCGTTTAGCTTAGGAGTATTAGAGAACGATACCGATTTGCAAATGTTTACCCTGAATAGTTGAAAAAAAAAGCAAAACTGGTGATATTTTCCATGAACTAAAACCTGTCCTGTTGGAAGTGGGCGTTTTAGTGTAATTGAAACACCCCAAGGTGAAACTGTAGACATAATAGGCAATATCATAATATACTCAGGGTGTC
This sequence comes from Paralithodes platypus, assembly GCA_032716605.1. Taxonomy (NCBI): domain Eukaryota; kingdom Metazoa; phylum Arthropoda; class Malacostraca; order Decapoda; family Lithodidae; genus Paralithodes; species Paralithodes platypus. The sequence continues at coordinate 4,507,024 of CM064485.1, read as the reverse complement.
AAACCGGAGCAATTTTGTTTGAAGACTGGATTGAAAAATTATGAGAAAGAATAAAGGAAAACTGTCATGAAATTGCATTGTTTGGGCCATATTATCACTTCGAAGGACATAATAAGAAGTGTGAAAGATTAATTAATCTCTGTGTATTTAGTAATGATGACTTAAAACAAGGGAATAGGTCTCTGGTTTGTCACCTTGAATATACTATCATTATATAGAATATATATATATATATATATATTTGTGTTCAACGTGGACCATAAGTTTTAACCTCTGCAGTACCAATGCCGTCCATTTAATAATATTCTGGCTACTATTAGACGATTTTATTCAGTTTAAAAAGGGCCTCCAGCAATTAATAGGTTTCGAACTATCTCACTTGACCCTTTTTACTACCGCAAATCTGTTTTGAACTGCACAAGAGCGTATAAATGTAGCCAGAATAAAATGTTAAAATACGTCGCCGGTACAGAAGGGGTTAAGCTCCTTGTACAGGCGTGGACAGGAATGGGTGAACAAATTTAGGAGGAACCATATTGATACACTAAAACCGGTATCACACGAGCGCTTTTTTACTCAACATTCATACTCAACACTGGTCTGGCAGCTTATGAAGTCAACATATAAAATATTTTGGTTGCCTAAATTCATATATCATCAGTCTAGTTTCTGATACCGTTGCAAAATATTCCAGAAATGTTGCCAGACAAATGTTGATCATCGAATGTTGACTATAAAAGCTCTCGTGTGATACCGGCTTGACGAAGAATATTGGTAAGCTGGATGATTGATTTACTGTGCCTCATCAGTTAATGTTCACGGTCTCGTATGTTATCATTATCACGAGGAGGGGTTCAAGTATTTATGATTGACTTTGCACACTCATTTACTCTCTCTCTCTCTCTCTCTCACCACCACACGCTCTCTCCCCACCCACCCCTCCCTTATATATTTGGTATTATTTTCAGACTGTTGCAATGATTGGCCTATGGGTGACGGCCCTCTTCGTGGTTCAGTGGGAAGGTCAGTATTGATTAGTTGCAAATAATATAAATAATACCTTTTAATGAATAATATAATAAAATATAATTAGACAGTATTCAGGCGACCTGACCACTTGTGAGTTTCAGGCTCTAAAGACGTATATAGACATCGATGTTTAATGTTTATCAGAATTAACAACTAAAATTCGATGTTTATCAGAATTAACAACTAAAATTCGATGTTTATCAGAATTAACAACTAAAATTCGGTCGTAGTACATTTATACATACAACAAACCAAATTAATCATACTTGCTACCAGTCAGAAATGTACATTATTGTTGCATTCCTGGTTTGTTTCAATGCTTATGGCTCAAACAGCCTTATAGTCTGAAACTCGCAAGTGGTCACATTAGTATACGTATTTCAGAGAAGCATGTAAACTTTATGTATATATTTGTATTTGTTATTTTGTTTTATAACCCAAGGTACAGATGCCCACATGAATTTGTATCCACGCATTCATTTACCCTTTTCAGTATTAGGACGCTTTTTCACAATGATATGGCTAACTTCAGACGATATTTCTCCGTTTTGGAAGGTCCTCTGGGAACACAGCATAGGAGTAAAGTCTCAATTAATTCTCTGGGCTCCCAAATTCCTTCCAGAATTGAATAATATCGTCAAATGGTAATAATATCGTCAAATGGTAATAATATCGTCAAATGGTAATTCAAATAATATTTAGAAAATCCTTCTCCTATCCTGGGTGCTTTAACGAGTCGCTTTTCTAGACCACCTTCTCCCTCATTTTTAGACCCATTAGTTTGGCGATTTTATGAACTTTCGCCCCATTTCTGTAAATTTTAAGACCTTTCCTGTCAATTAGGTTTCGATTTTTTCCTGGCGAGCGATATCGAACCTGTAATTTAAGAGGAATCGGCCTTCGGCCAGGACATTTTTCTACAGAAAAATTTACAAATTTATCTTGAAAGGGGATCTAGGGGGCTTCATTTTAAGCTTGATGGAGGTCTAGCGAGGAAACTAGAAAAATAATAAATAATTACAAAAATTTACTTTCATTATTTGAGGACGCATATTGTTGCAATTTATTCTGGTTATCAGTATACGATTTTATGCAATTAAGGAAGGATTTCTAGGAATCAAAGGGGTGAAACCTATCTCAATTAACCCTTTAGCTCCCACAAGTTCTTCCTAAACAGAATAGAATCACCTAAAATGAGCCAGAGTAAACTGTCCATACGCGTCATAAGGTTGAAGGGGTTAATTAATTGCAGGTGATATAACAGGTTGAAGGGGTTAATTAATTGTAGGTGATATAACAGGTTGAAGGGGTTAATTAATTGCAGGTGATATAACAGGATGATATAATCGATTACAGGTGACACTCTGCCGCAAGTCAGTTTCATTATGTATCGGCTGTGAGGTTACGAATAAGTGACAGTGATCGATTTATTTTACAATATTAAACGGCATACGTCTATCTATCTATTGCCTGACGCCGTGATCTCCGAAGGGGTGGCCACGAACGAACCGCCCCCATGCACCTCTGTCCCCAGTCAGTCGACGCCCCTCCTCCCAACCAGCACCGCCTTCATTCATATACTTCCTCACTCCATCCTTCCACTTCTCCCTCGGTGCACCTCTCCCTCTCTGTCCTTCCACCTCGGCATACGTGTCTGTTGTTAATTTTAAGACCTATCGTACCAGGGGAGGTGTGGTGGAGTGATCATGCCACTGGAGGACTGGTAATCCAAAGGTCCCGGGTTCGAATCCCGATGTATCAATGCGATGATAATATTGCGATGGAATTTGTGCTATACCTAGTATCAGTGCATTACCACTAAGCCCACCAAAACGCCAACAAATACCCTCATTGTTCCCTGATTAAATAGCACTGTATGAATATTCCCGTATTCAAAATGGCTACAGGGGGGCAATGCCTAGTGAGTTAATTGCTCAATAGGTGGCGTTCTGAGAGTGAGGGTCCTAGTCTAAGGGATGAGACAGTGAAGTGCATAAGGCAAGGTAGCTCCATAGATGGGGCTGCTTCGAGCCGTGGGTGGGCAACTGGGCCCCGTGCATCATGCGAAGGCAAGGTGGCGGGGGCTGGTTGCAGCTAAAACAAAAACGCTTCACATGTCTCACCCCCAAGACTAGAACAAGACCTCACGGGCTTCGCCGTTAAATGTCGGTTGAATGTACAGGCTCTCAGCTTATGCCCGAGAGGGAGTAGATGGAATATATATATATAACAAAACCAAAAAATTAGGTGTCGATTTTTTTCTGGCGAGCGATAGCGTGCCTGTAATTTTAAGAGGAAGCCGGCCTTCGGTCGGGACATTGTTCTACAGAAAAAATTACAAATTTATCTTAAAGAGGGGTCTAGGGGGTATTTTTCTAAGCTTGATGGAGGTCTAGCGAGGAAACTAAAACATAAATGAATTAATAGAACAAAAAACGTAACTAATTGGAAAATATGAAACTACTATGTCTCTGCATCATGTTATTGCCAAGTTATAATATGAAACTACTATAATGTCTCTGCATCATGTTATTGCCAAGTTATAATAATTAACCACATATTTCGCTACAAAATCTTCGTATGACCTATAATCTAATTGATTTATTTCACTAAGGAAGACTTAAGGGGGAGGTAGTCGCTTTTTATGGATCACCTTTTCCCTCATGCTTAGCCCCATTAGTTTTCAGATTTTCAGACGTTAGTTTGGCGATTTTAAGACCTTTCGCCAGTTTTCTTTGTCAATATTAAGACTTCGTGTCATTTAGGTGTCGATTCTTTATTGGCGAGCGATAGCGAGCCTGTAATTTAGGAGGAATTGGCCTTCGGCCGAGACATTTACAAATATATCATGAAGGGGAATCCTGTTTTTATTTTAAAGTTTGATGGAGGTATAGGGAGGAAACTAAAAAGAATAATAAATAATGAAAAATATCGACCACAAAATTAATCCCCCCCCCCCCCTCTTTAAAAAGACTGCGACTGTACAGTTGCCCACATTAATTCTGTTCCCCTCCGTGATCTTTTACAAAAAACAAAAAAAAAACACACGAAAAATTGAATTACGAGTGTAGTTTCTTAGGTAGTGGTTAACTCATCTGATTAGTCAACTACAATTATAAAAACACACTCGCAAATTATTCGTTCTAACTGTCTTGATAGCGTAATGGTTAGTGCGTTGGATTTGTGTGTGAGTATCCTAAGTTCGAGTCCTGGGAGTGCCACACGTGTTCATTAATTTCATTGATTTAATTAGTTAGGTTTGTTTGTATGTTAATAGGAGTACAAAGGAAATCAAGCAACAACAGGTCTAGTGACCCTTCTAGGCTGCTTGTCCTCCAAAACACTGAGGATCAAGTGTCCAAACAGTGGTTTAGAGTGGGTAAGGGAACATTGGAAAGGGAACTGCTGCCCTGGAACTAATGTCCGTGGCAGGACTAGGAAGTTAGTAGGGGACATATGGGTTAGTAACTGAGGGGAGGATAAAATAAAGTTATTCATTTACAAACGCAGTCAGTCGCGGGTTTGATGCGAGATATTTGTCTAGGCGGAGTTTAAATGAGTTCGCCTCATTAGTTTGTCGATTTTAAGATCTTTCGACCCATTTATTTGTCAATATAGAGATCTTTCGTGCCATTTAGGTGTCGTTGTCGCGAGCCTGAAATTTATGAGTAACCAGCCTGAGGCCGGGGTATTTATCTTTTATATACAGTATTTAGCTTTGTTATATTTATATATATTTTTTCCGGAAAATGCACATATTTATCTAGAAGGGGTATTTTTAGGGGCATTTGTCTTGATAGCGTAATGGTTAGTGCGCGGAATTTCGGTGTGAGTATCCTAGGTTCGAATCCTTGGAGTTATTTGTAAGTTAATTGGTGGGTTGGTGGTAATATGAATATGTTAACTGTTATATGTGTTATTTTTCTGTCACCTCTGTTTCCTTTCTTGTGTCTCTTGCTGATCCTCCCTACCTCTTTTGGGAGTAAGGTCTGACTACTGACTGACTGACTGACTGACTGACTGTAGATCCCATGGAAAATATAGATCATAAACATTTCAATATTGGTCTCACACATTGAGGGACACAGTCGCGTACTATAACTGTTGTCGATGTAACCTCGTTGGCAACTTTGACCCCTTCAGGATTATGACGCATTATTACAGATTTTCTTGCCTATTATTAGACGATTCTACTCAGATTAGGAGGGGTATATTAAAGTCAGAGGGTTGATTGGGCCAGTTTTTACCCTTTTAGCTACCGCAGATCCGTTTTAAACTATATTAAATCGTTTAATGATAGCCAGAATAAACTGTTTAATGCGTCGTAATCCTCAAAGGGTTAATGTCATTCGTACATATCATAATATATGTGTATATAGGGTGCTATTATTGATATGATCTCCAATATCGCCTACTATAGCCCGTTCATCATAGGTAGGACATAATTCTTGACTCTTAACCTTTGTAACTCAAAAAGGACTAGAGTAATCAAGTCCAGTTTTCTACCAATTGGGAAGATTCAGTAGGGGTATTGGTGTAGGAATGTACAGCCCATTTACTCCAGCCCTTTTAAAGTTACAGATGATAGAGTTAAGGATTTTGGGCGTACCTATAATGAATGGACCATAGTGCCAGACAAAACTACATTATGTACAGTCGAGGTTAATAAGTGTTGTCAGATATTTCACAAAGTTTCGGACACTGACTAATACTCTGATGGATAAGCACTTTTCCCAGTAACTATAAAGATACCAATAACACTTTTTGAGCGAAACCCACTGGAATATATGACAACACTATCTTAATACCCCCGATTGTACACCCTATAGCAATGTAAGGTTATAAATGTACACTTGGATGCCATAATCTCTTGCCCACTCGTAAACATTCGTGGACCTCTTTGTTTTTATTTATGCAATCTTAAGGGGAGGTTTTTAGTTTGTTTCCTACTCCTCCAGCAATCTTAAAATGTCACCCCCTTGCCACCATTTCAAGATAAACTTGTAAATTTTTCGGTAGACAAATTTCCCGGCCAAAGGCCGGTTACTCTTAAATTACAGGCTCACTATCGCTCGAAAGGATAAAATCGACACCTAAATGGCACGAAAGGTCTTAAAATTGACATAATGGGGCGGAAATTCTTAAAATCACCAAACTAATGGGGCAAACGTCTTAAAATCTCAAAAGCAATGGGGCTAGACATGAGGGAGAAAGGGGTCAAGAAAAAAGTCCCTCAAGTGGAAATATCCCCTTAACTATCTGCTTTGCTTTTTTGGATAGAACTTGCTTTTCAATAAATAATATATATAGTTTTGTAGTTGATGTGTAGCAAATTATAAGCATAAATAGGTTTCCAGAGATATACTTCCATAATTAGAAATAGGTGAAGTCCACGAATATATATGAGTGGGCCAGAGACTATGGCATCCTAGTGTACAGTCACGAGCATAAATGCTGCGACATCAACCAGATAACGTCAACTCCTTCATCACTAGGCGTTTATACTAAGCTGAATAAAATCGTTTGACGGTAGCTAGAATGAAATACAGAAATAATTGTGAGTTTGAATACAAAGTTTTGCAATACCTTTGGAGACAAAGGGGTGAACATTATTTGGTTGGTGTCGCAGTATTTATGCTCGTGACTGTACACTAGACACGAGCGAGTTGTATTTCCATTAATACAATCCATGGTAATGTTGTTGACCTTTCCACGAAGTAGCTGTAGTATCCGGATAAATGAAACGAAATTATAAAGTATGATGAACAATGTGACTAGAACAAAATATATATACAGTATATATATATTTTTTATTTTATTTTTCTATATGATTGAGGGAGGCAAAAGGCAGAACTGCCTATAACGAGTGCCTCTCCCATAGTTGAAAGAGTGACGGCCGAAATCAAGGGACGTTCGGGCCAAAATGCCTGGACACACGGAGTTTGAAGCAATTTAAGTCATAGGAAGAGGGAAAGACTGATTCTGGGAGAGAGTTCCAGAGCTCAGCTGTTGAGTAGAAGAAAGTTTGAGAGTAATGTTTCACTCTTGGGTTGGAGAGTTGCACAGAGTAGGGGTGGGATTGAGTTGCAAGACGGGTACCACGTGCCCTACGTAAAGGAGGTAGTATACACTGGGAAAGCTCTGAGGAACACTGATTATTATAGTAGCGATAACATAGCGAAAGAGATGCAACATTGCGGCGGAGAGAGAGAGATTGCAGAGAGTTGGTGAGTGGACGGGAGTTAATGATACGAAAGGCCTTCCTTTCAACTTTGTCTAGGAGAGCGGTGTGAGAGGAACCTCCCCACACATGTGAACAATAATCAATACAAGGACGCACTATGCCCCTGTACAGAGCAAGAAGCTGTGCAGGGGAAAAGAACCCCCTAAGGCGGTTAAGCACACCCAGCTTCTGAGAGGCTGCCTTAGCAAGACTGGTAATATGGTCCTTCCAACTGCGAGCAGAAGAAAAAGAGACACCAAGAATATTGAGAGAAGATGAAGGATTGATTTTTGTATTGTTGAAGAATAAGGGATAGTCCGCTGGGAGTTCCTTACGGGTAGATAGATGGAGAAATTGGGTTTTTGAAGCATTAAAGGTAACAAGGTTTTCTCTGCCCCAATTGGAGATAGTATTTAGATCAGAATTTAAGAGTTCTATGGCTTCATTACGTTTGTCGTTGAGGGATTGCTGGCTGGGGCGTTCTGAAAAACTAATGGAGTAGTGTAAGGTTGAGTCGTCTGCGTATGAATGGATGGGAATTGAGGTACAGTTGAGGAGATCATTTATAAAAATTAGAAATATACTAAGTGCCTCTAATAACAACGAGCGAGAGAGCACTACTTAATGGGAGAGGGTCTATTTTCCTGGCCCCTCTTCTCCCTCATGTTTAGCCCCATTAGTGTTCAGATTAGAAGACGTTTGTTCCATTAGTTTGACGATTTTAAGACCTTTTACCCCATTTCTTTGTCAATATTAAGACTTCGTGTCATATAGGTGTCGATTTTTTCCTGGCGAGCGAAAGCGAGCCTATTATTTAAGAGGGAATTATAAACTATGTCAACACAACTTATAAACAGGTGACTATAAAACATTGCAATAAGTGCCTCTAATAACAACAAGCGAGAGAGAGCAGTAACCCGGTCGATATTCAAACGCCATTCTGCCTAGTATATTGACGACTACTTAACGATTTGATATCATGCAGCTTAAGGTCGTTTTTCTGGGCCCCCTTCTCCCTCATGTTTAATGAACCCCATTACTTTTCATATATTATGACGTTCGGTTCATTAGTTTGGTAATTTTAAGACCTTTTGCGTCATTTCTTTGTTAATATTAAGACTTTTCGTGTCATTTAAGTGTCGATTTTTCCTGGCGAGCGATAGCGAGCCTGTTATTAAAGGGGAACCGGCCTTCGGCCGGGAGATTTTTCTATCTAAAAATGTACAAATTTATCTTGAAGGAGGGCCTTAGGGGGTGTAATTTATTGTTTAGCTTGATGGGGGTCTAGGAAGGAAACTAAAATTTATCTTGGAGGGTCTTAGGGGGTGTAATTTATTTCTTGATGGGGGTCTAGGGAGGAAACTAAAATAATGATAGGAAGATATATAATTGAGCACATAAATACGCCCATCCCCCATAACGATTTGATGTCATGCAGCCTAATAAGAACCCCAAGCAAGCAAAGTTGTTAAGTTATTTAATTTAACTCCCATACACGCTCTCTAAAGTTTAACATATCTAAAGCAAAAATAAATAAATACATAAATAAATAAATCGGTAGAAAATTGTTAATTGTAGGTTTGCTACCGCTCGCCCAGAAATCTAAATAGACACCTGAATGGGGCAAAACGTCTTATAATAGATAAGCTCATGTGGCGAAACAGGGAGCTCCAAAAATGCCCACCGTTGGTATATATAGGGTTAACATATCGAGCTCCGTCTTGGTGTTGAAATACCCTTTGAGTTGCGCAAAAAGTGTGTGTGTGTGTGAGAGGGGAGGGGAGGCACGCGTAGTTTATACGATAGGAACAACAACAAAAAACGTACAAGATAGGGACAAAAAACGTACACGATAGGGACAAAAAACGTACACGATAGGGAAAAAACCTCACACGTAGTAACAAACAAAAAAAGCGTACACGATAGGAACAAAAAAAGCGTACACGATAGGAACAAAAAAAGCGTACAAAATAGTAACGGCTACCACGCTTGTTGGGTATATAAACTACCGACATACGACTGGACAAAGAAACTATAATATGCAAATTTGACAATGACTGGCTCTAAAAACTCGCTTCTTTATGTGTGGGAGGTAGTTTGCTTTTTATCTTTCATGTTTAGTCGCTTTGAGATTTTGAGAAGTTCGTTCCATTAGTTTGGCAATTTTAAGACCTTTCGCCCTATTTATTTTTCAATATAAAGGCCATTCGTGCCATTTAGATGTCGAAGTTTTCCTGGCGAGCGATAGCGAGCCTGTAATTCTAGGAGGAACCGGCCTTCGGGAGGGTGTAGGGGAGTTAGAGGGTTAACTCCTGTACCAGCGACGTGAGTTTAAGTTCAATCAGTTTAAGAAGTATCTGTGGTAGTATAAACGGTGAAGTGAGATAGTTCGAAGCCTGTTTATTGCTAGAGGCCCTATTTTAACTTAATAAAATCGTCTAATAGTAGCCAGCATAAAGTTAAAAGGACGGCGCCGGTACAGAAGGGGTTAATTGAGAAAGTCTGTCTAAGTCTTTTCATTCCCACAGATCCTTCCTACGCTGTATAAACTCGTTTAATAATAGCCATAATAAACTACCCAAACGCGGCAGGATCCTGAAGGGGTTAAGGGGGTAGTGCTTGGTTTTAGGGTCTATGTATTTATAAATTTATGTATTTTTATGTATTTTTATGTATTTTATGTATTTTATGTATTTTTATGTATTTTATGTATGTTTATGTATTTTATGTATGTTTATGTATTTTATGTATTTTATGTATTTTTATGTATGTTTATGTATTTTTATGTATTTTATGTATTTTTATGTATTTTTATGTATTTTATGTATTTTTATGTATTTTTTTAGTTTCCTCGTTAGACCTCCATCAAGCTTTAAAAAAACACTCCCTAGACCCCCTTTCAAGATAAATTTGTACATTTTTCGGTAGAAAAATGTCCCGGCCTCCTTCAACAATTAGAGGCTTGCCAGGAAAAAATCGACACCTAAAGGGCACGAAAGGTCTTAATGTTGACAACAAAATGCGGCGAAAGGTCTAAAAAATCGCCAAACAAACGGAACGAACTTCTTAAGGGGAGGTTTCTAGTTTGTTTCCTACTCCTCCAGCAATCTTAAAATGAAGCCCCATAGACCCCCTTTCAAGATAAATTTGTACATTTTTCGGTAGAAAAATGTCCCGGCCGAAGGCCGATTACTCTTAAATTACAGGCTCGCTATCGCTCGCCAGGATAAAATCGACACCTAAATGGCACGAAAGGTCTTAAAATTGACAGAATGGGGCGGAAATTCTTAAAAATTACCAAACTAATGGGGCAAACGTCTTAAAATCTCAAAAGCAATGGGGCTAGACATGAGGGAGAAAGGGGTCAAGAAAAAGTCCCTCAAGTGGAAATCTCCCCTTAACACCTCAAAACTAATATGCTAAACATGAGGGAGAAGGGGGTCCAGAAAAAGCGAGTCTATCTATCTATCTATCTATTGCCTGACGCCGTGATCTCCGAAGGGGTGGCCACGAACGAACCGCCCCCATGCACCTCTGTCCTCAGTCAGTCGACGCCCCTCCTCCCAACCAGCACCGCCTTCATCCATATACTTCCTCACTCCATCCTTCCACCTCTCCTTCGGTTTACCTCTCCCTCTTTGTCCTTCCACCTCGCTCTCGTACATTCTCTCGCGAGTACCCTTAAATCCTATAAATCTGTCTGTTTGCGAGGAACGCTTCATCAAATAACCATAAGACGTGTTGAAATTCTCTGCCATAGTCTTGGTGCAGAGCCAGAAGTTATGGGTTGACATATTGTATGCAAAGGGGAATCATGGTTGCTTCCTAGACCTGTATTAACCCCTTCCGTACCGGTGACGTCTTTTTGTGTATATTTCAGCTGCATTTAGACGCTTTTATGAAGCTTAGGAAGGTTGTGTGGTAGCTAACAGGATTAATATATAGAGTCTGCAGCCTTTTATGAAGCTTAGGAAAGTTGTGTGGTAGCTAATAGGGTTAATATATAGAGTCTGCAGCCTATTAATGTGTAAACGTCCTTCCTAAGATGAATACAATCGTCTCACACTTGCCAGAATATGATAAAAATTACGTCAAGGTACAGAAGGGGTTAAGCTTGAAAACACCCTCAAGACCCCCTTTCGAAATGAATTTGTACATTGTTCGGTAGAACAATTTATGCGGCCAGGGCAACAATATGGCGGAAGTTGAAAGAAAAATGTATTCGGCCAGGGTAACAATATGGCGGAAGTTGAAAGAAAAATGTATTCGGCCAAGGCAACAATATGGCGGAAGTTGAAAGAAAAATGTATTCGACCAGGGTAACAATATGGCGGAAGTTGCAAGAAAAATATATTCGGCCAGGGCAACAATATGGCGGAAGTTGGCCAATCTCTGTGTGTTATAGGGTATCTAATCGACCTATACCCTGTTCATTATGGGTAGGTCAGAAATCCCGACCCCCCCAAAAAATAAATTAAAAAGCAAACCAACCTCTCACAACTCAAAAAAGGCCTGGAGTAAACGGGCTCATTTTGCTACCATTTAGGAAGAGTCGGGTAGGGAATAGGTGTAGTCATTTACAGCCCATTTGTTCCAGCCCTTTTTTGAGTTACAGAGGTTAGGGGTCACGATTGCTAGCCTACCTATAATGAACGGACTGTAGTTTGATAGACACAGTGCCGAATTATAGGGAGATTTCCACTTTTTTCTGGACCCCTTTCTTCCTCATGTTTAGCCCCATTAGTTTTGACAATTTCAGACATTCTCCCCATTAGTTTGGTTATTTTAAGAACTTTCGCTCAATTTCTGTCAATTTTAAGACCTTTCGTGTCATGTAGGTGTCGATTTTTTTCCTGGCGAGCTATAGCGAGCCTGTAATTTAAGAGGAAACGACCTTCGGCCGGGACATTTTTCTACCGAGAAATGTACAAATTTATCTTGAAAGGGGGTCTAGGGGGTTTAATTATAAGCTTAATGGAGGTCTAGGAAGCAAACTAAAAATCTCCCCTTGAGGAACAAGAGAACATAATACAACCTTCTTATTTTTAGTTAAAGGGGTGGGGGGTTTCTGGACCCCGTTCTCCCCCTTGTTTAGCCCCATTAGTTTTGAATTTTGAAGACTTTCGTCCCACCAGTTTAGCGATTTTAAGACCTTTCAAGTTTCACCCCATTTCTTTGTCAATTTTAAGACCTTTTATGCCATTTACGTGTCGATTTTGTCCTGGCGAGCGATTGCGAGCCTGCAATTTAGGCCAGGACATTTTGTTACCGATAGCATGAATTTGTTTTACTTCGTAGACATGCCGGCTTTATGTCATCCTCTTTAGATTGTGCATAAAATACCATCAAGGATTTCGGTGAACTTATAATTTTGAGTGTAGCTGACCTAACTTCATGGTAAAATTATTATATACCCGTGTCCTAACCTAGACCTTGTGTACAGCATGTGTGTGTGAAGGAAGAGAGGTGGTGGTAGTGAGGCTACAGGCTGATGGCCAACCCACCACTGAGAGCCGTCTGGACACTGGGATTACCACACTACCATCCATGACGCAGGTATTGTACACACACTCACAGTAGTTATCACCCCTCTGCACACCATTACCTAATTGGATGTAAGCTCGTGGATGTCCTCGATGAACACTCGTGCTTCATTCAAATACATTAATCGCATTGTTGTGAATAATATCCGCAACTGAGACACACCTACAGTATTGCCTAAACACGGCAATACATAGCTATTACGCTTAAATGACGGGTTTACTATATTTTTGTTTACCCCATCTCCCTCATGTTTAGCCCCATTAGTTTTGATATTTTAAGACGTTCGATTGGCGGTTTTATGACCTTTTGCCTCATTTCTTTGTCAATATTTAGTCCTCTCTGTCCTAATCTGTCCTCTCTGTCCTCTGTGTCGCTTTATTCCAGGCGAGCAATAGCGAGCCTGGAATAAAATAGGAACCTTCCTTTGGCCGGGATATTTTTGTACCTAAAAATGTACAAATTTACCTCAAAGGGGGTCATTGGTGTGTGTGTGTGTGTGTGTGTGTGTGTGTGTGTGTGTGTGTGTGTGTGTGAGTGTGTATTGAATCGATGAGAAAACAGACTTCACCACTTATCATAATATATGCTCTGTTAGTCCAAGGCAGTCTACTAAACATGCACTTATCTAAATGGACACGCCTCAGTCAACATCTGGCAGACATTAATACAGTACAGAGCGGTATATAATGACACGTACGGCATGAGGTATTGGTAAACTGTTTGGAGATGTTAACCCTTTCTGTCCCGGTTACTTCCTTTTCATTAGATGATTTTATTCAGCTTCGGAAAAAAATTCTACTCAATAAAAGACTACAGATTTTCTCAATTATTTTTTTTACCTACCATACAGTATATCCTTTCTCAGCTTAATAAAATCGTCTTAATGTAGCTAGAATAAAAATAAAATTACGTCGCCGGTACAGAAGGGGCTAAGATATTCTCCCCATTATTTTTGCGATTTTAAGACCTTTCGTGCCCCTAGGTGTCGAACTCCTCCTGGCAAGCGATAGTGAGCCTACAATAAAGATGGAATATGCCTTAGGCCGAGGCATGTTTATCTACTTTTAAAAAGGCACAAATTTGTCATAAGGGGATTTTTATTTTTATTTTTTTTTTTTTTTTTTATGCTTGATGGAGGTCTAGGGAGGAAGCTAAAAAACATAATAATTAAGTAAATAAATAAACAAATAAATAAAAACATCTCTACTTGACATTGGTCTGACAGATTATGATGAGGTAAACATTCAAAACATTCTGTCACTTAACCCCTTGAGGATCCAAGAAGCATTTAATTTTATTTTATGGCTACTATTAGACGATTTTATTTAGATTAGGAAGGGTATATGGAAGTAAGGGGGTTGAATGAGATAGTCTTTACCATTTTAATTCCCACAGGTCCTTCCTAAGCTGTATAAAATCGTCTATTGATCGCCAGAATAAGATGTCAAAATGCGTCATAATCTTCAAGGGGTTAAATAAATATATAATCAGTCTTGTTTACGATACCAGGTCAAAAGTTCCCAGAAATATTGCGGGAAAGATATTGATAGTGAAAAATGCATGCTCTTATGGGATAGACTATGTACCCCTTCACCACCATTACGTCATTTTCATCATATTCTGGTTAGCATTAGACGAATGTATTTAGTTTATTATCTACCTATACGTCTCAAATGGGTTAATATGAACTCAATAAACCCTCATAGTAACATACTGTTCGTAGGTCATTCTTAAACTGCATAAAATCATCGAATTTTAGCCCGAATTAACGGTAAAAAGGCGTCATGGTGCTGAAGTGATTAAACAGTTACGGATGTGGACAGAGTAATTAAAGTGTCCATAATTATACAGATTGATATAACAAGAAAACAGAACAAAATAACAGAACAGTAGACATAATGAACACTTAACACCATATGAGGAGGATCACTTTCTTGACAACGCTTCGCATGTATTGGCCTGAAGAAGTTATATGCGAAAGTTTGTCAATAAAGTGCTCCTCCTCATATGGTGTTTGTCAATAAAGTGCTCCTCCTCATATGGTGTTTATATTAATCATGATAATATACCCTAATAGAGGCATAGTGGTAATAATAAACCCATCTAATATAAGGAGAGAAGGGTAAATCACCATCGATAAACGAATATTAATCACTTTCCCTTTAACTGTCTTGGTGGTGTAATGGTTAGAGTGTCTGTATGTGGTATCCCAGGTTCGAATCCCGGGAGGACCACTTGCTTTCACTACTTTCATTGAGAGGTGTATGGTGTTGGGATTGAAATATATTAATAAGATTAATTAATTAGATAATACCTCTTTCACATCCTTATATACTGTATACCCCGGATTTCTTACAGCGTGACAGTGTTCAATTAGCACTGGTTGAGGGCTACCGGTTGAAATGGTCTACTGGTTGAATTGTTCGGCCACTATCTTATATACATTTTCACATCATTTTTTAGACCCCTGATTTCTTTTACAATGTGTCAGTGTTCAATAGGCACTGGTTGAGAGCTACCGGTTGAAATGATCTACTGTACCCTATTCCAAGTAAGTAGGCAAGAACTCTTGAACATTACCCTCTATAACTCACAAACGAATAAAATAATCCACCTAATATGTCTACTATTTGGGAAGGGTCAGTCAGGGAATATGTGTGAAAATGTACAGGCCATTTGCTCTAGCCCTTTTTGAGTTACAGAGGTTAGGGTTGACGATTTCTGGCCTACTAATCGACCACTTGCGAGTTTCAGGCTATAAGGAAGTTGATTTTTTTTACATTGACATTTAGCAGAATTACCAGCTAAAATGTGGTTGTATTACACTTATAAATACATACAACTAAATTCAACATACGTTTATAAATACATACAACTAAATTCAACATACGTTTATAAATACATACAACTAAATTCAACATACGTTTTATCCATTAAACATCTACTTTATTATTGTATTTCTGTTTAATACCGATGTTTACGGCACCAACTTCCTTATAGCCAGAAACTCGCAAGCGGTCAATTTGGAACAGGGTATAGTTGAGTGTTCCGGTCACCCTCTTGTATAACTTTCTCACCGCCCTTTTTTATAACCATTATTTTTACAGTGTAGGCTACCGCTCCTACCCGCAATTGGTGTAATGGCTACGTAAACACCGGAGGGGTTAGGGGGCAGTTATTAGTTATTTGGTGATTTCATTCATTGAGTTTAGAAGTAAAGTTGGTTGGTGAAAAAATATGATTTAATTTATTTCATTAATATTGTTTTAGTTTCCTCCCTAGACCTCCATCAAGCTTAATAAATTATCCTTAAGATCTCCATATAGATAAAATTGTAAATTTTTCGGTAGAAAAATGTCCAGTCCGAAGGCCGGTTCCTCCAAAATTACAGGCTCGCTATCGTTCACCAGGAAGAAATCGATACCTAAATGGCACGAAAGGTCTTGATATTGATAAAGAAATGGAACGAAAGATGTTAACATCGACTAACTAACGGGGCGAACGTCTTAAAGTCTCAAAACTAATGAGGCTAAACATGAGGGAGAAGGGGGTCCAGAAAAAGCAACGGCCTTCCCCTTTAATTGCCGTGATGAGGTGGAGCGATTATTGACTGGCTATAATGGTTTACGAGCTGCCAGTACCATGGTTTACGAGCTGCCAGTACCATGGTTTACGAGCTGCCAGTACCATGGTTTACATTGTGGCTTCTTATAATTGGGTGGTTTGTCTGTGTGGGTGTGTGTGTGTGACTGTATTATGTGTGTGTGTGTGTGTGTGAGTGACTGTATTATGTGTGTGTGTGTGGGTGACTGTATGTGTGTGTGTGTGTGTGTGTGTGACTGTATTATGTGTGTGTGTGTGTGTGTGAGTGACTGTATTATGTGTGTGTGTGTGGGTGACTGTATTATGTGTGTGTGTGTGTGTGTGTGAGTGACTGTATTATGTGTGTGTGTGTGTGAGTGACTGTATTATGTGTGTGTGTGTGAGTGACTGTATTATGTGTGTGTGTGTGTGTGTGTGCCTGTATTATGTGTGTGTGTGTGAGTGTGTGTGTGCCTGTATTATGTGTGTGTGTGTGTGTGTGTGTGAGTGACTGTATTATGTGTGTGTGCGTGTGTGAGTGACTGTATTATGTGTGTGTGTGTGTGTGTGAGTGACTGTATTATGTGTGTGTGTGAGTGACTGTATTATGTGTGTGTGTGTGTGTGAGTGACTGTATTATGTGTGTGTGTGTGTGAGTGACTGTATTATGTGTGTGAGTGTGTGACTGTATTGTGTGTGTGTGTGTGTGTGAGTGACTGTATTATGTGTGTGTGTGAGTGACTGTATTATGTGTGTGTGTGTGTGTGTGAGTGACTGTATTATGTGTGTGTGTGTGTGTGTGAGTGACTGTATTATGTGTGTGTGCGTGTGTGAGTGACTGTATTATGTGTGTGTGTGTGTGAGTGTGTGTGTGTGTGAGTGACTGTATTATGTGTGTGTGTGTGTGTGAGTGACTGTATTGTGTGTGTGTGTGTGTGTGAGTGACTGTATTATGTGTGTGTGTGTGTGAGTGTGTGACTGTATTATGTGTGTGTGTGTGTGTGAGTGACTGTATTGTGTGTGTGTGTGTGTGTGTGTGTGAGTGACTGTATTATGTGTGTGTGTGTGTGAGTGTGTGACTGTATTATGTGTGTGTGTGTGAGTGACTGTATTATGTGTGTGTGTGTGTGAGTGACTGTATTATGTGTGTGTGAGTGACTGTATTATGGGTGTGTGCGTGTGTGAGTGACTGTATTATGTGTGTGTGTGTGTGAGTGTATGTGCGTGTTATATAGTCATAGTCAACATACAGCTACCCCAGCAGTCATACCTACAGTACCATTGCATACTCAAAATAATTAATATAAAACACTCGAAATAAAAAAACAAAATATGGATGGAAAAAAACACATTTGTATATAGGATAAAATAATAGTCTCTTATTTAAAAATCAATACAATAAACACACTATAGATATGTTAATTAAGGGGATGTTATCTTACTTATTGGTGTATTTGTTTATTATTACCGGTATATATATATATTCTGTTTAGTTTGCACCTTATATATTTATCAATCTTACAGAAAAAAAAAAATAATAATAAAATCCCAATGACCTCCCTTAGACATACATGTGTCTAATACAGGCTCGCTACAGGCTCGCTATCGCTCGCCTGGAAAAAATCGACACCTAAATGGCAGAAAAGGTCTTTATATTGACAATGAAATGGGCAAAACTCTTAAAATTTGAAAACTAATGGGGCTAAACATAAAGGAAAACTAATGGGGCTAAACATAAAGGAAAACTAATGGGGCTAAACATAAAGGAGGAGGGTTTTCAGAATAACATCCCATACTTCCCCTTAATAGTATTTGACCGACACACACACACACACACACACACACACACACACACACACACACACACATGTGAAAATAATTGAAATTAATATAGATATATGAAAAATCTAGAGATACGGTCAAAAACCCACCCCAAGGCAAAATGGAGAGGCGGATGGACTTCATCAGGCCACAGCCATCCGCCGTAATCGGTTTTCTGTTATAACTGTGGCAAACCGGCTATCTTTATAATACCTGGTGTAGAGTGTTTGCCCTAAAAGAAAAAGTAGTATAGTACTAATGAAATAGTCAAAATCAGGGGGTTGACAAATTCGGGAAGTCAATTTTGTAGTCAGAAGTAGAGTAGACAAAATCAGTTAGTTTAAATTGGGGAAGTCACATTTTGTTGTCGGATATCGAAGAAGAAATCCATTAACTACGTCAAAAAAGTACTGAAACATATTTAGCATGATATAAAGTGACACACACACACACACACACACACACACACACACACACACACACACACACACACACACACACACACACACACACACACACACACACACACACATAACACACACACACACATACCACACACACACACACACATACCCATACCACAAACACACACACACACACACACATATACCACACACACACACACACACATACCACACACACACACATACCACACACACACACACACACACACACATACCACACACACACACACACACACACACACACACACACACACACACACACACATACCACACACACACACACACACATAACACACATACCACACACACACACACACACACATACACACACACACACACACACATACTCAACACGGCTTTCGTAAAAATACTCAACACGGCTTTCGTAAAAAACGTTCCTGTTTAACAAACCTCTTAGACTTCTTCCACGATATCCTCAACCTCTACGATGAGAGTAAAGCTGTAGATATTATATACCTTGATTTTCAAAAGGCCTTTGACAAAGTTCCCCACAAACGTTTACTGCTAAAACTAAAAGCGCATGGAATACAAGACGATGTGTTGAAATGGATAGAAAATTGGCTCAGCGACAGAAAGCAAAGAGTAGTCATAAACGGTAAGGCATCTAAATGGACCAATGTAAGTAGCGGAGTTCCCCAGGGATCGGTACTAGGACCAATTCTCTTTCTAATTTACATCAACGACATAGATGAGGGTCTCACCTGTACAATCTCAAAATTTGCTGACGATACAAAAATTGCAAATAGCGTACTCTCAAAAGAACAAGTTGACGATATGCAACACAATCTAGATAAATTGTCATGTTGGGCCCAAATTTGGCAAATGAGTTTCAATGCGGATAAATGTAAAGTACTACATATCGGATACCTAAATGAGAAAGCAAACTATTCGATGAATGGCACTCAGCTTAAGAATGTAAACAGAGAAACCGATCTGGGAGTAACAATATCGAGTAACCTAAAACCGAGTCAACAATGTTCAGAAGTTGTTAAGAAGGCAAACAAAATAATTGGCTTTATAGGCAGGTCATTTGAGCATAAATCCAAAGAAGTTATCCTAACCCTTTACAATTCCTTAGTCCGCCCTCTTCTGGAATACTGCGTTCAATCCTGGTGCCCTTATTACCAAAAAGATATAAACAAGCTAGAACGAGTTCAACGTAGAGTTACCAAAATGATACCTAGCCTAAAGAACAAACCATACGAAGAGCGTCTTAGAGAATTAAATCTATTTCCTTTAACCCAGCGCAGATTAAGAGGTGACTTAATTCAAGTGTTCAAAATCATCAAAGGCATCGACAATATGAACTGTAGTAAGTACTTCACTATCGACCAATCTAATTACACGCGGGGAAACGGTTGCAAAATTATTGGTAAATCTTTTAACTCACACGAATCTAAGAATTTCTTCTTCAATCGAGTTGTCAACTTGTGGAATGGGCTTCCCCGAAACGTTATAGACTGTATCACCGTTGATTCATTTAAACTCCGCCTAGACAAATATCTCGCATCAAACCCGCGACTGACTGCGTTTGTAAATTAATAACTTTATTTTATCCCCCCCTCAGTTACTAACCCATCTGTCCCCTACTAACTTCCTAATCCTGCCACGGACATTAGTTCCAGGGCAGTAATTCCCTTTCCAATGTTCCCTTACCCACTCTAAACCACTGTTTGGACACTTGATCCTCAGTGTTTTGGAGGACAAGCAACCTAGAAGGGTCACTAGATCTGTTGTTGCTTGATTTCCTTTGTACTTTGTACACACACACACACACAGTTCCAATTATAGTTTTTCCCTAGTATATTATCCTTGAACCCCTTCTGTACTGGCGACGTCTTTATTATTTCATTCTGGCTGCTACTCATCAATTTTCTTCAGTTTAGGAAGGATCTCTAGCATATCTAAGGCTTCGAACTATCTCAATCAACCCCTTTAACTACCACAGATCCCTCCTAAGCTGCATAACATCGTCTATAATACAGTATTGCTAGAACCAAATATAACCGACGTCGCTGGTACAGAAAGGGTTAAATTATTCCAGTACCGTGCTACCATTAACCCCTTCTCTACCGCGACGTCTTTCTAACTTTATTCTGGCTACAATTAGACGATTTCACTCAGCTTAAAAAGGACCTCTAGCAACTAACAGACTTCGAACTATCTCACTTTACCACTTTTGCTACCACAGATCCTTCCTAAACTGCAGGAAATCGTCTAAATGTAGCTAGAATAAAATAGAAAAGACGTTGCCGGTACAGAAGGGGTTAAGAGGTGTTTAAGGGGGGAGGGGCGTATTTATTTGCTCATTTATATATATTTTTATTATTTTTTCAATTTCCTCCCTAGACCTCCACCAAGCTTTAAAAAAAAAGCACCCCCAAGACCCTCCTTCAAGATAAATTTGTACATTTTTCGATAGAAAAAATTTCCCTTAAATTACAGGCTCGCTATCGCTTGCCAGGAAAAAATCGACACCTAAATTACACGAACAGTCTTAATATCGACAAAGAAATGGGGCGAAAAGTCTTAAAATCGCCAAACTAATGGGCCAAACCGTATACAATCTGAAAACTAATGGGAGAAGGGGGACCAGAAAAACGACCCACCTCCCCTTAAGTTTGCATGGCCACTACTGTACTTTGATTTTGTTATAATTCAACACGGGATCAGATCATTGCTACTTCAATAAAATCATATAGTGTTAGCCAGAATACATAGAAGTGAGTCATACTGTGTGTGTGTGTGTGTGTGTGTGTGGGTGAGTGTGTGTGTGTGTGTGTATTTGTGTGGGTGACTGTGAGTGTGTGTGGGTGAGTGTATGAGAGTGTATGTGTATGAATGTTCGTCTGTGTGTGTGTGGGTGAGTGAGTGTGTGTGTGTGTGTGTGTGTGTATTTGTGTGGGTGACTGTGAGTGTGTGTGGGTGAGTGTATGAGAGTGTGTGTGTATGTGTATGAGTGTTCGTCTGTGTGTGTGTTTTACCCTTCATATATGATTGGGTGTTGCAGCTTTAAGGGGGGGTCACCGTTTTTTGTTTTATCTTTCGGTACTTTTCTCTCTTCCCCTGGCTTGTATCCATTCGGCCCCATTCAACCAACTGTTTTAGGACGTTTATCCCCATCCAGGTGTCGATTTCTTCCTGGCGAGCAATAGCGAGCCAGCATTGTATGAAGAAATCCGGCTTCGCCGGAGAAATTTTTCTATCGAAAAATTTACAAATTTAGCTTGCTGTCAAAACAAATTTATATATATGCTGGCTCGCTACCGCTCGCCAGGAAAATATTGACACCTGGATGGGGGTAAACGTCTTAAAACAGTAGGCTGAATGGGGCCGAATGGATACAAGCCAAAGAGAGAGGGAGAGAAAGAAAAAAACCGCGAGGTGGGCTCCCTTAGCACGAACTGTAGATGCTATCAAATATTTGTTTGCAAGTGTACAAGGATACGCATGCACACTTCCATGGTGTATATTGTCTGTAATTATAGGGAAAGGAACATTTTCCATGAATGCCATGAGAAGTTTGAAACGTTTGATGTGACTATTAACACGATAGCCTAGAAAAAGGAATTGGGATGAAACAAATAAATAATTTAATTAATTAATAAGTAAATAAATACATTCATAAATGCATAAATACATAAATTAATACTTTTATTTAAATTAACCCTTTCAAGCTCCAATACGCGTTTATGTGCTGTTTCTGGCTACTAATAGACGATTTCATTCAGATTAGTAACGGTATATGGAAGTCAAAGGGTTGATTGAGATAGTATTTACCCTTTTAATACCCACAGATACTTCCTAAGCTGCATAAAATCGTCTAATGATAGCCAAAATAAAGTGCTAAAACGTGTCAGAGCTTCAAAGGGTTAATTAGATCAATAAATATAAGCTTAAGTAACACCCCGTTCTTAACATTAATCATCAAACGCGTATTGTGGACGTATGTGTGGGAAGGAGGCTGTGGATAGCCAACACCTTCTTCCGACACAGAATGATCCACAGGTACACGTGGAAACGGATGTTGACGATGAAAGATAAGACAGTGGTGGAACGAAAGTCATTGATTGATTATGTATGTGTGGATGAACGAATGAAGAAATCTGTGATGGATGCTAGGGTGTATAGGGGTATTGGAGGGGGTCTGTCTGATCATTATGTAGTGGTAGCTAAGGTTAGGATACAAAAGAAGTGGGTGAGGAGAGCGGGAGGGAGGCAAGAGGAGGGTGGAATGGTGAGGAGGGTGGAGAGGTTGCAGGAGGAGGAAATCAGGGAGGAGTACAGGAGATCAGTGGAAAGACGACTAGGTGGGTTCGACCTGGAAGTTATGGAGGAAGTGGAGGAGATGAGCAAGGTGTTTAAGGATGAAGATCTGTGCAGCATGTGAGGAGGTGTGTGGAGTGAGTGAGAGAAGAGGGAGGGGAGTGAAAGGTACAGCATGGTGGACAGAAGAGGTAAGAATAGCTGTGGAAGAAAAGAAGAAAGCATATAGATTGTGGTTGGGTAGTGGAGGGAATGAAGATTCCGAGAGACAGAAACGAGCGAGGTACGTGGAGAGTAAGAGGGTGGTGAAGAGAGTAGTGAAGGAAAGTAAGAGAAGAGTAGATGAGGAATTTGGAAGGAATCTGAGTGTAAAATGGAGGGGGAGAGTAAGAAACTGTTCTGGAAAGAAGTCAGAAAGTTAGGGAAGGTAGCAAGGGAAACAGTAAGGGTTGTGAAAGATAAGAATGGGATAATGCTAGCCGAAGAAGCAAGAGAGAGTCGAAAGATGGAGGAGTACTTCAGTGAGTTGCTAAATGAAAGGAATGAAGAGCCAGCAAACATAGCTGGATATGGTTATGGGAGGGAGAAGAAGAGAAAGTAGTGGAGAGAGAGGAGGTGGGGATCAGGAGGTCAGAAGTGTGGGAAGCCATGAAAAGAGTGAAGTTGGGGAAAGCACCAGGAACAGATGGAGTGTGTGGGGAAATGTTGAGGTATGGTGTGAGATAGTGATAGAATGGGTATGGAAAATGTGCAAACTAGCATGGGAGAAGGGGAGTGCACCCGATGACTGGAAGACTGGCATAATAGTCCCCCTATAATAGGGGAAAGGGGAAAGAGGAGTGTGTGGTAACCACGAGGAATATGTCTTCTAAGCGTAGTAGGGAAGGTATACAGTAGGGTAGTGATTGAGAGAGTGAGAGTGAGAACGGAGAAATGGATAGGCGACGAGCAGGGAGGTTTTAGGAAGGGGAAGAGGATGTGTAGATCAGATTTTACCCTGAATTGTGTTGTGGAGAAGTATCTGGAGAAGAAACAAAAGGTGTATGTTGCCTTTATGGACTTGGAGAAAGGCCTATGACAGAGTGGATAGAGAAGGTTTGTGGAAAGTACTTAGAATATACGGAGTAGAGGGCAAGTTGCTGAAAGCAGTGAAGAGCATGTATGAGGGTGCAAAGGCGGCAGTACGTGTGGAGAGTGAGCAGAGCGAGTTCTTTGACCTGAATGTTGGTTTGAAACAGGGGTGTGTGATGTCCCCGTGGTTGTTTACTGTATATATGGATGAAGTCATGAAAGAAATACTATCAAGAGCAGTGAATGTTGGTGTATCGCTGAAAAGGGAGGGAATTGAGTGGAAGCTACCTATACTGCTGTTTGCGGATGATACAGTTCTGATAGGTGATAATGAATGGGAGTTGCAGGGTCTGGTAAATGAGTTTGGAACAGTGTGCGAAAAACGGAATTTGAAGGTAAATACGGGGAAGAGCAAGGTTATGGTCTTCGAAAGGGGTGAAGTCACAGAGTGTGAGGTGAAGCTGAACGGTCAGGCTATGGAGATCGTCAACTCTTTTAAGTATCTGGGCAGTGTGTTGAGTAAAGATGGGACTATGGGTGAAGAGGTGCGGGAGAGGGGTACAACAGGGGAAGAGGGTTGTAGGAACGCTAAAAGCAGTAACAAGAAATAGGGTGGTCGTATGGAAGTGAAGAAAGTCCTTGCATGACAGTGTGGTAATCCCGACACTGACTTACGGAAGCGAAGCAGGCGTTGGTTGAGAGACTCAGACCAAGAGTGAGAGAGCAGTGGAAATGAATTACTTAAGGAGTGCGTGCGGAGTTACATGGAGGGATAGACAGACTAATGAGGAAGTAAGAAGGAGGTGTGGTGTGGGAGGTAGATGTGCTGGAAAGTGTGAAAAGGAACAACTTGAGATGGTTCGGCCATATGGAACGTTATGGAAAGCGAGAGAATGACTAAGCGGGGTGTAACGAGAGCGGGTGGAGGGACAGAGGGGGAGAGGTAGACCGAATATGAGGTGGAAGGATGGAGTGAGGAACTACATGAACGAAGGCGGTGCTGGTTGGGGGGAGGGGCGTCGACTGACTGGGGACAGAGGTGCATGGGGGCGGTTCGTTCGTGGCCACCCCTTCGGGGGACACGGCGTCAGGCAATAGATAGATAGATAGATAGATCAATTGCAAACCCCAATGTACTTGCGTAAACTAATGAAAGCATATGGTCCTCCCGGGATTCGAACTCGGGACATCACACCCAGAACTTAAGCACCTAAACCATTACACCACCAATACAGTTCATATACCCTTCCTCATCTGAATAAAATCGTCTAATAATAGCCAGAACAAACTGACAAATGCGTCATAATTCTCAAGGGGTTAACCAGAATATAAAGAAAACACGCGTCCTCACAAACTGAAAGGGTTAAGGTAGTACTCGCTTTTTATGGACCCCCTTCTCCCTCATGTTTAGCATATTAGTTTTGAAGTTTCAAGATTTTCGTGCCGTTAGTTTGTTGATTTTAAGATCTTTTTCCCCATTTCTTCGTCAATGTTAAGACCCTTCGTGCCATTTAGGTGTCGATTTTTTTCCTGGCGAACGATAGCGAACCTGTAATTTTAGAAGGGGGTCTAGGACTCTAGAGGGTGCTATTTTAAGCTTGATGTAGGTCGAGCGAGGAAAACTAAAAACTAAATAAATTAATATATAACTAGACCAAAAACCAAGCACTACCCCCTTAACCCCATATTAATTTCTCCGACAGGTTAGCGTCTGTTTACGTTTCCTTAACTTAAACTAAACGGGTTAATTGGACACTGAAAGGGTTAATCCCATATTTTCTCCGGCAGGTTAGCATCTGTCTACGTTTCCGGAACTTCTACGGCAAGAACTTCATCCCCATCGCCAGCCTCTACGGGCAGAACAATGATAACGAGTTATTTATAGGTCAGCTAACACACTGCACATATTAATATATTTACAAAACAAAGCAATATATCTGATTATTCAACATTAATCAATCTCAATATAGCGTTTAATAAACTCTGAGATACAGTATATATGCAGTAGTTTATTCATCATGACCAATCTAGAACTTTCGACCCCTAATGAGTTAAAGCTGAAGAGGGTTCAAGATGAGCCGAAACTGTTGCGTCTTCATAATACAAACTATTATCAGTAGATGGGCTTAGTATTGTCCACCCTCTTTCCTGGTCCCCTATCTTCTCATAACTCAAATGAGATAATGAAATGTGCTATTAATCCTAGTATTCCCAAAATGCTTCAGTACTTTGCCTACAAATATTGAAGATCCAAATGGGGTATACACAAGGCACTGGAGTTCTCGAAAAGGGGCTCCAGTCCTGACGCTATTCTTGACTTACAGTGTGCTGGTTAAGTAATCCAGAAGGGTTGATAGCCTCTGAAGTCCTATTTTAACTAAATAGTGTATATATTTATTATGGCCCACGACTGTGATTGGGTGACCTCAGTTCACCTATCAGCAAATAATAAGCTGGTGTTAGCGGTTAGGGGTTAATATAACATGATGTACAGGTAAAGAAGGGGTTAATATAAAATGATGTACAGGTAAAGAAGGGGTTAATATAACATGATGTACAGGTAAAGAAGGGGTTAATATAACATGATGTACAGGTAAAGAAGGGGTTAATATAACATGATGTACAGGTAAAGAAGGGGTTAATATAAAATGATGTACAGGTAAAGAAGGGGTTAATATAACATGATGTACAGGTAAAGAAGGGGTTAATATAACATGATGTACAGGTAAAGAAGGGGTTAATATAAATGTATGTACAGGTAAAGAAGGGGTTAATATAAAATGATGTACAGGTAAAGAAGGGGTTAATATAAAATGATGTACAGGTAAAGAAGGGGTTAATATAACATGATGTACAGGTAAAGAAGGGGTTAATATAACATGATGTACAGGTAAAGAAGTGGTTAATATAACATGATGTACAGGTAAAGAAGGGGTTAATATAACATGATGTACAGGTAAAGAAGGGGTTAATATACAATGATGTACAGGTGCGAACTGGAAAGACGGCACCCTGGAGCTGCAGTGTTGTAACGGAGCCGTGGACATGAGTGTACCCTTGTACGTACCTCTGTACGTGTGGCACCATGTCTGTCTTACGCTGGACCTCTTGGGCCGATCGCTACACGTCGCTCACAACAATAAGGTCAGGGCTTTAAGGGATCCCACCGGCTTTTTTTTATCTTTCTCTCCTGTTCTCTTTTTCCCTGGCTTGTATCCATTCGGCCCCATTCAGCCAACTGTTTTAAGACGTTTATCCCCATCCAGGTGTCGATTTATTCTTGGCGAACGATAGCGAGCCAGCATTGTATGGAGAAATCCGGCTTCGCCGAAGAAATTTTCTATCGAAAAATTTACAAATTTAGCTTGCTGCCAAAACAAACATATATATATGCCTTATGTAAGGCACAGTATTTAAACATGTGTAAAGGGAATCTTCAAATAATGCGTCAGTGCCGGGAAATGTGTCAAAATTGGTTGAAACATAGAAAGTAGCTGCATCTCTCCATACCTCCTCCTCCCTCTATACCTTACACACACACCCTCCCTCAATTTACCCCCCTTTTTTGTACACAGGTGTCAGCAGTTCAAGGGTGAAGGGGAGACTGACCGTTTGTTTGGTCTATTAATTGATGTATTCATATATTTGTTTAGTTTCCTCCCTAGACCTCCATCAAGCTTAGAAAAACACCCCCTAGACCCCCCTTTAAGATAAATTTTTAAATTTTTCTGTAGAAAAATGTCCCGGCCAAAGGCCGATTCCTCTTAAAATTACAGGCTCGCTATCGCTTGCCAGGAAATAATCGACACCTAAATCGCACAAAAGGGCTTAAAATTTACAACGAAATGGGGCGAAAGGTGTTAAAATCGCCAAACTAATGGGCCGAACGTCTTATAATATCAAAACTAGTGGGGCTAAACATTAGGGAGAAGGGGGTCCTGAAGAACGGTCTACCTCCCCTTAAACAGCCTCACCTATACTAAGTAGCCTAGTCTCACCTAAGATAATGTCAGCTAACCTAACCTATTCTAGCCTAAATCACTAAATTACCTAGACCTGCAGGCTGGTTTATTAAATCATATACACTACCAGTTAAATCCTTGCTGGTAGAGTAGCACTAAATAAATCCAAAAAACATGTCACTCCATATAATAATTTATTTTCTGTTTTTTCTTTCACTTTTTTCCGATGGTTAATGATTCCTACTTTTAGCCCCTCCATTTGTCGTAAAATATATGATTTAGCCCGGATATGCATACAATTCCTTTATTGTTACAGCTAAGGAACTATACCGTTGAGGTGGATCAGTCATCCGTGCGAGAGGGCTTAGGTCTGAAGGTAGCTGCTGGAGAGAGGTTCGTGGTGGGACAAGAGCTGGACACACTCCAGGGGGACTTCGACATTACACAGTCATTGGACGGGAAGGTTGCTGACTATAGGTTGTACAATGTGTCTCTCACTTGGGAGGAAATGTTGGCTTTTACTCTTTGCAGGGAAAATCTGTCTTCACAAATAACAAAGGAACCCCTTATCGACTTTCACAATGGGCTACTGAAAGTGGAAGGGCCGTCAGTAGTAAAGAATGTGAATGTAAATGACATTTGCAAGGCAACATCCGATTATCAGTTACTTATTCCATTGAAAGTATCTTACAAGGAAAGTGTTCACACTTGCTTGACCCTGAAAGGAACACCTGCTCTTCCAAAAAATGAGGAAGAAAACAAACTACTATTCGACAAGTTCTCCCAATTTGGCCCCGTCTGTAACGGCGGTTATAGCTCACTTTACTGGGTTGGTGTGGTTGGCAATATCACAAGTGGACAGTGGGTTGATCCAGTCAGCAGGGAATCCGTTTCATACCACAACTTTGATGATCCCTCCCCTACCGTCAACAAATGGAAGATCTGTGCAACAGTAGCCCATGGGCTCAGCGAATACAAATGGTGGGAGACTCCGTGCGAAGGTAACGTCTTCACCTGCTCACTCTGCAACTTTACTGAGCGACCACTGCTCCAGATGCGAGGCTTCTGTGAAGACTCCCTCTTTGATCGAAAATACTACCTAAATGAGTACAAAAATGGAAGACCTAAGTTCGACGGTGAGATGGACAGTCGTATCGGGTGGACTGGGACCCAGTGGGAGATTGAGAGCCGCTTTCACAAGGGACTACTGGCGGTGCTGGTGCCGGAAACCTCAGATACCTACCCACTCGGCCTCCGTACATGGAACATCACTGGAGACAAATGTAGACATAATCAGGTGAGGTGACATACTACACTTCGATACTACTGTTTAAAATGTGGTGATGGGCTGGTCTATCAGAGTGAGAGCTGAGCGATCTCTGCCATACCCATAGCTTACTCTGACTGTTCCTTTTACTTATATATCTTCTAGATCTCAAGTGACGGCATCTTTTCCGTGGATTGACCTCCCTACTGCCAACCTAAAAGTTGGCAGATTGGGAGCCAAAGCGTCACATTTTTCCCTTGCCCCTCAACTTTCCCTTCATAATTGCTGAGGGGCACAGGGCCTTGGGTGGGGCTTTGGTTTCCCGGGCGTTTCCGCGCCCTCCTCAGCTCCCTGCCTTAGAGTGGCTTCGGTCACCTGGGTTTTGTTAGTGGTAAGCAGGGAGGGTTTTGTGGGGGCGCTCTATGGCCTTGGCATTGCTCGGGACCTTGGGGCTGTTCGGCCAGGCAGCCTGGGGAACAACAACAACAACAACAACAACTGTTTAAAATTCAGATAATATTATTTTGAAATATTGAATAGCTCAAGTTATCCTCTGATGTAGTGACTTCCCATAGTTACTCTAGTACATGCAAACAAATTTATTTGTGGATTGAAGTTAGTGGACAGATACCTTGAGAAAGGAAAGTGATTTACAGAGATATGCGGTTCAAGAAATAAATATGAAGTTTATTTGTAAATATACGGTGTGCTAAACTTGTTTTTTACCCATATGATCTAAGGTGAATTTGCTGTTGACTGTGTGCAGTAAGGGAGAGTACACCTGTGGGGATGGTGCCTGCATCAGCCAACAACACAAGTGTGACACAACGGTAGAGTGTCAGGACCAGACTGATGAACTCAGCTGTGAACTGATAATCATACCGGAAGGATACTCCGAGAAACTGTTCCCTCCCCGAGACAACACTGACCCACTCCTGCTTTACTTCCTCATCAACATTACCTCCATCAGAACCTTTGACCTCACCACCTTCGCTGTGGCAATAGACGCCATCTGGCACACCAAATGGCACGACTCCAGGTTGACATTCAGTAACCTGCAAACAAGTTACCAGAACAACTTGGTGGATGACTGGCAGAGACTGTGGCATCCAGAGCTGGTCGTCAGTGATGGAACCAAGAGTTTAGTGGAGATGGCAGCACTACAAGGTGACGTCTACATCATTCGCAACACTAACCCAATGGACGACAATGATCAGAGAGTTGTTGAAGGTTAGTACTAGACATCAAGAAATACACCTCATTTTTCCCTTTGACCTTCCAGATAACCTAGGAAATATGAATATCAAATTGTGTAACCCTCAAGTTTGGATACAAAAGTTTCAGGCTTTATCTTGGTGCTATAACTGTCTAACACATGGTGATACTAAATATGAATAATCTTGCTCAACGTTTCCCTATAAGTTCCCAATATTCTAAACTTAAGTCCCCTTGGTTTCATGGGTAAAAGTATTACAATTACTCTACACTATTTTCCCTTTTGATGCAGATGACACCTTCAGCGGGTCAGAGAACACCCTCATGTACCAGCAGCAGGGTACCCTCAAGTTTAGGTGTAACCTGGATCTACAATACTACCCCTTTGACACACAACACTGCTCTCTGCTCTTCAGTGTCCAAGCTCTCTCTCACTCTCAGGGCAGATTGCTCAAGGTACAGCTGCCAACGGTCCCAGCTGTTGCACAAATACTTCTATTTATAGTACTTTAGATACTTTTGATCATAACAATGGCAAGACATATATACAGACTAATCCTATGCCTTGCCTAATTAAAGTCTATATTTAATCATTAGCTTGATTGATACCAAGGAATATTACAATGAACATCCTGCATTGTTCTTTTTCCCTCTTTTTCTCTCCATGTCGTGCCAGGAGGGTGTAGGTGTGGTGTTCGAAGGAGAGCGGCGGCTATTGGAGTACAAGCTGGAAATGGAGAACAGCTCAGAGTTGATGCTTGATGGGTCCAGTGTCATCAAGGTTAGTCACACTTGGTCATGACATTAAATCAGATTGCCACACTAAAAATCACCATTATGTTATCAATGGTGACTTGACCATTGGCCCAGCATTCAGAGGAAATCCTTCAAGTGGAAAGCCCATCAGAGATCAACCTCCAGTAAACCCTCCTCGTTTATATTTCCACTGTAGGGGTTCCAGCACAATGGCTGAATCCGTTCCATATAAATTGACAATTGTTCCAAATTATTTTATTTTTTCTTAATGTGGTCATTATTGCTCTATTGCCAGGCAGTCCCTCTAATTCAGGATGCAACTAATTTACTTTGCATTCCAGCAAACTTTGCTTATCATTAATAGTGTAACCAATGTAGTTTAAATATTATATATACGAGTGATTTTGCAAAACAACTAATGGTTATATTAAGTTCAGCTCCCTCTGGTGTTTGTCGTCAATACTGGTATAACTCTCTCTCAGGTTGAAATGGAGTTATGGAACCAGTACCGGTATTACATAGCCAACGCCTTCCTGCCCAGCATCATGCTCGTCCTCATCTCCTGCCTCACATTCCTCTTTGATATTCCAGACTTCCAGGTGAGAGAGAGAGAGTTAGTTAGTTAGTTAGTTAGTTAGTTATAAAGATAAATTATTTAGTATGTTTAACCTACAAAAATAATTTGCTATAAAACCATCAATTGGTCATATTATTTAACTAATACATAAGACAGACAATATACTTATAATTCAATCATACTAATTTTCCTTTCTACCACCATCATTACTATCCCACTATGACTATCCGTAACTATTCCAGGACCGCATCAATACTGTCTTCCTTCTTCGCCCAGACCAGCCAGACCATCCCCAAGACCTATAATTACTACTGTTATTACTACTATTGCGAGCACTATTATTAGGACTATTATTACTACTGCTATTATTAGTATTACCATTATTATTATCACTTTCTATCTCTAACACTATCATTACTATTTCATTATTACTATAATTATGTGTATTATTACTATTAATACTACTACCGGTATGATCACCTTCTATCACTAACACCATCATTACCATCCCACTATTACTATCACCATCATTACTACTTCCGTATTTACTATCACTTTCTCTGACAACCACCAACATTACTATTCCACTAGCACAAACACACATTCATTACTATCCCACTATGACTATCCCCTAACTATTCCAGGACCGCATCATGGTGACCTTGACCTCCATGTTAGTGCTGGCTTCCTTCTTCGCCCAGACCAGCCAGACCATACCCAAGACCTCCTACTTGAAGCTCATTGACGTCTGGTACCTCGTCCTCATATGCCAGGTCTATTGTAGTGTAAAGCTCGGGTATATGTTGGGGGGGGGGGGGGGGGGATATTAATTCATGTATTCCTATATATTTTAGTTTCCTTGCTAAACCTCCACCAAGCTTAGAAAAAAAATACTAGACCCCCCCTTCAAGATAAATTTTATACATTTTTCGGTAGAAATTTTTCCCGGCAGAAGGCTGGTTTCTCTTTAACTTTCAGGCTCGCTTTCGCTCGCCAGGAAAAATTCGACACCTAAATGGCATGAAAGGTCTTAAAATTGACAACGAAATGGGGCGAAAGGTCTTAAAATCGCCAAACTAATGGGCTGAACGTCTTATAATCTCAAAACGAATGGGGCTTAACACGAAAGGGGGCCAGAAAAACGGCCCATCTCCCCTTAACCTCAATATATAGCACTAGACTATGATCACAATAACTGAAACACTTAACCCCTCGAGGGTTATGACGCATTTTGACAGTTTATTCTGGCTATCATTATACGATTCTATACAACTTAGGAAGTCTCTATGGGCATCAAAAGGGTTACTACTTTCTCAATTAACCGTCTGACTTTCATATTTGCTTCCTAATCAGAATAAAATAGTCTAATACTAGCCAAAATATACTGTTAAATTGCATCTAAATCGTCAAAGAGGTTCATTTGGTAAACCTTTCATTTCGCCCTACACAGGTGTTTTGCATCATCACAGCTTTAGTATACGTGGAGAATCTTCGCCTTAGCCAACAGAACCGTGGCTACAACCTCGTCCACCCCAAACTCGCGCCCCTCAACCAAGCCAAACCTAAGGCCAAACCTACCCAAACCCAGGCCAATCGGAAGGTTACGGACGCTCTGAGAAACCCCGAGAGCGTCAACCGTCTGCTGTTGATCTTCTTCACCTCCACCGTCTTCATCACCGTCGTCAGCTTCGTGGTGGCGGGAGCGACGGCTATGACGGGCTAATTCACTATATCGCCTACCCTCTACTAAATTAATTAAGGGCAGATTTCCACTTGAGGGATTATTTTCTTGACCCATTTCTCCCTCATGTTTAGCCCCATTGTTTTTGAGATTTTAACACGTTCGCCACATTAGTTTGGCTATTTAAAAAACTTTCGCCCCATTTATGTCAATTTTAAGACCTTTCGTGCCATATAGGTGTCGATTTTTTTCCTGACGAGCGATAGCGAGCCTGTATTTTAAGAGGAACCGGCCTTCGGCCTGAACATTTTTCTACCGAAAAATTTAAAAATGTATCTTGAAATGGGGTTAAGTGGGTGTAATTTTAAGCTTAATGGAGGTCTAGGGAACAAACTAAAAACCTCCCATTAACCTTATAATTACCGAACACCGGGCCTATACTTACTACCCAATATATAGTCCAATATATAACCCAAGTTATAGTCCAGCTGACGGTAAATTGCCATGTATTCATCTTGAGCATTCAGTTATTACGAAGACTGTTCAGCGAAATATGTCGTTTATTATGAGAAGTTGGTAATCTAATGATACAAATGCATACATTATATTACATTTAAAATTATTGTACTTTCATATTTTTCCCAGTGAGTATCGGCAAATCAGCTGGTGTGGGATTCAATTTACCACTTGCGAGTTTCAAGCTATAAGGAAGTTGGAGTCGTTAACATCGATAATAAATGGCAATACAGTTATTATTTAGGTTTCTGATGGATAAAGAGTATGTTGAATTGGATTATATAATGTTATCAATGTATTACAACCATTTCATAGCTAGTAATTATGCTAAATATCGATGGCTATAGCTCCAACTTCCTTATAGAACGAAACTCGCATGTGATCAATTTACCCGACTATAGACAAGTTATGATAAAAAGGACCCTAATTATGAGGATGAATAAACCCCATGCGTTATTACCACTCCATATCGTTATTACCACTCCATATCGTTATTACCACTCCATATCGTTATTACCACTCCATATCGTTATTACCACTCCATATCATTTCTTTCATATAGTTTGTATTTAACCCTTTCAAGCTCCAAGACGCATTTCTGTTTTGTTTTCTGCCAATTATTAGAAGAGTTTATTCAGATTAGGAAGGGTATATGGAAGTCAGAGGGTTGATTGAGAGAGTCTTTACCCTTTTAATTCCCACAGATACTTCCTAAGCTGCATATAATCGTCTAATGATAGCCAAAATATACTGCTAAAACGCATCAGAGCTTCAAGGGGTTAATTATCTCACAGCTCAATAACTGTTCTCACATAACATATTTGATTCAGTTTGCAATACACAATCTATTGTTTTCACATCTTATATTTATTATGTTACCTCACTATATAACCATCTGTTATTATGTTACCTCACTATATAACCATCTGTTATTATGTTACCTCACTATATAACCATCTGTTATTATGTTACCTCACTATATAACCATCTGTTATTATGTTACCTCACTATATAACCATCTGTTATTATGTTACCTCACTATATAACCATCTGTTATTATGTTACCTCACTATATAACCATCTGTTATTATGTTACCTCACTATATAACCATCTGTTATTATGTTACCTCACTATATAACCATCTGTTATTATGTTACCTCACTATATAACCATCTGTTTTTCATGTAATTTTTTCTCTGATTAACTCGCAATTTCATTTAATTAATGTCCTCAGCTACACTGACTTCATATAGTTTCCATATGAATTGCATTGGTCATTTGTCATGTTGGCATATAAATAAAAAAGGAAATTACTGGTTGCTATGGTAATCAGCGACGTTTGGCCATGTTTTGTTTTTGGAAGGCACCATGACAACAATAACATATAATGAACGATTGTTTTTGGAAGGCACCATCACAACAATAACATATAATGAACGATTGTTTTTGGAAGGCACCATCACAACAATAACATATAATGAACGATTGTTTTTGGAAGGCACCATCACAACAATAACATATAATGAACGATTGTTTTTGGAAGGCACCATCACAACAATAACATATAATGAACGATTGTTTTTGGAAGGCACCATCACAACAATAACATATAATGAACGATTGTTTTTGGAAGGCACCATCACAACAATAACATATAATGAACGATTCGACAGTTGAGACATCTGGTGTTGAAATGTATTAATCCTTCTTATCCTATCATAAGCATAACGTATGATATTGATATATGAATTTAATAATTGCATACTTTGTTGTATAAATAACGTGTACGGTGCAAATTAGTTAAGGCTAACTCTTATTTTGCGCATCTTCTACTTCTGCTAGCTAGGCTATGTGTTCATCGAGTGAAAATATTATTGATATTGTAAGATCATAATTATGTCTATCCCATCCACAGAGTATAATAATACATTAAAGAAGCAAGTGTGTATCCGTGTGTTGTTACAACAATATTCCTATTCCTGTTATAATAATCCACATAATATTTATAATGTTTAATGATATAATGATATTTCTTTCCGTTTATATATATATATATATATATATATATATATATATACTGTAAATCCTCCTTTGTCAGAGTGGTCTTGCCACTGGACTGGTAATCCAATGGACCCGGTTTCGAATCCCAATATGTCAATGGGAAGATATTATTGGGATGGAATTTGTGCTGTACCTAGTTTCAGTGCATTACCACAGCACACCGAAATGTCAAAAAAAATACCCTCATTGTTCCCTGATTAAATAGCACTGTATGAATATTCCCATATTCAAAATATGCTACAGGGAGGCAATGCCTAGTGAGTTAATTGCTCAATAGGTGGCGTTCTGAGAGTGAGGGTCCGAGTCTAGGGAGTGAGACTGTAAAGCACAGAGGCGGAGCAGCTTCAGAGATGGAATTGCTTCGAGCCGGGGTGCTTCACATGTCTCACTCCTTAGACTGGAACAAGACCTCACGGGCCTCACCGTGTTCAGCGGTTGAGTGTGAAGGCTCTCAGCCTATGCCCGAGAGGGAGTAGTTGGAATATAGAAAAAACAAAAAATGAGGCTTCATAGCAACTAACACCACCACTACTAACACCTTCAATACCACCACTAACGCCACCATCAACACCATCATTAACACCACTACTAACACCACCACTACCACCATCATTAACACCACCACTACCAGGAACTTCATCACCACCAACAACTTCACCGGCAACACCTGTAATTACCACACCTGCCAGGCCAGTACAGGGTCACCCCGGGGGACTTAATGGTATAAATAGTATGGTCTATCACAACCTACTCCACCCACACCCACCCCAGCCCGCCCACACACCCACACACACACACCAATTCTTTAGACCCCAACCACAACCCAAGCCCACACAACCACCCACACGCCAATTCTCAAGACCCCAACCCCACTCTAGCCCGCCAACCCCAAACCCACCCACACACATATTCTCAAGACCCCCAACCCCACTTATCCCCACACACTCAATCCCCCCCCACCAACCCCAATCTCACCCACCCCCCCACACACCAATCTCAAGACCCCCAACCCCCCTCCCCCCCCCCCCCCACCCCCCCAATATCGTCTTGCGTGAGCCTAAACGAGAGGGAAAGTTTTTAAATACCGCGGCCGACAACTACGATACGGTATGGTGGCTTATCCAGACCCCAGATCCCCGCTTCACTTTCTACCGCTACTCCACCACTCTTATAGGGCCGCTCTTAAGGGGGTACTACTCGATTTTTCTGGACACCCTTCTCCTTCATGTTTAGCATATTAGTTTTGAGATTTTAAGACCTTCCTTCCATTAGTGTGTCGATGTTAAGACCTTTCGCCCCATTCCGTTGTCAATTTCAAGACCTTTCGTGCCATTTAGGTGTCGATTTTTTCCTGGCGAGCGATAGCGAGCCTGTAATTTTAAGAACCGGCCTTTGGCCGGGACATTGAAAAACGTACAAATTTATCTTGAAAGGGGGTCTAGGGGGTGTTTTCTTAAGCTTGATGGAGGTCTAGCGAGGAAACTAAATACATAACTAATACATAAATACATAGGCCAAAAAGCAAGCACCACCCCCTTAAGTTTCTAGTTCGACATGTATTCTCTCTTGCGAAAGTATTTAGAGTATATGTTCACGTGTGTGTGTTTTTGTCATAGGTTACTGTTAAACACGCAGTAACACACACTTGCACGGGAGCACGCACATGTACGTCATCATTCACACACACTGTCACACTCATACAATCATGCATACACACATACAAATGCTCATTCGTTTATTCTCTCTCACACAAACGTACACACTCGTACTCATTCACTTATGCACACACACACACTCTCTCTCTCTCTCTCTCTCTCTCTCAAGCACACACACACACACTCTCTCTCTCTCTCTCAAGCACACACACACACACACACACAGAGTTTACCCCCAAATCACCTGTATAGCACGTGACTAAATCAGCAGCAAAAAATATGTCACGTAATTGCCCCCAGTTTCTTGGGTCCCAAAGGATTGAGATCAATCTTGCAGGTCGTACACTATCTATCTATCTATCTATTGCCGGACGCCTTACTCCCCTTACGAGGGTGGCCATACACAGAATGCCCCCAAGCGGACCTATTCCCTGTGAGAGGGACAACCCGAGCACACAACTCTGACAATTACTCAATTAAAGAAAGTACTGAACAAATATTGCTTCACTCTCAATGAATTTTTTAGTCTTCGTTTTGCTTTCAGTTTAATTTGCTGCTATTCATGGAAAATTGTGGCCCTCATTATATTTCCATAGTGAACATAAACTGTTTGTTTCGATTTTATGCAGCCATTTGTAAACGTTGCAGATTAAATTGCATTTATATAGTATAATTAATGATTATTGGAGATGGATATAATCAATACCCTCCAAGAACATTACTGTATATATATATATATATATATATATAATAGAGCTACTGATGGTCACTGTGTTTACCAATTAACTATATGAACTGAACTCATTCTGCCCATGGTTGCAAGTATAATTACCATTTCAGTCCATGCCAAATGTTATTCCTTATAAGCCGGTGTCACACGAGCGCTTTTTCCGGCATTTTCTTTTTTACCGAGTTATATATTTTTCACACAATTCTAGCTACCACTAGGCGATTGTCTACAGCTTAGGAAGGATCTGGAGAAGGAAAAAGATTAAACATTAATTCTGTTAACTCTTCCAAACACGCGTAAATTAGGCTTTTCTGTATTCCAGACACAGCCAGACCATGTTTATTCAGCATTGTGAGGCCCTCTCGTAGTAGAATGGATAATCCTCACTTTTAATAACGTTGGCGTAGTTTTATATGTACTCTGGCTAACATTAGACGATTGTAATCAACTTCGGAAGAGCCCCTTGGAATTAAAGGGGGACCCCCCCCCCTTACCCCCCAGTTCATTCGTAAAATTAATATAGTTTTCTAAAAAAACAAATAACCAAAATTAAAGGTAAAAAGTAACATCGTTTCAAAGCGTAAAGACAAATAAGATACGGGGTATAAGTAACAATTATCTCCTTTTCAACAATGTATTGTTTATGAGAAAATCTGATTATCACAGATATCTGCTCGTTATCAGACATTATGTATTTGAAGGTAAATTAAACCATTTTATTTTTA
Organism: Paralithodes platypus; assembly: GCA_032716605.1. NCBI lineage: Eukaryota > Metazoa > Arthropoda > Malacostraca > Decapoda > Lithodidae > Paralithodes > Paralithodes platypus. The sequence goes on along the minus strand of CM064485.1, from coordinate 4,467,857 downwards.
TTTATTTTCGTACACATATTTCAATTTCAGAAAGTGTTGTTACGAGGAAATAGAATGCGATTTTTTTCCAGATTTGTAGGACAAATTCTTCGGTATCAAACATAAAATATTAGAAAACATCTCAAAGTTTTGAAAAGGTGATTCCTTAATTTCTAAGTTGGAATCTGAAATCCTGATAAATATTGTATTTGATTGTACATCAAATGCAATATTAATCAGGATTTCAGATTCCAGCCATGGACAAAATATATTCTTCATCTTTCACCAACTGTTATAGGAAGTACAAGGGTCAGTTGTAACATGATATTAACCATTTTAATACACCATGTCGCAATTTGTACATTGACTGGCTAGTATGAGACGATTTTAATCAGCTTAGAAGGTTTCTATTGGACTAGAATTATGCGTATTTTATTCTTAGTAATTCACTAAATATAATTACATTGTAAACAAACAAACACACACACACACTAGAATAATTTGATTAATAACGTGCACCGCATTGTGTAATTGATATGTTTAACCTGCCACCGTAATGGCCTTTAGCGTCTTGAAATCTATAACATATTACAAAAGTTTAAACTATACAATTATGTGTATCATTGTCTAACTCTGAACCGTTATATTTATAAATAATCGTAGTTTTGTCAATGTACAATTGTACACAAACATTTTTTAATGTACGAATTCCATTAGAAGTCTACACAATGTGATAACTTCCCCACATCCTCCACAAAGGTATGCTAATAATTATATTTTCATTGTTGACGAAAACGTACCGGTAACTCAATTATAGTTAAACTAGGCGGCGTTAACCGTAGAATTGCTTGTTAACATTTCTTCTTTTACCATATACCTGTAATTACGGTAATCATTCAGACATTTGTTATCCGTGAAAGTTGACATTCCTATCATTTACGTAAGGTACCACGTAATACACTTCCACTTTCTAAAAAAACGGTAGATAGAGTAGATAATTTACCAGTGTCCGGATATGTGGTGTGTGTGTGTGTGTGTGTGTGTGATGTTACCTCAGGGGTGTATGGTAACGTAAATATTACCACGTGTCTCAATGTATATCCACCATTATCTCACTCACTCTCACACACACTCTCTCTCTCTCTTTCTATTTTGTCCTATCTCTCTCCCTCTCTCTCTCTCTCTCTCTCTCTCTCTCTCTCTCTCTCTCTCTCTCTCTCTCTCTCTCTCTCTCTCTCTCTCTCTCTCTCTCTCTCTCGTCACCCTTTGCTGCCCCTTAGAAAACTAGCCTATATGGTAGGAGAGATCGAAATCCTGTACTTTCAAACTGCACGCATTTTTTTGTTTATTTTAAAGGTCATTCTTCTCCCCATAAGAACCACCCGACTGCAGCCAGCTCGAATATGCCAATCATCATTTAGATATGAATTGTTATTGTGGATATTGCTCTTTATTGTGGATATTGCTCTTTATTGTGGATATTGCTCTTTATTGTGGATATTGCTCTTTATTGTGGATATTGCTCTCTATTGTGGATATTGCTCTTTATCCCCCTTCGGTATGTGAGGATGCATTTATTCCTCTTATTCTGGCTATCAGTTGACGATTTTATTTTATTTAGGAAGGCGTTTTGAAAGTCAGAGGACCAATTTAGATATACTTTATCTCGTTGTTTCTTAGATGGGCTTCTAAAGCTGGATAAAAGCGTCTAGTCTGAATACAGTGAACAAAGCCGACCTATTACTAAAAGGGTTAGATATTAAAACAATGTTATTACAGACTTTACAGTATATGCAAATCCTCATCATTAGATAATTCATTATGATTTATTCATGGAAATCTTCCTTTGAAAATGTACGTCTTCCTTTCATAATGAAAATCATCCTTTGAAAGTTTAAATCGTCTTTCAAAAATTGGTAATCGTTCTTTGAATTTGGAAGTTGAGAATTCTGTTTAAAAATGGGATTCGTCCTCTAAATATGGAAGCTTTATCTTTAAATAAGGAAATGCACTGTGTATAAGGACATTCCTTATGAAATGTGAAAGGTATGGAAGATTGGACATTTTTCTTTAAATATAAAAACTACTTAAAAATTTAATGTGTCCTTTAAACCGGGTTATTGTCCTGAATACTAAAATGGGTACATATTATAGCTTACTTACTGTAGAGTGTGAGTGAACTCTCCCCCACCCCCTCCAACACACACACACACACACGCACACATACACTCAAGCTCAAACGCACACTCGCATCATCCCACACAAATACCTCACATACACATACACCCCCCCTCCCCCTCCATACACACACATAAACACATGTCCACAAACAGTTGACCATGTATGGGAGAGCAAGGTGGGGTAAACACATGTCCACAAACAGTTGACCATATAGGGAGAGCAAGGTGGGGTAAAAGTAGATGACAACCAGCACATTCCTACCAACATCATCCAGGATCACGCAATATATAAGTAATGTCTCACCCTCACTCACTGTCACTCTCTCTCACACACACGCACTCTCTCTCTCTTTCTCTCTCTCTATGTATATATATATATATATATATATATATATATATATATATATATATATATATAGAGAGAGAGAGAGAGAGAGAGAGTGTGAGACTGAGAGCGAGGGAGAGATTGTTTTATTTATGTGTATCCCTACATTGTAAATACCCATCATAGTCCTGACTGAGGTGTTGGGTACGGTACCCAGCAAATACAAGCAACTCTCGAAGAAACTTGAAGTAAAATATGAATTCCAGTACTGCTAAAAATTCGTCAAAAAGAGTCAAATATATGAACAGAAAGCTTATTCCACCCTCGTCCAGAAGGTGGCTCCAGAGAGAGGTCATCGTTTGTGTAATAGCAGGTTACCCACACACCTCTGACTGATGACAGGTCCAGCCGAGGGGTGGCGCTGTCTACTATAAAAAAACTCCCGGGAGGTGTTGTGGCTCTTTCAGTCTTTATTTGGGGGCTGTCGGGGGAGCGTCTGAGCAGTTGGAACACTTATCGTTTTTTAGCACTACTGTATTTACTAAACATTTATATTTTTCGATAAAGAGTTTCGGATCCTTGTATTTTGTATTTATTGAATTTTTGTATTTTGTTTATTTATGTATTTATTTGTATTGTTTTTGTTTAGAAATCTGTATGGCATAAGTTAAATAGACACTGGATAGCAAATACTTTATCCTATCAATAAGCCAATTTTTAAACGAAATTAAGAGCAAGGTTTGTGTTTGATAAACAAAATTATGAAATATAAGAAATACAAAAATATGATACAAAAAGTGAGCGTCGTGGTTTACCAAATATTTAAGATGAATTATTTTTTTTACTTCTGGTTACCGTGAAAACTTAGTATTTTAGCTCTCTTGTTTTCTGATAATCCAAAATTCATTTTCTTAATATTATAATTTTGCTGTTGATTAGGTATATACCTTCATCTGATTAGATTATGTCATTCAGGCAAGTTGCAGAATGTATATAACAAGTTTCCTCATTCACTCGAGTGTGTATAACATTATATATCAGATCAGTAGCATTGTGTTGTAAAATCAATTATACTATGTAAACACATTTGTATTAAGAATTACAGTAATAGTATTCAACATTAGTAAAGTTATCAAGATGAAAAATAGGTGCATGCATCTAATATACATACATACTGACATTGCTACTTTAAAAGATAGGTAAATAACGTTGTGGACCATGTTGGCATCTAATATACCCGAATATTTAATATGCGAGTTTACAAGTTACAAATAAAGGGCATCAAGAGGGTATTTGATCTTATTATATCGTTAATTGCCTGGTCGAATAATAACAAAACTCTCCATAGAAAAATCCCAGTGTTGACCTGCCCAGTTCACCATCATAACCCGCCTTTCGACCACCACCACAAAATTCCGAGTGATAACCTATTTAATTTAACGTCGTTAATCTGACCACTACATCACCAGGTCCAAGGAACTCAATATTATTACAACGTTTCATTTCTCTATGACTGTCATATCTTGAAAGTTGACATCGTAACTATCGCTGACGATACTCAACGTTCGTCCTAACTGTACAACATAAATTACAATCACCTAGCACGAGTATGGATAATTTATAACGTCGTAAGCAAGTAATCAACTGGTATGTTATAAGGCTGATTTGACCTCTACCACGTCGTAACTTAAGACAGCTTTAAGTGACCGAGGCCTCTTAAAAAGGACACTATGCATGATGTATACACGATAGGAAGTTCTGTGACGTATTAAAAGTTTGAGAAGTGTGATATACATTATGATGAAGGTAAGTTACTGATTTGACTTTGATGTTTTTAAAAGCTTTATAGAAAGAATATATATATATATATATATATATATATATATATATATATATATATATATATATATATATATATATATATATATATATATATATATATATATATATATATATATATATATATATATAATAGTAACAAAAACAATATATACATCCATACATGCACACCAACGGGTGGGGGTGGGGGGGAACAATCTACATATGTGTTTTTGAAATATACACCATGACAGGAGAATGTGGTAACGCTATGACACCTGTAGCCCACATTGCAGAGTGCACTGTTGCTTCAAGTTGGGTTGCATATACTGTTGCAAGGCGGGAGGGAAAAACACAGAACACCTTTTCATTATTTAGTCTTTAACCCTTTCCGTAACATGGCGTCTATATATCATATGATTCTTGTTCACATTAGACGATTTGTATACAGCTTAGGAAGGGTCTCTATCACAACAACACTACAGATTATATTAATTAACCCCTTGAGGATTATGACGCATTTTGAAAGTATATTTTGGCTGGCATTATGCAGTTTAGGAAGGACCTTTAGGAATCTAAGGGGTCAAAACCGACTCAATTATGTTTCTGACTCCCACAGATCCTTCCTAAGCTGAATAAAATTGTCTAATGTTAGTCAAATGTTACTGCTGAAACGCGGCATTGTCCTAAAGGGGTTAAGAAAGAAAGAAGAAGAAACACTGGGTACCTCTTGCCTCATCCTAATTATATATATCATAGCTGCCATACAACACTATGAAAGTTATCTCCTATTAACCCTCCCATTCAATTGATAACTTGCGAGTTTCAAGGTATAAGGAAGTTGGAGCCATTAACATCGATATTAAACAGAAATGCAATAATAATAGGGGGGTTTAAGGTGTAGAAAGTACGTTGACATTTATTTGATGTGTTTATACATTCACTACAACAGCATTTAAGTTGTGTTAAATATCAATGTCTACAGCTCCAATTTTCGTATAGCCTGAAACTCGCTAGTGGTCAATTTACGCTCTCTTCCATATAAGCCAGTTACTGCTAGTATGCTGTATCGTGTCATCTGATAATTCGTAAAAATATAAATGCTTTTCCGATAATTAGCGATATATTTTGTGAATTATATAGTTTTACTAGGATAATCGATGCTCCTCTCGTAACAATCCTACAGACGCATTTTGTTAATCAATACCTGTTTTTATGTCCATGTTTTCATTAATTATTTTCAACAATACTGTTCTTGGTGAATAAAGTAGAATATTGTTTAGTTTGTGACGTTACTTTTAGGATCAGAAATATACACACCACATATATGAGCAGCACAAAGCTCTGTAATTATTTTACTATGAAATTTTTAACAAGTTTTTTAATTACAGAAAATGGCTGGAGAGAACTGGACTCTGTTGATTACATTTCTCATTATGCTGCTATTCTCGCCACAGTCAACAGCATTAGACATTTTAAAAACAGAATATAGCTCCAACTCAGATTTAGATGTAGACGCAGATCAAAACGTTTCGGAAAACGTTACAGGCAAAATGGGAGCAAAACGCGACAATGTAGATTTTGGCTTAAAATACAGTGAATTATTCAACCCCAACCCACCATCATCACAAGAATATGGATTCAAAACCTCAGAATCAATTCGGTTTCCCTCTATTCAGCCTGTTCCAGACAATATAATGATCAGGGGCAAGGAGAGACAGGAAACAGTAAACACCGGCGATCTGAGCAATCACGCTTACGAAAGGAAGAGGTCAAAGCAATTTCGGCACCACTTTACTGGAATTACAAGGCCGAAAGCGCTTTTGCCGCCGAACCAGAAACGGCGCCGGAGAGTGTTTCATCGTCCTTACAACACGTCCAGAAATTACCCGTCTTTCAGCCCCAATGTTTTTGCTCGAGAGGGAGGTGACAAGATGATATTTGGTCGTAGGAGGACTGTGCAAAGTAAATCCCGCAAAGTAGATCTTGTTGTAAGTAATGAAACAAAACATGGACACCCCCAGGAGATATTAGGTCATATTGTTATAGTAGATACACTGACCTCAACCCTGCCAAATGAACCAGGAAAATCAGAAATCGCTCATGATGCAGATAGTCGTAGATACTCAAGCCAAATAGCCAAAATGAAACTAGAGAAAGTAGATAATAACTCAAGCCATCAAACGACGCTAACAGAAAAAGCCAAAGTCAGTTCCCCCTGGCATACGTTCTCAAACACCAATACAGCCAAGTTCCTACCTGGCACCACAGTCCGACCTTTGCTGACCAAGAGGAGGCCCAAGTTTACAGCCGCTACTACAACTCGACCCAACCGTGCAACCAAATTCGACTCGACCACCACAATTCGACCCAACCGAGCAACTAAATTCGACTCTACCACCACAAGTCGACCCAACCGCGCAACCAAATTCGACTTGACCACCACAAGTCGACCCAACCATGCAACCAAATTCGACTCGACCACTACAATTCGACCCAACCGTACAACCAATTTACACTCCACCACCACAACCCGACCCAACCGTGAAACCAAATTCAACCCTCACCCTCAGCTCATCCCCTTTAGGTCGAGTGTGGGGATACCAAATTACTTTCAGAGAATGCCTATCCCGACTTCTTTCATCGGCAGGCGGCCTACCTTCTCACCAATAACTACAATGCGACCAAAACTCAGGAAAACACACCCAATTTTCGGCCAAACGGATACCGAAAATCTGTCGGTGTACATCAAATCAAAGCGACCTGAGTCAAATTATGCCAACCTAGACATTCTGAGGTACTGGAACTCACCTTACGAATTCCGCAAGTACAACGGGACGCACAGTTTGGGAGCCCGTGACTTTAATCAGTACATTCCCCAAGATACTTTTACCAACTATTATGATCACCAGGGTGGAGTTTTACCGCCATTAATCACAGCCACATCAACTCCGTCATCCCTCGCACCACCGCCAGCTTTCACCAAAATCAGGAATACGGATTTCATCTCGTCCCCTTCTCTTCTGCCTCGTCACTATTCTTTGCCGTATCCTCCACCTACCGGGTTCCCCTTCCCCCCTATGCCGCCTTACAGCTTCCCTATCCCTACAACGACCCCTATGTCTTCCTTTCCCTACTCCAAGTCTCCTGTCCCTCCTACTCTAGCTCCAAAGAATCATATTTCCAACGATGTTTATTCCAAGCTCCCGATTTCATCCGTAAGATCAAATTCACCCGACTCTGTCTTCGGTTACAAGCCGACTGTCTCTCCCGCCACCTTCCAATCAAACGCCATACCAATCACTCAATCACCCACCTATTCACCCGTAACCCCTAGTCCCACCTTCTCACCCGTCACTCCAAGCTTCTCACCCATAAACAGCCCCAGGTCACACATATCTCCGTTATTCTCTAAAAGACCATTACCATCACTCACCACCCCAAAGCCAATCTTCCCATCCGTTATCTCTCGAACGCCAAATCCACCTCCTCTGTTCTCGAAACCCTCCCTCTCCCCATTATCACCCAACATCCCCATTACATCCAGCAGGCCTCTGTATGCATCCACCACCCTCAGACCCCCTATCCCAACCCCTTCATTCAGGCCAACTATATCACGTGGGTTTTCTAAGCCCCTTGTTTCATCTAAGCCAACCCTTTCATCCATAGTTCTAAAGCCAACCATGTCCCCTAGATTGTCTAAGCCACCCGTCTCACCCTTCACTGTCAAGTCTATCACATCAAACACCTATGATCATCCAACACCTACGCCCTCTGTATCACCCGTACCATATTTCAAGCCAACGTTCTCACCCAACTACCCATCAACCATCGCCTCCAGTCCTTCTTTGTCATCCGTATTCTCCAGGCCACCCATCTCATCCATCACGCCCATACCCAGTTATACACCCGTCACATCTGCATCGCCCATCTTACCCACAGTTCATCCTACTTTCCTCCCTAATCCACCCACCACTCCTTCCTACAATTCACTATCCTTTCCAAAGCCAAGCCGTAGAGTCATTCAACCTTTCTACCGAACCTCTAACCCACGGACGACTTCTAAGCCGCTTCCCCAAACGACGCCCCAGCCAGTATACCTAGTAACCAAGCCACGTCGTATTGCAAAGCCACGTTTTCAAGCCACAGAAAAACCCGTTCGAGCCAGCAAGCCATATCGAGTACTCCAAAATGTCCGTCCTCTCACTCGACAGCAAGCCAGAAGATACTTTCCAAACACCAGTCCCATTCACCACTTTGATACTCCGATTTTTGAGTCCATAAGAGCACACCAGGCCCGCAATCAAGGTCACCAGGTCATTCCAAACAGGGTATTTGAGATCACCACGACGCCAAGTTACGATATCATCTATAACCCTCACCAGTCGCTAGAATCTGTGCCTCAATATAGGAATCCGGTGTTTGAATCCACTAGGATTCGTCACACCTACAAGCCAGGTCACCAGTTCATTGAGTCTGATCACCAAGTTATTCCTAATCATAATCACCAAAGCATCACCGATCCACGTTATCGAGTCACCACTAATCCACGTCACCAAATCACAACTAATCCAGAGCACCAGATTATCCGTAGGCCAAGTTATGAAGTCACCAATCAACCCTCGCCCCTCTCAAATGGTCACCAGGAATTTAAGGAGTGGGATCTGGGTCACCAAGGAACACCTGATCTCACCATTAACCTGTTGTCACCAGCGGCCTACTCACCGCCAGACAATATAGTAAGTTGTTTATCGATCATTGCCAATAATGTTGTGTACAGTTGGTCAAATAAGTCATGTCACCCCTGTCATTACGTTTTGCTTGCTGTGTGCTGTTATTAATGTATGTCAGATGTTGAATAGGCTGTGAAAAGATAGGAACATGTTTCTATATCTCACTCGAAACGATGAATTAATGCTTAGATAGTGTTCATACCAATTATCGATCGAAACATACTTGGTGCCGCGACATCACTTATTTGGGCAACTGTAGCCTACACCCGGCAAGATTTCCAACTGGTCCGGTGCTAAATGTGTTTATGCTATTATAGAGAAATAAAGTAAAGTAATGGTAAACAAAATATACAGACTTAGCTTACTCATTAGCTTATTAATTTCTATGTTTTGCATTACTCACTTGCCAGGGACATAGAGTCCTTGAGGATTATGACGCGTTTTGACAGTCTATTCTGGTTTATCATTAGACGATTTTATACAGCTTAGGAAAGATCTGTGGGAATTAAATGGGTAAAGACTATCTCAATTAACCCTCTGACTTCCATATGCCCTTCCTAATCTGAATAAAATCGTCTAATGATAGCCAGAACCAACTGTTAAAACGCGTGATAAACCTCTAGGGGTAAACTGCAGGTAATAATAAAACAACTGGAGGCAACTGTACGGATGGTTTGGTTTGTATTGGATGTTGACTGTGCTGTTGGGTATGGAGGGTAGTGCTTGGTTTGTGGTCTATATATTTATTTATTATTTTAGTTTTTAGTTTTCTCGCTAGACCTCCATCAAGCTTAGAAAAACACCCCCTTGACCCCCTTTCAAGATAAATGTGTACATTTTTCGGTAGAAAAATATACCGGCCAAAGGCCGGTTTCTTAGAGGCTTGCTATCGCTCGCCAGGAAAAAATCGACACCTAAAGGGCACGAAATGTCTTAATATTGACAAAACAAAAAAATGAGGCGAAAGGTCTCAACATCGCCAAACTAACGGAACGAACGTCTTAAAACCTCAAAACTAATATACTAAACATGAGGGAGAAGGGGGTCCAGAAAAAGCGATACGTACTACCTACCCCCTTAACACCTTCAGCACCATGACGCCTTTATGCCTTTGATACTAGCTAAAATTAGACGATTGTATATGCAGCTTAAGAAGGACCAATGTTATTTTGAGGTTGTTTTGAGATTATATTTACCCCCTTTGAGTCCTAGAGGTAGATTATAAGCTAAAGAAAAGTGCCTAATGGTAGCACAAATAAGATGAAGATTACGTCATGGTGCTGAAGGGGTTAATTGAGGTAACCGTGCGAACAGAAGCTCGTCATTATATAATCTTCAATTCTATTCCAGTTTTGTAAATAAAATTGCCTGTTGTGTATGATCGCCTGCAGTAATAAAGGGTACATACACACTTTATTAAACTCTGACACGTTGGTATAATGCTTTGAAACATTTCCTTGATTCATATAGATCGAGTCAGTGTTCCCATCAATTAACCCTTTCTGTACTAGCGACATCTACTGTATTTTGTTCTAGCTAGATTTAGACGATTTTATGCAGCTTGGGAAGGATCTGTGGTAGTTAAAAGGGTTGATTGAGATAGTTCGAAGCCTTTTAATTGCTAGAGATCCTTCCTAAATTGAATAAAATCGATTAGTAGTAGCCAGAATAAAATATAAAAGACGTCGCCGGTACAGAAGGGGTTAACGTTCACTCTCTCAATGCTATCCTAGTAGTAGAGTGCCAGGTTCTTGTGTAGGCGACTGTACAGTTGGCATCAAAGGTTCCTCTCCATCCCTTCATGTGTATTATACTGTACTTCTGTATAGAAAGAGATCGACTTGAAACTAATATCAAGTAGTTTGTAAATTATAATGTATAATATTAATCACTTTATAGGAACAAACTTTACATTTCTTAAGTATTTGTTTATTATGGTGATAAGAACTTATGATGATAGCTGTACAGTCAGAGTTAAAAGTCACAAAGCACTTTGTACCTTCAAATTATAGTATTATCTATAGTTATAACACACGTCAATAAAGGTTCTACAAACTCATATTGATAAAGCGTGTTGGTATGATTTACATTACATAAAGAGAATGCTATAATCTAAGCCGAGATGTTACAGTCAGGCTCAAAAGTCTGCTCCACCTTCTTAACCTCAACATTATTTGCTCCCTATAATTATATGAAAAATATATACTTAACAAATCTGACAAAAACTTAAAACTAAAGATTTCGCCCAAGAACGATGTTGTTGTTTATACACGAGAGATGTTTTAAGTTTAAATTATGCATTTAAAGCAAGACTTTTGAGTGTAACTGTTAATATTACTTTTACCCCTGACTGTACAGTATATACATGTGTGTTGCAGGTCCCAGAGGGCGGTGCCAGCCTGTCTCCCGGGGGTAGGGGTGGTGGTAGGATCCCTGGAGTGTCAGGTGTAGGAGCCATGGACTACCCCATGTACGCCACCATACCTATCACTACCTTCACCTGTGTTGGCAGAACCACTGGGTACTACGCCGACCCAGAGGCCAGGTGTCAGGTACGAGTCACCTGAACAGCTACACCTTATAATCTATCTCTTTTCAAACGTTAATTATTCAATTAAATACAAGCAAATTATGAAATAACTGTATTATTTACTGTGATCCCCACAATAGCACTTCCTAAGGGACTAATGTACGCCCTCATAAACATACTGTACATTTACTTTGCATGTGCATTCATAACATTTACTATAATGTGCATGAACTAAGGGGTTATCACATAAGCAATCTCATTGATCTCGGATATTTTGCAGTTATCACTCTTATATATTATAACAATGTAACTAATATAAGTAGTCTGCATAGCACTAACTCCTGTGTTGTGTTACAGGTGTTCCACATATGCCACCAGCGGGGGCGACAGGACAGCTTTCTGTGTCCCAATGGTACATTGTTCCACCAGGGCTACCTCACCTGTGATCACTGGTACAAGGTGGATTGTCAGGCTGCTACTGTTCTCTACAACCTCAACAATAATATTTACCAGGTGTGTACTTTCTTATTTACTATATAATATCTTAGTCTCTTTAACTTTATACTACCACCTCAACTATAATCTTTACCATGTGTATTACCTTGTACTGTGTTATTCATTACATATATTATTATTTAGCTCTATGCATCCACAATCTCAACCAGAATATATTATAGTGTATTTAGTTGCTTAACACTTTAAACATTTTAGTCTTATTCTGCAACTCTCTAGCTCTACTATATCAATCACAACTTCGGATTGACCAATTAACACTTACTTAATTGCCATACAAGTTTAGCTCTTACTCATTAAATGTATACTACATTTGCCCTAATTTATACCAGATCAATTAGGCCTTATTTATATATTGATTAGTTTTCGATCAGATAATATTAACTATGTCGCCCTTTTCCTAGATCAATAGTTTTTTAGTTGGTCTACCTTAAAATACAATTTGTTCAAGTCACTATAAACTACATTCTTTACAGTATAGTGAATCCAAGCATCACGATGCTTCTTTCCTGGAAATGTTCATGTATGTTTTCCCATTTCAGAAGAAGAGAAAGAGGGACGACAGCGATCACAAACAGATGAAACACACAGTGAAGCCTCAAAACCTAAAACCACGCTACTCTCAACCTACACGTAAGGATCGGTCCAAGCCAAGAACCAGTGTACCTCGCTCCAGTCCGACAACCATATCCAGCCATAACAATCTGCCCACTTCCAAGCCTCCAGAAAGCATAAGAGCTCAACCTTTTTATGAACAGGTGGTCGACACTTTTGTCACGGAATCTTACGCAGGCATAAATCCTTCGCAACAGACATTTTCTAGATTAGAAGTAGATGTCAGAACAACCCAATATCCATCAGTTCGTACTAGGGCTCGAACCACTACCTTACCTCCCTCTCCGCCTGTTACGAAGAAAGATGTGCCTTCACCCCCGCCCTACGCTGCCGCCGCTCTGTTGGCTTCAGTAGCAAACCACAAGGAATTTGAAGACGTGTCCACCGCTCTGAATAAAAAAGTACCAAGCAAGAAGGAAGAGAAATCATCCATGAAATACGCACCTGTCCCTCTCACCATGTCGCCACATATTGTTGACCCGCTCAAAGTTAAACCTTTTTTTACATGAAATACTAGTACATAAGCTGTGTATGCCAAGAAATACGTTAGTATGTAAATACGGAGATTGTTAAGTACAATTTGTTTTCTGTTGTGGAATGTTGCTTAGTGTGTAGTGAGTTAGTGACCTTTGCAAAATTTGCGTATTAAGATTAAACAGATGTTTAATGATTGTAATACTTAATGGAAAATAACAACGCGCACACACAACAATTTATGTAAGTATGTATATACTGTACTTAGGCACATACTCCAATGCTGGGGGTGGCCAACACGAGACAGAGCCCGAATAGAAACAACATTTAAAGGGGTCCGGGACCACTTTCGCGTTCCCTCGCCCGTTTCTCTGTCTCGTCGATTAGGAGAATTATACACACAACAATAATAATGATAAACACAACATATGTATTTTATGTATGTTCATTGCCCAATTGTCTTCTAACAAACTGTGTTAGAAGACCATTGTCCATTAGGAGCATATTCTCGCTTCAAAGGGTACGGTAATAACTACCACAGAATAGTATGTAAATACAGTATATAAGAAGCTGAGGGCACCCAGAGACTTAACTGCGTTTAAACATAAAATACTTTGGTTCTACTCTGGATATCAGTATTAAAGTATTATACACAGTATAAAATCAATTAACAGGTAATATACCACAGTTGTGGACAGGGCCATGTGCGTGAACACACTAGTCACTTCAGACAGATATATTTCATGTAAATTATTATGGATGTGAGGGAGATTGTTTTGAATTATTATGTTCTCTCCACCAACCAACTTTACTCCTAAAATCCATTAATTAAATTAACAAACACATGTGGCAGTCCGGGGATTCGAACCTAGGATGCTCACACCGAAAATCAACACACTTATGCATTGCACCACGAAGATGTAAATGTAAATATACTTTTAAGTCGGTAGATTCTGATGGATATTGCAAATGTTATGTTATGTTACTGCTGTTCCAATATTACGTGGAATAAAATATAATCATGAAGATAGTTTCAGTGCATCCTATACAGCAATATGCTAACTTGCAAAATGTTTATTCAGTAATGGGTAAAAATAAATGGACAGGCTACTGAAAGGAAAAGATAGGGATTGGTGACACAGGAAGGAATATAAAGGAATGAAGTGAACGTGAATATATATATACAGTATATATATTATATATAGTGTTCTCACAGAAGCCATATATCCGAAATATTTGTGTTTGATTAGTTTGATTGAAGGCTATGCATAAACCATTGTGACCATCCAAAATCTTCACAAGGCCTCTTTAAATGATGGTGCTACATAATGGTTCCAGGGGGTTGTAGTGTAGACTATTTGGGAAAAATAGTTGGTCATATTCCATACTTTCTTTCCTAGATTATATAGGCCATGGGTGATTTCAAGTTATACCAAATCTTTAAATGGGTGAGGGCTGGTCCTATCCAAAGTGAGGTTTGGCATCCTCTACCCTACCTTTGCCGTTTCTGTCTGTCTTTTTTCCTGTACTACATCTACCTGTAGGTGCTGGGCGAAATCTCCCGATTGGGTGGCACTGCAAGGGGGGCTGTGGAAGGTGGGGGCATTGGCCCGGAGATGAAACTCCGAGGGCTGATGATCCCCTCCCCTGCTGCCCTTAAGCCCCGTCCACATGCTTGCGCTGAAGGGGCACAGCCCACCGGACACTGCTCGATCGTGTAGACGGGGCTTTAGAGACAGATCCCATCTCACCCTGGCCCCTTCAGGGGCCCGAGCATCTGGCACGGCTTCGGTCAACCGGACTGGGTACTGCTCAGCCAGACAGTTTGGGGAACTACAACAACAACCGCCGCCAAAGGCACAAAACAAAAACAAAATAAAAATAAAAATGCCATATTGTTGGCATTGCAGCTACGTGAAGAATCCAAATATACCGCAAATATACAGTATTATATACTGCTCTCCAGTCACCATTGAGTGAGATATTCGACAATCATCAATTTCAAAATGAAAATGGGCAATTACAAAGGGATTTTAATACAATTGGATAGCATTAATTCATAGATCATGATTCAAAGGAAACGGTGAAATACATGCATGAGTGGCACTAATGATTATCGTAGGTATAATGTATTTTATTGAGATTATTATTACCCAAGATGTGATGTCACAAGTGTTCATTAATTCCATGTTCCTATATATTACTATGTGAACAGAGACATCAAATTAAAAGAGACGGCCCAAACATCTCAATTTTTTTTTTTTTTTTTTAAATATTCCAACTACTCCCTCTCGGGCATAGCCTGTACATTCTACCGCTCCAAAAGGTGAAGCCCGTGAGGTCTCATTCCAGTCTAGGGAGTGAGACATGTGAAGCACCCACTTACGGCTCGAAGCAGCCCCATCTCTGAAACTGCTTCACCTCCGTGCTTCACTGTCTCACCCTCTAGACTTGGAACTCTCAGAACGCCACCTATTGAGCAATTAACTCACTAGGCATTGCCCCCTGTAGCATATTTTGAAAATGGGAATATTCTTTCAGTGCTATTTAATCAGGGAACAATGAGGGTATTTTTTGGGCGTTTCGGCTTTGTGGTAATGCACTGAACTAGGACTCTAGGTACTGTACAACACAAATTCCATTCAATCATATCTTCCCATTGACATATCAAGATTCGAACCCGGGTCCATTGGATTACCAGTCCATTAGCAAGACCACTCCTCCACACCTCCCCTTGGATCGAATCTATGGATCAAATGGGGATTCTCTCATTTGTGAGCCAATCATGCTATCAACTACACCACAGGCCTCTTCTAGGAATTTACTCACAGCTACTCACAGATGATACTCGGGCTATAGGCTATAGTTATTTAGTGAGAAATTAGGACAAATTTGCTCTTATATTTATATATCGGGCTTATTTAATTAGGCTGATAAAGTACTTACAATGAGACACACAAAGGCAAGAATGTAGTTACCTGGTGTACCGCCCGTCTTGTTTACACTACATGGACACTCACCATCATGTTCCCGTCTATTTTGATTGCCTTTGGATACAAAAATACATTACCCTAACCAAACAACCTAACCTAACCTAACCTAGTATTATAGATTTATAAGTATTTATTTTATTATAAGTATTTATAGATGATTTATGTTGTATGTCGGTAGTGGTACACCCGGTAACTACATCCATCCCCACACAAATTTAGCTTTAATGTATCAAAAGTACAAAATAACTACATAAATCATAATGAAAACTATAGATGTTGGTGATTGCGTGATCGTACAAGGTGAACACAATCAGGCCCGTCTGATCGCCGTTCACGACGTACCATCAACTAAACTGAACTGAACGTAGTCCAGCTTATTGTATTTCGCCATTTGGGGACTTTTTGGATAATGTCACTGTGGCTGGAGCGTGCCAAACTGCTGGACTAGACCAAACTGACCAATGATAACTCATTGTGTTAGACAAAGGGTATTCTGTAAGTAGGCCTGTGTTAGGCTAGGCCTATAATAGCCTAGACTAGGCCTAGCCTATAATAGCCTAGGCTAGGCCTATAATAGCCTAGGCTAGCCTATGTTTGGCACTAGGCTTAGCCTAGGCCCTAGCATTAAAGATGGTATTTAGGTGCAGTTTTACTATAGGCCTAGTAGTGCACCAATTTAGGAGAGTTAGCCTAGTCGTGTGATAAATCTACACCTTCACTAGCCCTGTTTTGTCGCTATTCTGTTGCTCCTAGGCCTAGGCCTAATAGGTTAGTATTATTCGTAGTAGACTTAGCCTAGTAGGATTTGAGGTAACATTTCAACAAGACTACATCGGCCTTAGGGCCTATTTACCATGTTTTTTTGTTTTTTCTTCAAAGAATAGGCTTTAGGCTAGGCCTATAGGTGGCTAGGCCTAGTGTTTCATAGTTGTTTTGCATGATTTGAGTGGAGGATTTGCATAAACATACCCATTATCTATCAATCTGAAGATACAGCGTCAAATTGCGCCATTTATTGGGTGAATAGCGCTTTTACAGTAGGCAAGGAAAATTGTGGATAGGCCTACATTGGATACACGATGGGTTGAGGGGGGGCGTTTCCCCCCCTCACCCCCCCTTGATTTATTGTCATCCTCATACTGTATATGTAGATCTGTAAGGGCCCATGGGGCAAAATCAGGTTGCCGGTATTTCGCTTTTGTGAGCAACGCGCCAACGCTCACGCCATTTCTTGGGTGAATCGCACCCACCCCATCATTCAAAACAAGAAGAAGGAGATTCATAGTGCGCAATGCTTTGTTTACGGTCTGGACTTACCGGTATTATTTTAGTGTTATTTTTCGGTGTAGGCCTAATCGGGTTTTTTCAAGTGTCGATAACGAAATTCCTCCATGCGGACTAGCCTATAATGAGAAAAATATGGCGAGTCTATTGGTGACTGGTTCCTATTTTCCCTAATAAATTGTTTCTAATAGGCTAGGGCGGATGTACTGTAGTGTCCTTGAAGATTATCGGGTTTGATAATGCGCGGAAATGTATATTAGACTTGAAAGAGAATTTACAAACCTTCAGCAAAGTGAGACTCGTCCGCCGCGGTTGACGACTGTCGGACTGTACCCCTGATTATCCTGAAACTCCGTTTTCTGTAGACCCATTTTCGGTAAAAAGTTTAGGCTAGTTTTGGTTTTTATCTTACAGCGATTTTTTTTTTTTCCCCAGTTTTCTTTGATATAGCCTAGGCCTAGGGTAGGCTTACATTGGCAATTTGGCAAGAGTTGTGTTATCGGGCGTATCACCATTCACCTTAGTTACCTACCGGTACCTCTGGGCTCTGACCGGGTAGGCCTATATCCTAGTGTTTACTATACCCCTTTGAAAGGACATTAGCCTAACCTAACAACCTTCCCTAACCTATCCTAGTATAGGATAACCTAACCTATCCCCCACACCCCCGCTGTTTGACATCATCTAGCGGCTCGCTTGGTGTAGTGACTAGCGTCTCGGACTTCCACCCAGAAGGCCCGGGTTCGCGCCCACGCTCGGCGCATTAAAGATTTTTCACAAGCACTGAGTCGTTACCATCCCTCATGAGCAAAGGGATGGGGTAGTAGTACAGGACCCCAATGGAAATACGCCTAATCGGCCTTATTGAGCTATCCTTAGCTAGCTTAGCATGCGCTAGCTTTAAGAACTATTATTATTATTATTATTATTATAACTCACGTATTTACACGACGTACGCCCGGTAACACAACTCATTCCCTTACATTTAAGCCAGGAGAGAGTTTTGAGACTACAGTATATGAAAAGTCGGTTATACTGATGATTTGGACCGACAGTTAGCTCATCGATCTTTTTAGGCCTCATAGGTCCAGTAGAGCATATACAGTACAGTACACACAGCCCGTAGCCTAGTAGGTAGAGCTCTCGTCTCACACACGAGGGGTCGGGGGTTCAATCCCCGGCCGGGCGGAGACAAATTGGGCTTGTCTCCTTTCATGTGTTAGCCTCAGTTCACCTAGCTGTAAATAGGTACCTGGAATAAGTGGACGAAGTTGTGACGTCCCATCTGGGGTTGGCAAAAATGGTACAAGGCGAGATGGGTATCATATGGTTCACCTAAGCTGATGGCTACCTAAGCCTTCGGGCGAGACGGTACCGTCTATAGTGAGAATGGTACCATACAGATCCACCCGAAGCCTTCGTTTCCGATGTCGCCAATTGGCTAAATATACAGACTACACACACATCCACAGCCATTCCAACGATACATATAACACCTACAAATATAGGAGGCGGGAAATAACGAGCATGCTCACTCCCGCAATACAACTAGAGTAAGTACAACTAGAGTAAGTACATCATTGCAATATACTGTAGGCCTATGTAATTTTTTTTTTTTTTTCTTCTATATTCCAACTACTCCCTCTCGGGCCTAGGCTGAGAGCCTGTACATTCCACCGCTCAACACGGTGAAGCCCGTGAGGTCGTGTTCCAGTCTGGGGAGTGAGACAGCTGTGAGCATCCATCATGGCTCGAAGCAGCTCCATCTCTGAAGCGGCCGGTTGCTTCGCTCAAGTGCTTCACCGTCTCACCCTCCAGACTCAGACCCTCACTCTCAGAACGCCACCTATTGAGCAGCGAACTCACTAGGCATTGTCCCCCTGTATCATATTTTGAATATGGGAATATTCATACAGTGTTATTTAATCAGGGAACAATGAGGGTATTTTTTTTGGCATTTCGGTGGGCTTTGTGGTAATGCACTGATACTAGGTACAGCACAAATTCAATCCCAATAATATCTTCCCATTGACATATCGGGATTTGAACCCGGGTCCATTGGATTACCAATCCAGTGGCATGACCACTCCACCACACCTCCCCTTAACCTCTGAAGTGCGCATGGGGGTAATTGGAAACGTCCCCCTGTGCTGACGTATTTGAGGTGTTTCCGTCACTAAAATATTCATTGTGCCATTAATAGCATTAATATTTATCCATATGCGCCTATTATGGGTTGATTATAAAGGTATTAACCTGAAACAACAATAAAACGAGTGAAAACAGCGTTTGGATGGTCAGATTCGGAGATATAGCCCGCGAGTTGTATAATGTATGGGTGAGGCAATCTGCTTTCCCGCCAATTTCCCCCAAGGCCACTGAGACAGTCGATCGATACTCTCTCTCTCTCTCTTGCACTCGCTTGCTATCAGTGATGACCACACCCTCCAATCGGATTTCTAATGTTAGCACGAAAATATACCTCAGAATAAGGGAATAACAGGGAAAATAGGTGATAACTGAAGGAGAGGAGGAAAGTTGGGAAGGAGGGGAGGTAGAGGACTGAGATTTTGCATGGCCCAGGGGCCAAAAAAAAATAAAAAAATAAAAAAAAAAAATATAAAAAAATATTTTTTTTTCGATGTCAAAAGTTGATTTTTATTTTCTCTGACTCTTAAGAGTCTTCCCGCAGTGCGCCGGGGGAACTCTTAAGAGTCTCCCCGCAGCTCCCGGGTTAAGAGCTGAAATGTGTTATAAGGGAGAAACAAAAATAAAACTCTAAAATACGCACTACAGCTAGCAGTACAATCTTAATTGGTAATTACAAAGTAACAAAGATTAAGATTTTTTCGCACAGGTTTAAACTTCCGGAAATAAATAGGTAATAAATATGATGATTTCTTATTTTAACTTACGTCCGCCGCCGCACTCATGTTATTGTTGTGAACCTCTCGGCCCACTCATTGCCGAAGTAAGGTATGTCCCATAATAGAATGTTTTTTGCACAGTTACCCAGCGGGGGTGTGGGGGCGGCAGCCCCCACCCATAATACTAGGATAGGTTAGGTAAGGTTGTTAAGTTAGGCTAATGTCTTTTTTACGCTTTTAATTCCTCATTTTCCCTGAACTTCATAGCCCTTCCCACTAGTGGGGGGCATGTTTTTAGATTGTTGGATAATGGGTAAATACTCATTTCAGCTCCTCTTCAGTATAAAACAACACTATATCTGAAGGAAAAATTAAAAAAAAACACAAAATAAAACTTACTGAAATCGCTGTCGGTCCAAAAAGTCAGGTTTACCGAAAAGTCTCATTTGCCACCCTGCTCTACATTTATACCAGGAGAGCTGTCCTCACCCTTCGGTTAGGGTATGACCATATGGAGAAGATGGATGAGGATTATTGTGTGAAGTAAAGCATGCCGTCTGTAGATGTAAGGGGAGTTGCACATCAGTAAAAACTAAGAAAGATGTGTGCTGCATTAGGTGAAGAAATACTTTAATTATACCTGTGCAGTACCTGGTATGTGTATGATTTGTGTATTGGACTTGCTGTGCTTCAGAAGCTTGGCCGGTTATAGTGGATATAGGCCAAAGAATGTAACATAGCCTAATGATCTCACCACTCAATGAGTGATGAGATGGATGTGTGAGGTAAAACTGGAAGATATGATATGTAATGTAGTGCTAAGAAGATGTAGGCCTAGTTGATGCAGGCTAAGAAGGTAGTTAGGTATTATGTTAGGTCTATCAGCAAAGAGATGTGTACAATCCATCTTAAAGGGTTGGGTAATGGGTATGTAGAGAGGATGGATGATCAAAATTGGGTGTTGTTGTTGTTGTTGTCGTTCCCTAAGCTGCCTGGCCGAACAGCCCCGAGTCCCTAAGGAATTTGGGTGTAAGAGATATAAGTTTGTGAATGTGATGGGAGGTGCTGGGTTACCTAGAAAGATGTCAGGTCCTAAGACCTGACCCAAAATGTTAACATATGACAAATGTGCCTCATATGTTAACATTTGAGAACGCCTTGAATGCCAACATTAATAATAGGACATGACACTGAAACTGTACCCCCTATGGATCATGCAGTTTGTAAAGTGTATTATATAGAACCTATTTTTTTAATCATCATTATGCTACCGTACAATGACTGGAGTTATCTGTTATTGTTAATTTACAGAGCGAGTGATGGCAAGTGATGAAATCCAACATGTTACTCCAGAAGAAGATAGTCTGTCCTCCATCACAGTCAATATCAGCTGTCCCCGGGGATGTCCTCGCACCTTCGCTAACTCCTCTGCTCTTAGATTACACCTCATCCAGGTATACCCTAATAAGAATAAGAATAAGAATAATCATTCTTTATATCAGAATTTTCAAATTCATTATTATTTTATGCAGGAAATTTTAATTCTACAATGTACTGTATGTCTGTCATTTACTCTGCAAACCACCATCAGTTATATGGTGAATATTCACCTTTTACAAATTAGAATTAGTCTATCTATCTATCTATCTATCTATCTATTGTAATTAGTGTACTGTATTTACATAATCTATACTGCTATACCACTGGGTTGGCATATGAATAAATCTTTCTATCAATATCCCCCAGAATATTAGATGAAGATGAGATCATGAATACAATGCTGTAAACTACTTGTAATTAAAAAGATATACTGTACTTTAGTAACTTTTTAAATATTGTCTATCTATCTCCCAGGTTCACCACGAGGAGCATGAAACTGGTGTCAACAAGTCGGGAGGGTCCGTATGGTACCACTGTCCAGTACCCAAGTGTTTGTATCACCATAACTTTGGCAACTCTGGCAAACACTTCATGAAACTTAAATATCTAAAGCAGGTATGACTGACAATTAATTAATCCCCTAACCTGTGGCATTTTGACATTATCTTCATTTTAGCTCCTTATTTTCTCTATAGGGATGGAATAAGGAAATAAATAAGCATGTTATCCACACTGCAAATACAATATACTGTACACCTCAAATTCTTCTGTAACTTTCTTCATCTTCCTGTGTCGACTAATTGGATATACGTGTGTGGTTTTCTGGGGGTCAAAAAATGTTCAACAAAGCATGAGGAAGCGCTGCCCTAGTGAGGGTTTAAGTCATGAGAAAGTATCAGGGGCATTCAGTTTGGCCAGACCCAAACTAAGACTCCCATCAATTTACTAGACAAGAGAAAAGTCACAAAGAAATTTGTAAGTCTATTGACATCTCCATTGGCTGAGAGGTTAAATTACAATTTTGGTTCCTATGCATTATCTTAGATTGCCTTAACTTGACACATGTAATAACTTACTTTACTTTGTAGCCCAAAAGAACTCTTTGTAGGAATCATGCATATACCAAAAACTGACAACAACAATGGGCACACACAGAGGATCTCAAAGTTTAACTCCGTGGAGGTGGGATAGAGAAAACCTCCAACCTCAGTCCAGGGACTCGGTTGTAACCTGTATGCTAATCCCACTACGGGCAGTAAGAAAAGAAGAGGAACTTTGTTGGGAAGTTGTCCGTTTCTGTAAAATCCTTCCAAAGATCTCTCAAGCAGGGGCACCACAGGCAGGCACTCCTCATCACCGCACTGGAGAGAGGAACTCGAGGAATAGAGAAACAGAGCAAGCTATGAAATGGAAGGTTTATTCAACCCTTTATTCTGATAAAACCAGTCCATCACCTTACTATTAACCGGCTCTTGCAGCTTGTGTTCTCATATGTCCTCATTTATTTTATGTTACACAAATTGTCAGTTTTAACACATTGTGGTTCTATTTAGTTATCTTGATTTGGCTAATATTTACATTGTGATTATTGTTATCGTTTTGTTTACTGAGTTTAACAAGCATTTCAGTTAATTTGTTAAGATTCTAAAATTAATTACAGGGGAAGTATTCTCTTTCCACTACAAACAGTGCAAAGGTCCCCTTTTCCCTTGGAAAGGGTATAATTAATCTAGACAGTTGTAACTGCTGGCCATTGGTGGTAATCATCTGCTATCTCCAATATCTATAGAAAATATATACCGGTACCGGATTGATAAATCTTCACCATTCAGGTACATTTTGCTTTGCGCTAGCCAAGTGGCGGCTTGTGTTCTTTAATTTTTTGTTTTGTGATAAACAACATACACATATACATTGCAACGGCTCAGAATTGGTTGTCTTTCCGCAGATGTATTTATTATTTTGTCTTCTATATTCCAACTACTCCCTCTCGGGCATAGGCTGAGAGCCTGTACATTCTACCGCTCAACACGGTGAAGCCCGTGAGGTCTAGTTCCAATCTAGGGAGTGAGACATGTGAAGCACCCTCCCACGGCTCGAACCAGCCCCATCTCTGAAGCTGTTTCGCCTCTGTGCTTCACTGTCTCATCCCCCAGACTCGGACCCTCACTCTCAGAATGCCACCTATTGAGCAATTAACTCACTAGGCATTGCCCCCCTGTTGGAATATAATACACTAATATTCTGTCACAACACCGCTCCATCATGTCATCACTTTAGCTGAAGTTGGTATAGCGCTAACTGTGCCGCAGAAATAAACTAATTGTAATTTTTCATGTACTGGTACTGTATTACAATTCTATTTAGCTAGTTTTTGTGTTGAGACAAAAGTGCATGTTTTGTTTGCTATTTTTAGCATGTATTTCAGTTTAGTTGTTGAGTTTCATAAATGTTTTTGAATTGGCTATTGACTCTCTCCCCCCAGCACTACCTGAAGGTCCATGCCAGCCGTAGCCAGGTGTGTGAGTGTGGCCAGGGGTTCAGTACATCTGCTTTGTTGGCTCGTCATCACCGTCACTGTGGCCTCCTGCTGCTGTGTTCCTGTACCCGCTCCTTCACTGCCATAGAGACGCTACAGACTCATGTTAGACGATCAGGACATGTCATTCACCATGCTACTGTTGAGGCGTTAAGGTGAGAGAGAGAAAAGGTCAAGTGTGTGAGAGAAAGAAGATAATTGTGTGTATGTTGGAGAAAGAGAGAAAAGGGTCAGGAATCTGTGGGAGAAAGGAAAAGAGAGTCGGGTTTACAGTATACCTGTATGTGAAATTACGATTGAAGAGTCAGGTGCGAGAGAAAGAGGGAATAGAGCGAGGTGTGTAAATAAAGTCAAGGTTTCAGTACTGTGGCTCCATTGGCCTGTTACCACTGTCACTGTACCCACTCCTTCACTGCCATAGACACACTACAGACACATGTTAAATGGTCCAGGCATGTCATTCACCACGCTACAGTCAAGGCCATGAGGTGCCAAGTTTGTGAAAGACAACAAAATTCAGGTGTACAAGAGTGAGAGAGAAGGGTCAGCTGTACTTGTAGATATAGATAAAAAGGGGTATACTTAGGGCTTATACTCAGTAGTCTTACAGATTGATGTGTGCATGTATACTATGTCCATTGTTTTCTGTGTGCAGGGCACGGAGGAGCAGCCTGAATGAGTCCCGGAGAGTAGGACAGCAGCCAGGGCACTCAACATCACAGGCTGTCTGGACACACCACATCCCTCTCAAGTAAGATGCTTAAAAGGAAGACAAAAATATATATGAAACAGAAACAACACAAAACGAGAGAGAGAGATATGGGAGATCGGTCCTGTGTACTTTTTTTTACTTTGAGTTAAGAGATAATGATTGTAGTGAAATTTGATTATTGCATTTTCTTACATTGTCACATGATTGTACGACATGCAACACCATCATAAATTATAATAAATAATATAATTATATTAACTGCATATGACTAAAAGTCACTGGGGTCTATCAAAGTAATTCAGAATGTTAATCCTAATTTTTCCTCTGTCATAAGACAATATCTAATTGTCTTCACAAAGTTAACTTTTAATTCATGTGAGTAATGCATACCGTACAACAATGGTTCTACACACCGCCCTATCACACTCCTTTGCACCCCCTCCAAAGTCATAGAGCGCCTTGTACTACAACTGATGACACCTGACTTACCCCTTTCTCCAACACAACACGGCTTCAGGCCATTGCACTCCAAAAACACTCTTCTTACAGACCTTACACAAAGAGCTTTTGACGGCATCAACTCAGCTAGACCACCACACAGATCAGTACTTGCCACACTCGACATTAGTAAAGCCTTCGATGCCATCCCCCGCCACAACCTAACAAAAAAAATCTACAACACAAACCTGCACAACAACACAAAAAGATGGCTGGCCAACTTCTTAGCAGGCAGATGTGCACACATATCTTTTGCCGGTCAGTCATCTAGCATTAGAAATTTCCCAAACGGAGTCCCGCAAGGATCCGTCCTGTCGCCCGCACTCTTCAATCTGTACATGCATGATATAAATACACCAAATTCACCCCAAATAACCATAGCCTCCTACGCAGACGACATAACACTCACAAGCACGCACCAAAACCCAGACACAGCAACAAGACTTCTTCAAGACTATCTCGACACATTACGTGAATAGTGCACTACAAACAAACTCAATTTAGCCCCAGCTAAATCCACTGCAACCCTCCTCACAAGCTCGACAGGAGAGCACGATTACGTCCCGGGACTCAACATAAACAACACACCCCTAACACACACACACACACACACAAAATCCTAGGAGTAACATACGACACCCAAATGACATTCAAACAGCACACCACAAACACGAAAACAAAACTGACACCCAGATTTAACGCCCTCAGATCACTTGCCCACACAAAATTTGGACACAACAAAGAAACCACCACCACAGTCTACAAACAATACATAAGATCAGTTATGGAATACGCAAGCCCAGCCTGGGCTTCTAACCTAGCTGAAACACACCATAAGACCTTACAGACTATTCAAAATAAATCCCTGAAAATCATCACAGGATGCACAGCTACTACAACCACAGATCACCTACATCAAGAAACCAAAGTCCTCAACGTCAAAGATCATCTAGACATGAGAGGCACTCAATTCCTGGCAGCAGCCTCCACGAATCAACACCACCCACTACACTACATGGCAACACACCCACAGACACCAAGAAATATCAAAACAACATCCAGCACACGCTATCACACACAAATACTGTCTTCTCTCCCTCCCTGCCCACCCCAAACCAACTTCCGGAAGCACATCCATACTCATATCACTCGCCGTTCCATCCACTCACTCATAGACAACACGCAGCTGCAACACGACCTCCCGAAATCCATCCTTCTGAATCCTCCCTTCCTCACGAGGACAGAGTCCACCTGGCCAGGCTGAGATGCGGGCACCATCCAGCTCTTCTGAGCTATCAGAAGAGACTGGATGAGTCCGTCGTCGACACCTGCCCGGGTTGTAACACAGCACCCCATACCATTAAACACATCATAGAAGACTGCATTTCACACAACCACTTACGCCAACAACACAATTTACACTCTTTGAGAGCTCTGTGGGAAAGCCCGACCATGGACATGGCCTTCCTTAAGGACTCGGGGCTGTTCGGCCAGGCAGCTTAGGGAACAACAACAACAACAACATTGGTTCTACATAACCTGCATTCTCAAAAGCATTGTCCATAATAACACTCTTGAGACAATTTTTTTTTTTTTTTTAGATACAGTACTTTTCCTAAGCCTACAGTATTTTAACATTCATTAAGAGTAAGAATATGAATACAATACATATAAATTCCATATTCAATAACATTAGATAATATCCATTATACTGTACTGTACCAGTAAGCTTACTATCTCCTTTCTGAGTTCCCTGTTAATATTGTTCCCTCCTTTCAGTTATCACAACATTAACGGGACCAACAAGGGAGAGAACCTAATGGAACTGTTGAGCCCCTCGTCTGCCTCCTCAATGTCGGCCAAGTTGACCTCCACCACCCCTGCCAATATCTGCCCCGCCCCCCCAGCGTCATCCAACCCACACATCATCCAACCCACACACCTCCTGGCGGCTATCGCTCTCAGTGAACTTGGGGCTACTACCATCAAAAGGTACTAATATTTTATTTATTTAACCACTTGATGGACAAAGCTCGTTCATAAGGCAGCATTGGTATAAGAGCAATTACACTGTACAATATCCAAAATATGCAATATGTCGCACATGACTGTCTAAAATTCTTTGACTATCATCTAACTTCTAAAGTGGAACACATACTATCCATCTCTCCTTTCACAGATATCTCCATCTTAGGAGATTTCAATGTTCACCACCACCTATGGCTCTCCTTTGTTTCCACTGACCAACCTGGTGAACAAGCCTACATCTTTTTTTAATTTAAACGACCTAGAGCAGTTATTCCAGCAACCCACCCGTATCCCGGATCGCAACGGAGACCTGCCCAATTTTTTTTACTTATTTCTAACCTCTAACCCTTCTGCTTATACTGTAAATCTTTTCTCTCCTTTGGGCTCCTCCGACCATAAACTAATATATGTCATCTGTCGTATCTCTCCGGTACGGCCACCTGATCCTCCCAGCCGGCGGCGCTTGTGGCACTTTAGCGCTGCCAACTGGGAGGCTCTTCAGCAGTATATACTTCTTTGATTTCCCATGGAATAGCATATTGCTTCTGTGGCCAACCTGCACATAATTATCTTACAAAAGGCAATTGCACCAATATAATTATTAACAATGGTATAAAGGATTTTGTGGATCGTCTATACCGGACCTGTGACGTCATAGGAGTGGAAGTCCACCATCCAGTCCAGGATGAGGATACTCTTGGGACGTCACTATGACGTCACAGGTCCGGTATAGACGATCCACAAAATCCTTTATACCATTGTTAATAATTATGTTGGTGCCATTGCAATTTGCAAGATAATTATGAGCAGGTTGGCAATTATTATTCCATGTTTATCTCAACCCATGCACCACCACCTTTAAGCATTTCTCTTCTCATAATCTACTCTCGGATCGCCAGTATGGCTTCCTTAAGGGTCGCTCTACTGGTGATCTTCTTTCATATTTTACTAACTCTTGGTCATCCTCCATTCGGGACTTCGGCGAGACCTTTTCTATTGCACTAGACATATCGAAGGCCTTCGATAGAGTCTGGCACAAATCTTTAACTTCTAAACTACCCTCCTTCGGTTTCTATCCCTCCATCTGTGCCTTTGTCTCTAATTTCCTTTCTGGCCGTTTCATAACTGCGGTTGTGGACAGCCATCGCTCACTTCCTCATCCTATCAACTCCGGTGTTCTTCAGGGCTCTGTCGTATCTCCTATTCTCTTTCTATCTATCTATCTATCTATTGCCTGACGCCGTGATCCCCGAAGGGGTGGCCACGAACGAACCGCCCCCATGCACCTCTGTCCCCAGTCAGTCGACGCCCCTCCCCCCAACCAGCACCGCCTTCGTTCATGTAGTTCCTCACTCCATCCTTCCACCTCATATTCGGTCTACCTCTCCCCCTCTGTCCCTCCACCTCGCTCTCGTACACCCTCTTAGTCATTCTCTCGCTTTCCAATTTTTCTAATTTTCATAAATGATCTTCTTAACTGTACCTTCAGTCCCATCCATTCATACGCAGACGACTCTACCTTACACTACTCATTTAGTACGCCCCAGCCAGCAGTCCCTCAAAAACAAACGTAATGAAGCCATACAACACTTATCTTCTTATCTAACTACCATTTCCAATTGGGGCAGAGAAAACCTTGTTGCCTTTTATGTTTCCAAAACCCAATTTTTCCATCTTACTACCCGTCCGGAACTCCCAGAGGACTTTCCCTTATTCTTAAACAATACAAAAATAAATCCTTCATCTTCTCTCATTATTCTCGGTGTCTCTTTTTCTTCTGCTCTCACTTGGAAGGACCATATTACCAGTCTTGCTAAGGCAGCCTCCCAGAAGCTGGGTGTGCTCAACCGCCTCAAGGGGTTCTTTACCCTTGCACAGCTTCTAGCTCTGTACACTGTACAGGGGCACGGTGCGTCCTTGTATTGAGTATTGTTCACATGTGTGGGGAGGATCCTCTCGCACCGCACACCTAGACAAAGTAAAAAGGAAAACCTTTCGTATCATTAACGACCGTTCACTCACCAACTCTCTGCAACCTCTCTCTCTTCGTAGCAATGGTGCATCTCTCTCGCTATTTTATTTCTACTACAATAATCAGTGTTCCTCAGAGCTCTCCCAGTGTATACCACCTCCTCTACGTAGGGTACGTAGTACTGTACCTGTCTAGCAACACAATCCCATACCAACTCTGTGCAACTCTCCAACTCAAGAGTGAAACGATACTCTCAATCCTTCTTCTATTCAACAGCTGAGCTCTGGAACTTTCCCAGAATCAATCTTTCCCTCTTCCTATGACTTAAATTGCTTCAAACTCTGTGTGTCCAGGCATATTAGCTCGAACGTCCCTTGAGTTTGGCCCTGTCACTCTTTCAACTCTGGGGTAGGCACTCGATACAGGCAGTTCTGCCTTTTGTCTTCCTCACTTACATAGAAAAACAAAAAAAAGTCGGTTTAAAGAGAAACCAGACACAGATTCACATCCATAGTTAAGAATGATCTCCAGTATACCCCAACTATATACGGTATATATCACAGGCCTCCCATATAAGAGTTCTAGTGTGGATCTCATCTGTTCTAGCTAACCTAATTTGAAGAAAAACGAATTCGATAGTGGAAATATAAGAATACAGTATGCCTCACGTGTCTACTGCTTGTTTTAAGAGGCGACTAAAAGGGGGATAACGTAAGTCTGGGCCACCATTCATCCTATTTGGTCTATTTCAGCCTCATGGTAGCTACGGGACACCAGAGCACCAAATCTAGTCTTCGGAATGGCTGCTCTTGCCCTGAAGGCCTGTCTTGGGGCATTTGGGGGTGGTTCCATGCTTGCTTGAAATTGGAGACTTGTTTATAAATAACTTCATCCCCTGTCTATCATGCCTGTGTCTTTCTATCTCTCTCTTAAAGTATGTATGTTGTATGTACTGTATGTATATGCATGTGTGTATGTGTATGCATGTTTATGTATTGAGGGGTTGGAGAGATGTGGATGGTTAGATGGACATAGATGGGTAGATAGATCAATAGAGAGAGAGGATAAAGATTACTTCTCATGTCACTCCTGTATGTCATAAGAGGCAGTTAGAATGGCAGGCAACCCATTTAGAAGAACAAAACTCCAAATTATACCCTGGCTATAGTCTATTTTAGTTTTTTCCTCCAACTGAAAGATTGTATTCGGACACTGTAACATGGGACTTTGTGGTTAGGACTCGTTAGCCTTGGTTGGCAACCCATCTAGGGGAGACAACCTTTTGAAAATCCGAGTGGATGGGATTCATCAGCCTTGGTTGGCAACCCGTCTAGGGGAGTAAATCTTATACTAAACTGTACTGCTTACCTTAGGGTGAAGCATGTTAGTGGATGAACTAGCTGCACACCACTGTAGAAGAATAGGGCTAAAAAGATATATAGAGGGCCTTGGATTCATATGGAGGCTAAGTTAAAGGGTCAATCTTGTAAGTCCATAAAGAAACTAGCACAGGTTGTCCTTCTTACAAGGGACAGGTCCGCTTGGGGGCGTTTTGT
The DNA here is from genome assembly GCA_032716605.1 of Paralithodes platypus. Taxonomy (NCBI): domain Eukaryota; kingdom Metazoa; phylum Arthropoda; class Malacostraca; order Decapoda; family Lithodidae; genus Paralithodes; species Paralithodes platypus. The sequence continues at coordinate 4,436,861 of CM064485.1, read as the reverse complement.
GTATGGCCACCCTCACACAGGGGAGTAAGGCATCCGTCAATAGAGAGTTAGACCGTAACATCAGCCAATCAGCTTGAAGTACTGGGTATAGTTATCTAGCTTAAAGTTTCCAAGTACATACTCACCAGATTCAAAAATAGACTATACATACATACATACATACATAACATTTTAAGACTGAGTACTCCACACATACGTGCAGTTTCAGTATATTGTCCTAATGGCGGCGTTCCAGGCAACCCTGTTAAGGGCTGCTTCACTTGTCAAGTGAAGTTCATTTGTTTTATGGCACCCGTGAAAATATTGACATAATATCTTTATCTACACCACATGGTTCGCGGACACTTAACCAGTAGATCTCAACCAGTGACAAATCAACCAGGGATAACCAAACCAGTGCCAATCTTTAGTACAAAGCTAACTCTTATCTAACCTAATAGTACAGTATTGTTTAAGTTGACACTGGTTGAGAGCTACTGGTTGAAATGGTCTACTGATTGAGTTGTCTGGTCACCACACCACACTCTTGCCCCATGGCAACTCCAAGCTCTCAGCATATTAACTTTCTCCTTCAGTGCAGTGTTGACAATGCCCAATGGAGAACTGTCATGGAGAACATACAAGCCGAGCCATTTATGCATCTTTAACTAAATCCTGATGTCTATCTATCTATCTATCTACTCAGGCGCATACCGTACCCCATTTATTATTTTTTTTTCTGGGGGTGGCCGACTCGAGACAGAGCCCAAATAGGGACAAGAAAATATAATAAAAATAACATAAACTCTAACAAAACATAAATTCACACACATCTAGGTCGCCCGGGAGAGAAACCCAGAGACCCTTATATACAAATAGGAATCATTATTACTGTTGTGTTTTACTTTTTATGAATTCTTTCAGATTGCCTTGTGTGGATGTTGGGATACAGACAGAAGCTGAAATGGCCAAGCGTTCTAGAAGAAAATCTTCTAGTCCTGCAAAATGTTGGGAGCCATCAGTGGGTAGCTCGACGCGTCACTCCGGCAAGAGGAAGCGCACGGCTGAGACCCAAACAAGATTGACCCATCGAGACAGCAAAAGACAACAGGCTAACGCAAGCCCGGCCTTAATTGGTGTAATGCCACCCCACGCAAACATCACCTTAGATAGTAGCAACAATGCCGCTTTGGATAGTCAAAACACCACCACATTGGATTGCAGGAACAATACCATCTTGGATAGTAGGAACACCACCAGTAGTTCTAGTAGTTCAGGCCCCGAATCTAATGCTGAAAACTCTGAGGATTGTTGTGCTGAAGCTGGATCATTTGGTAGTTTATCATTGCAAGTGAATCTACCGGAATTTATGACAACTCATCAAAGCAGTTCGGGGACGCAAACTAGCCCTCGGGGGAGTAGGTTTACTCAAGCCCACCTTCACAATTTCCCATTTTCCTTCTTTGATCGTGCATGCGGAGAGGATGAACCAGGTATTACTTCCACATCAGTAACCTTTACATCTACGCAAACTTCTGATCTTGTTTCGCCCTCCTCGGTAACAATCACATCCACTCAAACTCCTAATCTAATTTCTCCTTCATCAGTTACAATCACATCTTCACAAACCTCAGACCTCATTTCTCCTTCATCTGTTACAATCACATCTACACAAACACCTGATCTAATTTCTCCTTCATCGGTTACATTCACCTCTACACAAACCGCTGATCTAGTTTCACCCTCTTCAGTTTCAATGACATCTACACAAACCAATGACCTTGAGTCTTTTCCACCAACTCAGCTGCTTATCGAAGACGCTGATGAAATGCTTGGTATTGACAGTGGGCCGACTTGTTCCCGGCGGAGACCCCCGCCACTTTGCAACATTCGCTCGTCAAGTATTGAGACTCAGACCGATCACGATGTCCTCCTGAGTACTAATGCTGATATGCCTGAAGATGCGGATGAAATTATCCTCACAAATACAGAGACGCAGACTGACCCCAGCAGCCTCTTAGCCCACAATGAAGCTAATTCGTATCAGGATTCAAGTTCATTCCAGTCACCTGGGTCTTGTCATGTTCATGGTAGTGATAATGTTTGGTGCACTAGTGAAACCCAAACCTATGAAGACTTTTCTGATATTGAGCAATATATGTGCTCCACCATCCACACACAGACGCCGGAGGATAGCCACAGCGAGTTGTTTCCCGAACTGTCATTCACCCACACGCAAACCCAAACTTGTCTGGATGATCCGCCGTCACTGGTCACAACACACACACAGACGCCTGTTCATGAACCTCATTTGTGCGATTAGTTTGCTTGGGAAACAGATTAACTTGCTCATGTAGTAATGTACACCCTATGTGGTGGATTGTGTTCTTTTATTGTTCTTTTAACTGTCTTCGTGGTGCGATGCATAAGGTGTTGATTTTCGGTGTGAGGGTCCTGGGTTCGAATCCACGGACTGCCACATGTGTTTGTTAATTTCATTAATCGATTTTAGGAGTATAGTTGGTTGTTGGAAGGAACATAATAATTTATAAATCATTATTTTACTTAAGCGTTTCCACATAGCGATTTTGATTAGTTATTTTGTCTTTTTACTGTGTTCGTATACGTTTTGGTTAGTTTATTTTGCAAATTTTACATTATAATTTGTTATAACTTTTTTCATAAATTACTTTTCATCATCACCACTTAACATAATTTATTTTTATTTTTGTCCATGCTTGCATGTTTAAGTCTTGCTCACATCATGGTAGATTGTAATTAAATAAATTAAATAAACACAAAATACATATACCTAATATGTGTTCTATTCATTAGAAATTTGTAATAGTTGGATTTGAATTGTGTGGAAAGTTACTCTGTGGAGTGAATACCAGAGAGAGAAGATGAAGTATGATCAAATTTTCCAGTTCCATTGTACTGTATATGTAATTTTGCAGTATTGGTACTGGTAACCCTTTTGATAAGATATATTTTGATTATCACTTCTTTCAATAAGGATAAGTGTTAAAGGTGAACTACAGGGATGAACGAAAAAACGAAGATTAATGCAGGGTCATAACTTGGCATGAATATACTGTAATATGTATATGGGCAATATCGATATAATTCCATTAAACTCCAGAACAAAATACTAATATACTGTATAGAGTCATTGTTGACGAATTGGCATTTTCAGCCAGCTGGAGTGACTCCATTGTGCAGAGAAGCTGTTTGTAAACAAGATATGCGGTCCTGAACAGTGAGGTCTGTTTTTCGTAATTAATACCTTTCAATTCAATACTCAAGCTCTGCAAAAGATTGACCAACATCCTGATGATGTGGTGCACATCAATAAATAATGCCATCTCACCAACAATAAACATACAGCCAGTGTTTGTGAGTGTTTTAGCCTGGTCCAAAGTTGAGGCAGGTCGGTTCTAAGGCCTATTTCGTAATGATAATATAGTTTTCTGTTCAATTTATATATCGCGGTCCCTTGACCAGACAGTGGTGAAGCCAAATGTTGAGCTGTAAACATGCATACAAATTATTAGAGTTTCTCACATAAAAAAAACACACAGATTCACCCATTTCCCATGTCAAGAGTTCCCCCCATTGCACAAAATGATGTCATGGTAAACACGCCAGTTTGCGCCACATAAAATAACTTGGATAAGCTATATTTCTATGTTGTTAAAACAAATTGATGAAAGTTCTTTGGTATCATGTACCTAAAACCAAGCAGATCCCAATGGACATTGTAGTTTGAATAGGTTTCATCCCTGGAATTCACCTTTAAACACTGTAGTTTATATACTTTGTTAATTTATAGCCATGAGATTTGAGGATTTGTGTTCTAATTATTGTTATTTGTTTACTAATGTAATTAAATTACAGGAAGTATATCACCAGTAGTCAAGTGATGTAAATGGACTTAATATTAATATTTTTATCAATATGAAATTAATGCTTCAGCTACTTAGACTAGAAGCTGAATTGTGTCTGGTCATGTACCTTGTTTCTTTGTTTTAAAAGAATAACTCTAATTTCCACAAGGTACTGCGCAAATCGTTATGTTTGTTTAGAATTATAACAAATTTGAGCAAGGTCTTAAAAATTTAATCTAAAATTTTTGTCTTTACTTTGATATAATGTACACTCGGATGCCATAGTCTCTGGCCCACCCATAAATATTTGTGGACTTCGCCTATTTCTAATTATGGAAGTATATCTCTGGAAACAAATTTATGAATAATATTTTCTACACATCAACTACAAAACTATATACAGTATACTATTTATTGATAAGCAAGTTCTAACCAAAAATCTGATAGTTATAATTGCATAAAGAACAAAATAGAGGGTCCAGGAATTCTTATGAGTGGGCTAGATAGAGACTATGGTATCCAAGTGTACCTACAGGTCTCCCTCGATTTATGATTGGGTTACGTTCCTGAAAACCCAATCTTAAATAGAAAAATTGTATAGCAAACCCTAAAATTAATGGGGTAAATGGCGATGCATTCTCGGACCAGCCAAAACCCAAACCCAAACACCTAAAAATCTTTAATAATATTGTAAATTGGGGCATTGGATAGTGAGGGAGACCTGTACTACCAGATTGTGTTAGTCAGCTATTGAAGAACATTTAGTAACAAAGGGATAAAACAAGAAGGTAAACATCACATTAACTTATCCATACTAAATGTAATTAGCTTGCCAGACTTGAAGCAATATTCTGGGTGTTTCACTTGTAGAGCTGCTGCCTCTGGTCAGGGAAGTCGGATAATTTTTTCTGAGTATCCCTATAGTATGCGGAAGGTGAAAAATCTCTGAACGAAAGCTTAAAAGTCCAATGTATCAAGGGATAGTTGTACCAACTGTGATGTATGGGGCTGAGACATGGGCTCTGAAGGTACAAGAGAGAAGAAAGCGGGATGTGATGGAGATGAACTGCTTGAGGAGTATATGTAGAGTGACGCTTAGATATAGATTGAGGAATGAAGAGGTACGTAGGAGAGTGGGACAGGAGGAACTCTTGTCGGCTAGAGTGGACAGAAGGGTGATGTGCTGGTATTCACATGTTGAGCGAATGGGAGATGAAAGGCTTACAATGAGAGTATATGAGTCAGATACAAGGGGAGGTAGAGGGGTAGGAAGACCTCCGTTGAGATGGAGAGATTGTGTAGGACAAATGTAGGAAGATAGAGAGATGACTGTAGAACAGGCAAGAGAAGTGGTAATAAATAGTAATTAATGGAGAATGCTTCTGAATGATGAGTGATAAGGCGGTCGTTGGGAGAGGGGTCAGGCGCCAGTTGGACTAGATACTAGTCTGTCAGACGCCTGGTCCGGGGAGCCGATGTATATGAAGGGTCTTGCCTGGATGTGAGGTGGACGGGCATTGTGGTGTACTCCGCTACATGTCTGTCTGCTGAGACCGGAACCTCTCTGGGAGGTCTGGGGCCGGGGGAGTGCTGGGTCTTCTCCTGGGCGACCTAAATGTGTGTGAATTTATATATATATTTTTTTTATGTTGTGTTGTGTTGTGTTGTCCCCCCTAGCTATGGGGTATGTGCCTGAGTATATACATGCATCACTACAATAGTTCACAAATTAGATACTCACACATCCACATGTAAACGGGTAAAATAACTTGTCAGGCTGGGTAAATTATTTATAACCGGTATACTGTGCTATATATCTTAATTGATTAGGAGAAGCCATGTTCAAATACATTACAATATGATCTCAAATATAAAAAAAAATATGAACGCCATAAGACTGTAACCACACCTCGTGTGGCCCACTTGGTCTTTTAAATTATGTATGCACTGTATGTATGTTCACATTGTCAGTGTATGGTGGCTGCAGCACGCTATCGAAGTCAGCATATCCAATGATAAGTATAAGATCTATCAAAGTATAACTGATAATAAATATAATGTGCAGTATTTGATGTATAATTTTGTCCTGCTATATGTCTACAGTTGTGTCTATCTGTGTAATTGTCTAGAGAGCTTTTTGTATGATGAATGTCATCATTAACATTCCATGTCACTATTTACATTGAGGAGAGAACACTAGCCAGGATAGTATGAATCAAACTAGTATGCTTCAGACTTAGTATATGGCAACAAAAAATAGTTCTGTGAAATGATCAAAGATTTTGAAATGACTCCAAGGGTAGGGGTTGACTGGAGTACATCTCAGTATTTCACAACACTGCATCTAGCTCCTAATTGTTGAATGATGGCAGGTGAATGGGAGAGTTTGGGTAGTATTATGATAGTGAGGATCCTGGGATTGTAGGAGGCTCTTGACCTCTGACCCGGTTTGACACAATATCTAATCGTGATCTGGCCACCGTTGAGGTTATATAATTATCTACCAGTGTTATTTGATCATGATGGTGGCTGAAGAGTTGGAGTGCATTGTTCCTGGTAATGTATTGGTAGGAGTAGATTTACTACTAGAATCGTCTGATAAGTTTCTGGCATTAGAAACTGCCGAACAAACAAGAATGTATGTGTGTATTTCAGGTGGGCGGGCATTGTGGTGGTGGGAATTCGCTGCATGTCTGCCTGCTGAGACTGGAACCTCTCCGGGGGTCTGGGACCTGGGAATCTTTTGCTGGAAGTGGGTCTTCTTCTGGGTGACCTAGATGTGTGTGATTTTTTTTTTTTTTTTTTTGTCCCTGTACTGGCTCTGTCTCGAGTCGGCCACCCCCAGCTAAGGGGTATATGCCTAAGTATATATATATATATATACTGTACATACATGCATACATACATACTACTGTACTGTTGACGTTTATAAACACACCATCTTCTCTCTCATGATACCCTCTCACTCTTATCAATCTGTTTACCAAAGGGACTCAATAACTCGGTGTAAAGGAAACTCATATTAACCCTCTCACATCCTTATGACGCAGAGGTTGCCAGATTAGCAATAAGAAATAGATTACTCTCACTCTTATAATTACCTCTCTAAAATTAGTTTTCTGCCCAGAGTTAACTCAAAGACAACTGCAGAGGTTGAAGTAAATAAACTAAAGGTTTATAAATACCCCTGATGGTAACAAAGGCTTTAAAGTATCCATAATAGGCTCAAAATTGCGTCAAGGACGTGAGAGGGTTAACTCCTTCACCACCGTTACATAATTTTCATCATATTCTGGTTACCATTACACAATTTCCTTTACCTTATAATCTACCTCTATGACTCTAATGGGTAATGACTATCTCTATAAATCCTCTTAATAACATAGGTCCTTCTTAAACTGCATACAATTGTCTAATATTAGCCAGAATCAAAGATAAAAAGGCGTCATGGTGCTGAAGAGGTTAATACAATACTATTACCTGGTGCCTTACAATATGTTAGCAGATTATATTCTCTAAATTACCACTGGAACTGAAGGTCTTCCATTCAGTCAACTTGCTGGAAATTTTCTGTGATGTTTATTCTATCTATATATTCTATATACTCAGGCCCAATTCCCACTTTTTTTTTTGGGGTGGCCGACTCAAGACAGAGCAAGAACAGGGATGTGATGTTTATAATGTAAATGAATCATTAATACATATTTACATTTGTATAAATACATGGCATTATTGATACCTATGTAGAAAATCAAAATTACAGATCTTGAAGAGTGATTGGCGCTCCTAGTTTTGCTATGTGGTTTGTGAGACATTAGTAATCTGGCAAATTTTCACTAGAACTTAACTGTGACTTACAGAGAAATGCATCAACGTCTTTGGGATTAAATGTCTGCCGGGTCATGGGCTACCACTTGGATGAACGCGTACCAAACTAACGTCTGGGTACTGTATATTGCTTAAAATAATAATAATAAATTTTGTTTAATGTCTTTCCGAAGATGACCCGGCTTGTGTGGTGGTTTCATTGTACAGTATAATAACATTGAGTGAAGGAGACCTAAAGGAAGACCACATCACCATGTGACTCATTAATATTAAATGACATTGTAACTAGTGGGCTGGCGCATCAGCAGAGTGAGGCTTCCCACCCTTCCCTCGGCTGAGCCTACAGTCAAGGTTTGGGAAGCCCATCAGGTAAGAATCATGTCAGACAGTCTGAGAACAAGTCGATTGATTTTGACGAGTTGCTTGGGGGTTGCTACGTCACTCACGCAAGCAAAAGGAGCACCTTTTTAACAAAATAGCCTGGAGTTGTGGCATGGCCATTCTTAAGCGAGGGTTTACCAGAAGGAGGAAAGGCGTCAAAGTGGATATGATTAGGACCTGGATGTGGTCTTGACTCTTGAGAAACCCCTGGGAGTCAAGCAGAGGGTAAGTGCAGCTACTGTCCACAGTGGGATAGACCCAAAAATTGACCTTTAAATTCTATCTATTTCTCTATTTACTCAGGCCCATTCCCCATCTATTTATTTTTTATTTATTTTTTATCTTTTTCTGACATTTTGTTACACTTTGTTGTATTCCGTCAGTTAGTGACGCAGCTGAGATGGGGCTCCATTGCGACCAGGCAGCTCCTTTTCTTCTATGCTCCAATCTAGAAGTCGGGTGGCCGACTCGAGACAGAGCCCGAACAGGGACAACACAAACAACAGAAAAACAATGAACATGCAAAAACAAAACACAAATTCACACACATCTAGATCACCTATATACTGTATGGCCAAAGTGCAATTTAAAAAAAAATACTATTTTGGGGACAACTGTAGCCTACCATACAGTAGGGTACATCCCATTTTCTTTAGTGAATAACATAGTGTAAGACTTCATTGAAGAATGTGAGTTTGTCTTTCATTCTATTACTTCACCCACATTATTCATATCAATCAGTTTTATTGAACAATTACTGTATATTAAAAGTGCGAGGACAGCCCTGAACCACGCAAGCCGACAGGCAGTTGTTTCCTTCATGTAAACACACCTGTCAGTTAAGCCCGCGACTTTCATTATTAGTTGTGTTTTGCTAAATTAATGCACTGTTAATGAGTTCATGCTTGGAATAATTGGCGGTTTACTCAAGGTGAGTGTAACTGTGGTGGTTGTGTGGGTAAACAAGGTGGTAGTGAGGGTATGGGAGGAGTTCTAAGGAGGTGCAGTAGGTGAGGGGCGAGGCAGCCGATATTACACATGCAAGCTACAACCTACAGATCTATACCTCAAGCCGGGTACGGTTTGGGAACATCAAATACAGTTATGTAGCACCACTAGGTCATGGCATTAGTTTTAAAAAGAGGAATAAATAGGATGAACATTGGATGCAAACTAAAAAAAGTCTCCCAGGTCAATGATTAGGCCTAGCCTATACAAGGAGAGGGAAGGGGCTCCCTTCTTGTTTCTTTAATAGCCTAGCCTAACCAGTTTTTACTCAGTTTACAGCTACTCATGGTAACTAAAACCTTGCATTCTTAGTTTACTGGAGATTGTAGGCTAGGGCGCTAGGCTACTGCTGGACCAGGGCATTGCCTTAATTTGCTTAGGCTGTAGCACAGTAGCACTCGGTGTCTCGGCACAATAATCCTGATTCTGATGCTATTGAGGCTAGGCTAAGCTAGTAGGCTATAGGCCTAGCCAATTTGTATTCCTGAATGTTGTCACTCTGACACTCCTAGATAATTCTGATTCTATATTTTGCCTAGCCAATTTATCTAGGCGGCTACCGGGCTAGGCCTACCGGTACCGGACCGTCTCCGCTCTCCGGACGGCGGGTATTAACCCTCTCACGACCATAGGACGCAGAGGTTGCCAGATTAGCAATAAGAAATAGATTACTCTCACTGTTATAATTACCTCTCCAAAATTAGTTTTCTGCCCACAGCTAACTCAAAGACAACTGCAGAGGTTGAAGTAAACAAACTAAAGGTTTATAGATACCCCTGACAGTAACAAAGGCTTTAAAGTATCCCTAATAGGCTCAAAAATTGCGTCAGGATGTGAGAGGGTTAGGCTATTCAAGCTACCGTACCTTTCGCAGCAATTTGCACGCTTTGGATCACGACTGTTACATTAGTTTCTAATTTCTATAATATTTAAGGAGACTAGCCTACCGCGGCGATATTCGCACGCTCAATGCGCCCACGATAGCCACATTTAAATCACGGTACGATAGACACATGGGTATAGAGAACATTTTGGCTGACACGTCTTAAGAAGTTGAGAGGTGGGGACGGTGGACCACAAAAGAAGTCAAATTCTTATTTCCCCACTACCAATTCATAGGTAGCCTAAGTATTCATAGGTAGCCTAAGCATTCATAGGTAGCCTAAGCATTCATAGGTAGGCCTAAGCATCTGATTTGATTTTTTTTTTTTTTCTAAAATTATCTCCCGGCCAGCGGTTATTTGTCACCTGCAGCCTGCTGGCATTATGATGATGGCAACTTTGACAAGAACTTAAGTCCTTGGGGTTGAACCGTTGAGGCCCTCAACCCAAATTCGGTCAAATAAGAAGCGAACGTAGCGTACGAGCGACCCACGGGTTAATAGGGGGCTTTGCCCCCCCTCACCCCTCAGGACTTATTGTCATCATCATATAGGCTATATTCGCACCCTCACCCCTCAGGACTCATTGTCATCATCATATATATTGCCAGCAGGAAGCAAATAGGGTAATTATAGAGAAAAGGCTTGTTGTACCCTTATTTTTCAATGTTTTTCCTCCATATTTTGCGAAATTAGTGTTTTCATGGTTTTAGTTATGATTCCAACGTGGGACACAGGATGAGTTGAGGGAGGGCTTTTCCCTCCATCACCCATTAGCCTATTGAATTCATCAATCAATCATATATGTTGCCAGCAGGGGGTAAATATCGATTATACTCCATAAAAAATATGTTTCTAAACAGCAAGGACATACTGTATAAGGGAGCTCTGAGAGTGATGGGAGTTCGCATTTTTCCATTAATATCGGGTATTATAAATGTGATTAAAATTATTCTCATACAGTGGATTACGGTATACATGAGTACGGAAAAATATAAGGATGCCGTAGACCCGCATTGCCCCTAATAAATTATTAATAATAAGGCGCCGAGCCTTTTCTTAATAATTATCGCAAATAGCAACTGGCCGTGGTATAGGCTAATTTAGGGAAAAATTAGATGCGTAACAGTCGTGACTGAGAGTGCGTTAATTGCGTCGATTATCGCACTCTTTCACAAATTTAATTTAAGCATCTACCGTAGGCCTACTATATAGTACGGTAGATGTTTGTTTGGCAAGAATGTTAAGTGCGGGCGTACCGCCACCCTGGTTTACACTAGCCTATGCGGAGTGGTAGTGGACGCTTGGCATCGTGTCCCAGTCTATTTTGACTGCCTTTGGATACATAATTTTCCATAATTTCAGACTCAAAAGTCCACTTTGTAAAAATCTGAGTGGACTTTTGAGTCTCTGAAATTATGGAAAATCCGAGCCAAATTTCGACAAAACTTGGCTCGGATTTCGGAAAAGTGGGATTTTAGGTATTTCAGACATTCCTATTCTTCCTTATTTTACTATATTACTTTAACACCTCATTTTCCCTGATCTTCATAGCCCTCCCCACTATTGGGGGGAGTTATCTTAAGATTCTTGGATAATTGGGTTATACTGTATAGGGTTTCTCCCATAGTGTACCGGTAATTATAACTAATAGCCTAGCATCAAAACTACCATTTCTAAAATAAATGGAACAAAGAAATCACAAATAAGGCTGCGAGCCACACGTATTGCACTTAATAGATGGCAAGACCAAATTGTGCTGTACCAGAAAATCCCACGTAGCTTCCTTACTGCGTAATATGTCCCCTAATTTCGGATTTTTTTTATTTTAATACCACAAATTTTCCGAGTGTTTTTTATAAACAAAATTGTTCATTTGCATCAATATATAGTGTTTGTAATTAATTAGAAATCTCGGGAAAACCTATTTTCCCCACAAGGCCTATCGATCGATGTTGTTCCCCGATAGTGATTTGAAAAGACATTAGCCTAACCTAACAACCTTACCTAACCTAACCTAGTATTATGGGTGGGGGCTGCCGCCCCCACACCCCCGCTGGTTGAGTACTAATCCCTTAGTAAATAAAAAAAAACAAATTGGCTGTCGATTATACGAAGGTGAAAGAAAATTCGATGAAGTCTACGGTGTTTACTCTGCAATGTTCAGCTTTGATTGTACAGTACAGTACATTGATAACGGGAAAGTACCGTATTGACAACCTTGTTACGAAAATTAAATTTTAGTAGCAACTTTTATATTAGGTTTTTCCGAGGGTTTAACACATTTTCATATGATCTTTAGAGCTGTCGATAACTGGAAGTACCGTATTGACAACCTTGTTACGAAAAATAAATGTTAGTACCATACTTTTTTATTAGGTTTTGCCAAGGGTTAAAATATATTTTCTTATGATCTTTAGAGCATATAGATTCAATATGTATCTTCAAATATATCAATAAAATTTGTGGTATTAAAATAACATTGAACCCTAATTTCTGACAGGAGAGACTACAACCGGTACAGGCGACCATAACATTTACAAATATGGCGGGCTGTGTGACGTTTCTGTCAGCCGAGAGAGGGAATGGCAACAATATGCGCCGATTCGTGCGCAACAGCAAATATATGTAATAATACTAAAACTACAGGGGAAATGGGAAAGATAAATGGGCAAGAATGTTAAGTGCGGGCGTACTGCCACCCTTGTTTACACTATGCGGAGCGGTAGTGGACGCTTGCCATCATGTTCCCGTCTATTTTTTACTGCCTTTCGATACAATAATATGTTGAGGGGCATTCACATATTATCATCATATATATTGCCAGCAGGGGGCAAATAACCGAAAAAAATCGCCGTCAAAATAGACTCGAACTTAACTATGGTGATCGACAAATGTAAACATGACGACGGCGGTGGCGGTGACGTCGGACGTTTGCTATCATGTTCCCGTCTATTTTTAATGCCATTGGATATGTCAGTAATATGTTGAGGGGGTCTTTGCCCCCCCTCACCCTCCCATGACATTGTCATCGTCATATATATTGTCAGGAAGGGGGCAAATAACCGAAAAAAATCGCCGTCAATTAGACGCGAAGTTCACCGCGGCGATCGCCCTATGTAAACATGACGATCGTACGCCCGAAAACTACATCCATCCCGATAAAGGTCAGAAAGGATTGAAAAAATACCGCAAAAACAATGACAATGAAATAAAAGCACAATGTAATGTTGCAAATGTGTACGGTATATTAGAGACATACAGTAACTTCCACCTGGGTAGGGTGACAAAAGCTTCAACGCTTTACTGCCCTCAATTTTCAAGAAGAAGAAGACATACAGTAACATCTTTGTAGAACAAAACACTTTACCGTAGTGAGTATACTCCATTCTGAAAACCTCTGTAAACATTGAACACGTCTGTAACGGAGCTCTCAAGATTGCGGGACTGAGTTTGTTCATGCGTGGGACTGTTTTTATCGACAAAATCGGGTGTTACAAGAGTTATCAAAAATATTCTCCCACAACGGAATCTATGTGAGTAGGGTATATTATAAGGATTCCATAGAACTGCATTTTCCCTATTAAATTATTTATAATAACGCTGCGCGCCTATTCCCTATAATTATCCAGTACTCTACTAGGATCTCGAATACATACGGTCACAAATACTGTTAGACAAAAAAGGTGACATTTGTTATTAATTCTGTATTCAAGTAATTACAGGTAACTGCCCAATGAAAATTACTAAACGGTCCTTACAATACTTCTAATTATTTCTTACTCAATCAAATTCTGGTAACAATTACGTATTACCGGTACAGTACTGTACTTACATTACCGGTGCCGGTATATTCAAAAACGGTTGTCATCTTTAATTTTTTGCCAAAACTTATTGAATACACTTCTATCTATTGCCTGACGCCGTGATCCCCGAAGGGGTGGCCACGAACGAACCACCCCCATGCACCTCTGTCCCCAGTTAGTCGACGCCCCTCCCCCCAACCAGCACCGCCTTCGTTCATTGAATACACTTAAAGTGGATAAAAAACATCTCAGCAATCAATCCTATGATTTCCATAGGTCCATTCAAAATTGAATAATATCATCCAATCCTAGTCATAATTAATGAAAAAGACCATCCTCATAATTAAAGGTTAAAATATTATGTAAGTTGGAGTTTAAGATTATAGATTATAGAGTTAAAAATCCATAAATCAGTAATATGCAATTATGTGTTCTCCTCAGGTGCATGATGACTCTGAAAGTGTGCAACCTGCAAGGGGTGACGGATGCTCTCTTCAGGGAGTTTATGTCCCAGCCGGGGGAGCGGCAGTGGTGCAGCGAGATACTACACTCCATTACTAAAGGTACCAGGTATTGTCTTGTTTTAATTTATCACTTTATTTACTTATTAATTTATTTATTTATTATTATTATTATTATTATTTATTTTTCTATGTGTATGAAGGATACAAAAGGCAGGCTGTCTGTAACAAGTGTCTCCCCCTAAGCCAAATACAGTAAGTGATAAAGTGTCAAATTCAAGGGACATTGGAGTCAAAATGCCTGGATACACAAAGTTTAAAGCAGTTTAAGTAATATGATGAAAGAAGCGAATAAGGATTTATTGAGGGAGAGAGTTCCAGAGTTCACTTGTTGATTAGAAGAAAAACTGAGATAAAGTTCTTATTCTTGGGTTGGAGAGCTGGACAGAATAGGAGTGGGACTGTGTTGAAAGATGGGTGCCTTGCACTCGCTGCATGGGAGGGGGTATGCACTGAGAGAGCGCTGAAGAACACTGCTTGTTGTAATAGTGATAGAAGAGTGAAAGAGATGCAACATTGCACGTGTAGAAAGATTGTAGTAAGAGTAAGTGAGTTGATGAGGCGAAATGCTTTTGACGCTACTGTACTGTACTGTACTGTAGTGCGGTATGGGTGGAACTTCCCCACACATGCGAACAATATGGTACTCGATACATGGGTGCACTGCACAGAGCAAGAAGCTGTGTGGGGGTGAAGAACTCACAGAGACAGTTGAGCACTCCTAGCTTCTGGGAAGCTGTTATAGCAAGAGTGGGTTGTGGAGGCGCTAGAGTCGGCTATCTTAAGATAGTATGTCAGAGACAGAGTATACATGTATAATTTCTGGAATTGGACAACCAGTAGGTCGGAGACAGAGTATACGTGTATAATTTCTGGAATTGGACAACCAGATGGCTCAGAATACACACAAAAGTTACTGTATTGACTTTATGAATGTGTTTCTGTTACCTTGATAATATACCATAGTTGTTGCATATTATGACAGATAAATATACTATTACAAGATTTAGAATTGGAAAGAAACCGTAATGTTACATGAGACTGAAACTCTACCGCTTATGAATCACTCTTGTCTTTAAGAGTGTATCGGTATTTTTTACAAAATTTGGTGGGAAGATAGGATATGCATAGGTTTATAATAGTT
>CM064485.1:4376426-4413926 GCA_032716605.1 Paralithodes platypus | reverse complement strand
ACTATTAGATGATATTGTTCAGCTTAGGAAGGCCCTCTAGCAATTAATAAGGCTTCGAACTATCTCAGTAAACTCTTTGAACTACCACAGATCCTTCCTGAGCTGTAGAAGATCGTCTAAATATAGCCAGCATCAAATATAACACAAATTGCTGGTAGTTAAAGGGTCAAGGGAGCCCACCTCGCTTTTTTTTGTTTTTATCTTTCTCTCCCTCTCTCTTTGACTTGTATCAATTCGGCCTTTTCAGCCTACTGTTTTAAGACGTTTACCCCCATCCAGGTGTCAATATTTTCCTGGCGAGCTGTAGCGAGCCAGCATCTATATTTTTTTGTTTTGACAGCAAGCTAAATTTGTACATTTTTCGATAGAAGAAGCCGGATTTCTCCATACAATGCTGGCTCGCTATCGCTCGCCAGGAAGAAATCGACACCTGGATGGGGATAAACATTGGCTGAATGGGGCCGAATGGATACAAGCCAGGGAAAGAGAAAAAAGGAGAGAAAGATAAAAAAGCCGGTGACCCCCTTTAAGAGTTGTCCTGTGGGTGTTGAAGGGACCTAGCTCTCTCTCTCTCTACCCTCGCCTCACCTTACCTATTATTGTAACAAGTCAAGGTCAGGAACCCGCAGTCTTGTTTTTTTTTTTTTTTGTATCCTGGTGACGTGGGGCTGATGGTAGTACATATGGTAGATTTAGTCAATATATATAACAGGTATACCTTTACTTAACCCGTACAGCCCCAGCGACGCGTCTGACGCGTCGGCGATGTATGTAACGCACAGCCCCAGAGACGCGCCTGACGCGTCACCCTAATTGCGCCGACCGTAACCTCAGGTGTAGCCACTCAAGAGGGCTCAGATTTGTATGGGAACTGTGTACGTATCCCACGCAACCGTGCCGATGGTTGAAAACTCTCAAAGTCCACGTGCGTGCGCGCGAGCGCTCAATAACCTGTTTTTTTGGGATAATTGCCTTCAATTTTTTACTCTTGTAAAACCCATTTTCGGGGGCTCTGTAGGACCATTTTTTAAGCTTTTTGAGCAGTTTTTCGTGGTTTTTCCTTCATTCCTAACCCATTCGCTATTGTTTCTGGAATAAAACCATTTTTTGAAAACCGGCCGGGTTCTGGTGCGCAAACATTACAAAACTAGCCGGGGCTCCACGGGTTAAGGGGGAATGGCGTGTTTATTTGCTCATTTATATATTTGTTTTTATATTTTTTTAGTTTCCTCCATAGTACCTTTTAAGTACAGCCTCACTATTGTTCGCCAGGAAAAAATCGAGACCTAAATGACACGAAATGTCTAAATGTTGACAAAGAAATGGGGTGAATAATCTTAAAGTCGCCAAACTAATGAGCCGAACGTCATCAAATTTGAAAACTAATGTAAACATGAGGAAGAAGAAGGCCCCCAAAACTACCCATCTCCCCTTAACCTATCCAACCCTAACTTGACTTCACTTAATCTTCCCTAGTCAAACCAAAGCATACACTAGTCAAACTTAAACAAACCAAATCTATCAGGTCGCCAGTATGGCTTCCTTAACCCTTGTCTAGCGGGGGGTTTTGGGCTTATTTGGGCATATTCAGGCCCTCCTGAATGATCAATCAAGTATCTGCATGAAAATAAATGTATTCAGCAAAAAACTAGGCGCTAAAAGCTTCAAAATGAGATCAGAACGAGCTACGTAGCACTCATGGTTCTCATACAGTGGTACCAGTAACATGGGAGTTTAGCGTATAGCGGTATATTTTTTCCAGCTACGCTCACTACTGGCTACACTGCCGGCCTCTCGAGTACAGAGGGAGCGTGAGTCAGTGGGCGGCGGTAAGCCCTGGGTGTCGGACGTGTGGCCTGCTGCGCTTCCGGCCATTTGCACTCGCTTTTCAACCTTTAAAAGCCTTAATAATGCTCCTAACTTGCTGCAAATTGGAGGCGAACTTAAGTCTGCCCCCGCTCTTTAAGGGTTAAGGGTCGCTCTACTGGTGATCTTCTTTCATGTCTTACTAATTCTTGGTCATCCAACTTTCGGAACTTCGGTGAGACTTTTCTGTTGCACTAGACATATCGAAGGCCTTCGATAGAGTCTGGCACAAATCTTTAATTTCCAAACTACCCTCCTTCGGTTTCTATCCCTCCATCTGTCCCTTTGTCTCGTAATTTCCTTTCCGGCCGTTCCATAGCTGCGGTTGTGGACGACCATTGCTCACTTCCTCATCCTATCAACTCCGGTGTTCCTCAGGGTTTTGTCCTATCTCCTATTCTCTTTCTAATTTTCATAAATGATCTTCTCAACTGTACATCCAGTCCCATCCATTCACATGCAGACGACTCTACCTTACACTACTCGATTAGTTTTCCAGAACGCCCCTGCCAGCAGTCCCTCAAAAACAAACGTAATGAAGCCATAAAACACTTATCTTCTGATCTAGCTACTATTTCCAATTGGGGTAGAGAAAACCTTGTTGCATTTAATACTTCCAAGACCCAATTTATCCATCTTACTACCTGTCAGGAACCTCCAGAGGACTTTTCCTTACTCTTCAACAATACAAAAATCAATCCTTCATCTTCTCTCAATATTCTCGGTGTCTCATTTTCTTCTGCTCTCACTTGGAAGGACCATATTACCAGTCTTGCTAAGGCAGCCTCCCAGAAGCTGGGTGTGCTCAACCGCCTCAAGGGGTTCTTTACCCCTGCGCAGCTTCTTGCTCTGTACAGGGGCACAGTGAGTCCTTGTATTGAGTATTGTTCACATGTGTGGGGAGGATCCTCTCACACCGCACTCCTAGACAAAGTAGAAAGGAAAGCCTTTTGTATCATTAACTCCCGTCCACTCACCAACTCTCTGCAATCTTTCTCTCTTCGCAGCAATGTTGCATCTCTCTCGCTATTCTATCGCTACTACAATAATCAGTGTTCCTCGGAGCTTTCCCAGTGTATACCACCTCTTCTATGTAGGGTATGTAGTACCCGCCTTGCAGCACAATCCCACCCCTACTCTGTGCAACTCTCCAACCCAAGAGTGAAACGCTATTCTCAGATTTTCTTCTATTCAAATGCTGAGCTCTGGAACTCTCCCAGAATCAGTCTTTCCCTCTTCCTATGACTTAAATTGCTTCAAACTCCGTGTGTTCAGGCATTTTAGCTCGAACGTTCCTTGATTTTGGCCCTGTCACTCTTTCAAATCTGGAGAAGGCACTCGCTGCATGCAGTTATGCCTTTTGTCTCCCTCATTCACATAGAATTTTTTTTTGTCAAACCTAGCCTATACCTAACTTGACTTAGGCTATTATTGGGTTGAGATGGGTTGGGTGTATTTACCTAATTGTAGTTTACAGGAGTTGAGCTAAGCTCGTGTTGTTGTGAAAGGGATCTGCCGTGTGTGGGCCAATCGGCTCTTTGGAGACTCTCGTTTTCTTATGTACGTATGTTCTTATGTAATTTTCTTTAGTCAAAACCAAACCTATGCTAGTCACACCTAACCAAACCTAGTCTACATTCCCATGCCTATTCTTTATCACCATAGAAGCAAGTCTTCGCTGGTCAAACCACAATTCTCCGTACATTAACATTTACACGTTTAGCAACTTGATATCAATAATAATTCCCAAATAAGTAAAGGGAAAGCGCTACAAAATAATGGGATAAAGTAAAACAGCGAGTAGTTTTCTTAATAGTCCTAAATATAATAGGTAGGAAACAAAATTAATAAGAGTTATGTAGGTTTAATTCATTTTATTATTATTTTATTATTTTTTCTTTCACGTGTACTGTAATTGGTGTTAATACTCTATAAGTCCATGGACCAAAGTGAAAATTGGTACCCTCAGAAACGTTTTTTTAGATACAATTGTAATCTATAAGACAGTTTTTCCTAATGTTGTGGAGATGTTATTCTATACAATAACCCTTTTGAGTTACGAAGAGGTTAGGGATCAAGATTTTTGTCAAGTTAGGTGGCGCTACCTATAGTCGTTTACTCCACCTATTGGCGCCACCAGGGTGCGCGCGCGCGCTTATATCACTGCTTAGTTGCTTGTGCTTTAAAAGGGTAGGGCCAATAGAAAAGTAGGCACTTCCCCTACAAACATAAACCTTTAAAATTCCATTAACTACACTGCCATCTTTGATACATAACAACTATGGAAAACACCCCAGAGTTTTCACCTATTGAGGTATGCTATAAGTCTATTTTTTTTTCTTCAGCTGATGGTATATTGTCATGTCCCCATCATCATTAGGCTACTCAGTTATTACCAGAATGTTGTAGCGAAATTTGCCGGTAATTATGAAAACTTTGCATTAATAAGACGTAGATATAATTGTATTAGTTTCCCATTGTGCCATAAGTATCGTAAAATTCACCGCTAAGGGATTCAGTTTACCATCAGTTGAAACAAATACAATAAATACATAAATACAGTGTAGTGTTTTGAGGATACAGTAGGTGGCGGTATATTGTAACGCAATTTACTTTAACCCTTACAGTACCAGCGACGTCTCTTTTGCTTGATTTCAGCTACATTTAGACGATTTTGTGAAGCTCAAGAGATATTTGGTAGCTAAAACGATAAATTGAGATAGTCTGAAGCCTTTTACTTGATAGACGTCCTTCCTAAGCTGAATACAATCGGCAAATAGTTACCAAAATATAATGAAATTGTCATACCCGGTATTGAATGGGTTAATGTTATTTACGTTAAGATACGAGAATATTTTGCATCATCACTGAATTGGTGTGTTTAATTGCGCTAGTGTTTGATAGACTTTTAAAGGGTTATTGTACGATATAGTATGTTTGACTATAAATATTAGCTAGAATGTGAAAGTGC
The DNA here is from genome assembly GCA_032716605.1 of Paralithodes platypus. NCBI lineage: Eukaryota > Metazoa > Arthropoda > Malacostraca > Decapoda > Lithodidae > Paralithodes > Paralithodes platypus. The sequence continues at coordinate 4,409,089 of CM064485.1, read as the reverse complement.
TCTGGACATCACTTTGCATGTTTGTGTGTAAATGTATTTGTTTGTCAAAGATGAATAGCATATTGTATGTATGCTAATTTGATTGTAAACAAAATACCAGTATGAGGCAATGTTTGGTACGGTAATTTTTGTTTGTGAAGTTTGTTTATGTTATACAGTAGATATTTGTTTTAGTGTAATATCCACCAGCATGCAATTTGCACAGGTGTTGAGTGTATGTATATGTGTGTGTGTGTGTGTGAATGTATGTGTGTGTGTGTGCATGTATGTGTGTATGAGTGTGTGTGTGTTTGTGTATGTGTGTTTAGTTACGTGGCCCAGTGTTTCGGGCTGTGTGTGTTGTAATCTGTTATCAGTGCATGGTGCCTTGCTATCTCTATTTGGGGTCGCTGGGGTGGTGGTGATAGTGGTGTTGGTGGTGGTGGCACATTCCTGGCCCTGATAATGTGTGTGAGTATGTGGCTGTGTGTGTGTGTACCGTATGTGTGTGACGAGCTGTGTGTGTGTGTGACTGTGTGTTTATGAGTGTGTGTGTGTGTGTAAAGACTAGAAGTGTGTAGCCTATAGGCACTCTCTGGTTAGCTGTTAAGCACGGGTCCCCATTTAATCAAGCCTAGTATTTCCCTGTTTCGTTTAATTCTGTACTGATAATATGTGAGGCAGAATAACCAATCTAGAGCCAAATTCATCTCAACATTTAAGCGGTAGAGTTCTTATGGCTTTTGGTCATTATTATACATTTCGCACGGATGTCTCCCAACTTTAGTCCTAGTGTAAATGTAGTGTGTGTGTGTTGCCTATTTATTATGAATCTTAATTCTTAGGTTAAGTTAAGGAAGATTAATTTTCTTACATATACTTTATCTCATAGTTGTTCTTAATCTCAACTCTTTTCACGTGTACGTGTGTGACGGGCGGGACCAGGTTGGCTCCAAAACTAGGTATAGCAAGGAGGAGGAGGAGGAGGGGTGAGGCAGCAGGGCCACACACCACCACCACCAGCAGCAACCATCCCACCACCACAGTTCTTCTTCTAGTCAGTCAGTGGCGCACCCTCACTCTGTTCGCACCCACGTATAGTCCCGCGCGTCCCCTAGATCTCGGGGCACACCATTCGGGATATCCAACTGCTCTGCCCCCGTACCATCCTTGTGAGTCTCTAGCAAGGGGTTCATTATAGTGTCTCGTGGCCAGTGCTTCGTGTGTCTCGTAGTCTCGGTTGTTAAATCAGACTGGAGAGAGAAAAAGAACGTTGGAAAAAAAGAAAAGGAATGCTGATGTTAACATGCAAGGGGTCCAGCCAGACACACAACTACTACTTCCTTTCCTGGCTGGCCTCAATCTGTGTTAACTTGTCCTCTGTCACTGTCCTGGAAGAGAAAAAATATATATAGCCTGTGATATGTGCTTACAATGGTTGTCCTAGTCAAAACCAATTGTTAGGCTCCATTTGAGGCCCACCCTAACTATAGCAAGTCCTGGGTAATATTATTATTAGTTTGTTGATATAAAGTAATGGCATTAATATATAAAGGCGTGAATTATAGTGTATTAGCCTAGATCATATGACCATGATATTGTTTATTGCGAAGACACGACTGTCCTCTTTTGCAATACATAATTGTCCTCATGCGGGCATAATCCCTACGCTCTTTTTGGTCGTTATCTGGCATCATTCACGCGATTTGGAATGCAATTGGACCCCTAACTGGCGTTTCCCGGTGACTGGTGGCGGAGGAGGAGGGAAAGAGCGGGCAGGAGGGAGGAACTCTGCCAGAAACTTGTTGAAGACGGAACAGCTGTGAAGGTGGTGGAGGAGGTGGTGGTGGTAAGATGGTGGAGGGAGGGAGGGAGGCCAGGGACAACGTGTGTGTGTTGGTGTGTATGTGGTTCTTTGGTGGGTAGATGTTTATGTGTTTCTTTGGTGGGTAGATGTTTGTGTGTTTGGTGTGCGAGGTTCTTTGATAGCTAGATGTTTGTGTGTGTGGTTCTTTGGTGGGTAGATGTCGGTGTGTGTGGTTCTATGGTGGCTAGATGTTTATGTGTGTACTGTATGTGGATCATTGGTGGGTAGATATTTATGTGTGCTCTGTGTGTGTGTTTTTCCTTTCTTTAGTGGGTAGGTGTTTATGTGTGGGTGAGCCTTTGATTTGTTTGTGTGGGGGTTGGTACTGTAGCCTTTTGTGGGTGAGCGTGTGAATTGTGTGTGTGGGTAGGTGCTTAATGTGGGTGATATTGTGAATAATGTTAGGGTGGGTATATGTTGGATGTGTGTGGGTGTTTGATGTGTGTGAGCTTGTGCATTGTAAGTGTGGGTATTCGTTTGTGTGTCTTGGGTGGGTAGGTGTTTGTATGTGGGGTATGTGTGTTTGATGGTATGTGTATTTGATGTGATACTACGTTACAACTATGTGTGTGATTGTAGGTGTAAGGTTTGTGTGTATCATCATTTAATGTGTGTGGGGGTAGGTGTTTTATATGTGCCTTATATTTGATGTGGGCGAGTTTTTATGTGTATGCATGTGTGTGTTTTAATATAGTTATGAATGGGTGTGTGTTTGTTTTCATGTGTATATTTTTGTGTTTTCTTGGTGGGCGTGTCTGTTTATTTGATGTAGAAAAATATGAACTGGGTGTGTGTGCTTATATTACTGTGTGTGTGAGAGAGAGAGAGAGAGAGAGAGTGTGGAAGCTTGGTATCATGTTATTGTGATTACAGTAGCGTATAAAATGGTTTTGTTTGCTTTTATATGGTTTGTGTGTTCATTGGGGTGATGTTGATACACATTAGTATGCACTTGGTGATGTGTCAAGTGCGTTTAATAGTATTTATATAGATTATAGACAAATTGAACAGTTGTATATGTCGTGGGCTAATATATGTTGAGAGAGAGAGAGAGAGAGAGAGAGAGAGAGGAGTGTGTGAGAGTGAGAGTGAGAGAGAGAGAGAGAGAGATGGGTGTGTGTGAGTGATGGTAGAGAGAGAGAGATATATAGGTGTGGAGTGTGAGTGAGTGATACTGGTGTTGTGTTGGATGTGGTGGTGGTGGTGGTAGTCGTAGTAATGGTAGTGTTGGTGGTGGGACTGTGCTAGTGTTTTTGTCCACCCTACCTACCTACATACCACCACCAGCTTCCCTTACAGCCCAAAACAACATGCAACAATGGTAATACGGAAGCTCCACGGAATTACGTAGCTTTGCTGTAACTCCTTCAGTAAGATTACGTCTCTGTCATCTTTTGTTCTGGCTAACAATAGATGAGTTTATGCAGTTTAAGAAGTACTTAGGTTTTTCCGATGTGTTTTTTTTAAATTGCGTGTTTTTGTATTTTTTTTTAAATTGCGTGTTTTTGTGTGTTTTTTTTAAATTGCGTGTTTTTGTGTTTTTTTAGGTTAGGCCAATGTAGATTAGATGATTATGCAGTCTAAAGAGTACGGTACTTAGGTTATTCCGATTTTTTGTTATTTTTTTAGGTTATGCAGATGGGTTATTGGGAGTAATTTCACATTTGAGTCCTAGAGGTAGATTGTAAGCTAAAGAATATCATCTAATGGTAACTGGAATAAGTCTAAATTACGTCATCGGGTTGAAAGGGTTAAATAGGGAAAAGGGAGAGCAGATTCCTTCACTATGATTATTTAAACACGTAACAACACTACCTTGGTGATCCCTGGTCTCTGGGTCTTCTCCTGGGTGACCTAGATGTGTGTGAATTTGTCTTTGGTTTTGTGTGTTCATTGTTTTCTGTTGGGTTGGGTTGTCCCTATTCGGGCTCTGTCTCTAGTCGACCACCCCCAGAAAAAATAAATAAATAAAATTAAATTAAAATAGGATAAATGGGGAGTACATACATACATACATACATACATACATACATATAACAACACTAACACTACCGAATTCGAGTAGATACACACATTCAAAAGTACCGTGTCAGCCTTGATGCATTAGGTAGCTAAATATTCATAAACATTGGAAGAGGCTAACGTTTACCTTTCAACGCCCCATTAAGGGAACAGGTGTTATTTTGTTGGGTCTATTTATTTATATATTAATTTATGTTTTAGTTTCCTCCCTAGACCTCCATCAAACTTAAAACAAAAAACATCCATTAGATCCCCCTACTAGATTAATTTGTACATTTTTCGGTCGAAGGCCGGTTCTTCCAAAATTACAGGCTCACTATCGTTTGCCAGGAAAAAAATCGACACCTAAATAGCATGAAAGGTCTTAATATTGACAAAGAAATGGGGCGAAAGGTCTTCAAATCGACAAACTAATGAGCCGAACGTCATACAATCTGAAAACTAATGGGGCTAAACACGAGGAAGAAGAGGGGACCAGAAAAAACGGCCCATCTCCCCTTAAATGGAGACAACAATTAACTACAGGTTAGGATGAAAAGCTACTCGATAAATATGAGATCGTAAAAGCCTAATACAATGATATGGGCTATACTGTATATTTGTTGCATGAAGATTATACCGTACATACACAATCAGGGTGTCAAACTAGATCAATTGATTTACGTGGTTTGTGTATAAGTGGCTCTATTATATATATACGATGGGGGGGGGGGGGCATAGGTAACAACACACCATTGTCATTGTCTGTATGGTCACAACTCTGGATACCACCCTTTTATAATTTGTATTTACTTTTTGAGAGATTACATTTGACTCTTTAATGCTTGATAAAATCGCATACAGTATTTTTACGAAGATTAAAGTGAACACATATCGTCTACAGAGCAGTACCACCGAAAATTAAAAATATCGTATACAGAACAGTACTCTCGAAAATGTAAAATATCGTATACAAAACAATACAAACTGTAAATGAAAAATCTTTTATACAAAAGTAGGCTACCACCGAAAATTAAATATATCTTATAGGCCTACCGAAACAAAACAATACTTACCGAAATGAAAAACCTCTTATACAGAACAGTACGCCCGAAAATGAAAAGTCTCATACAAAACAGTACCCCCTAAAATTAAAAATCTCTACTACAGAACAGTACCACCGCCCTTGACTCTACCGACTGGCAATCACCGTTTTCCAATTTGCATGGTGTTTTGGGTGGGCCACATTTGTCACTGGGCCTTCAGTTGGGCCCTTCCGCGTCTAGGGACCTTTGGGGTCTAGGAAGGCAGTTTATATAGCGTTGGTAGCCTGCTGGGTGGTTCCGGTATCTTGTCTGGATTCGATACGACTTGAAACGTGAAAAAGTAACACCCCGTTCTTAACATTAATCATCCATTACAAACCCCAACGTGCTTGAATAAACTAATGAAAGCATATAGTCCTCCCGGGATTCGAACTCGGGACAGAAATTGAAGAGGGATTTTCGTGGGAGGTTCCGGTAACATATCAGGAGTCAGTACGGTACAACTTGAATATACAGAACGTATGGTGTGGAAGATTCGTGGGAGGTTCCAGTATCATAGCTGGATTCAATACAACTTAAATTATAAATGTACAGAACGTGGTGTGGAAGTTTCGTGGGAGGTCACTGTATCATATCAGGAGTCAGTACAACACTTTACCGGAGGATATCAGTTTTTTCACAATACCCGGTACGTAGACGGAGGTCTTTTTGTAAAAACTTCAATTATAGCACATGAAGTACCGGTATCTCGAACATATTTGTGTTTACACGAGATTATATTTTAAGCTCGCATTCCGTTAAATATGATAAAGTAGACTAGGAAATAGTTATTGCGCTTGCGCGCGCGCAAGCGCAAGCGCGCGCACACACACACACACACACACACACACACACACACACACACACACACACACACACACACACACACACACACACACACACACACTCTGTGTGTGTGTGTGTAATCTGTTGTAATCCATAATGTAGATTCGAACATTAGGGTGATGGGTTGAAACCATGAGATCCGTCAAGGTACCGTATATGGTAGTGTAGGCTACTCCCCTGCTAGTGATGGTTAATGTATGGAGAGCTCCCCTATCATATAACCTGCTCCACACGGAAGTTCAGGCATCCCCTTCGTTATCTAGGCTACGAACTAGAGTGTTGGTGATACGTGGGATTCTAACCTTTTGTTTTATCTATCTAGCTATCGTTATTTAGTACATTACCTAGTGTTAGGAATATGAACAGATCTATCCAAGGTGTCAAACCGTAGCCATTTTTGTTCAAAACTTGAATGACTATGAGAAGGAATACAGAACAATTAACAAGAAATACCATTGTTTTGGCCATTCTAATACCTCCAAAGACATAATTTGAACTATAAACCATAATATTATCCTTACATATACAAAAATATAGACTAAATATAATGGACTCGGCTTTCGTTTGACACCCTGGATCATCTATTTATATTAATTTTAATCTATCTTGTGGGAGTGAAGGGTTAATTGGGATAGGTTTTACCTCTTTTATATATACAGTATTTAATTAAAAAGTATTTTTTTTTAGTTTAAAATTCTAGTGTCAGTCAGGTGGATTCATAAAGGTAATTCATACTTTAAATAAAATTGCTTACTATCAGCCAGAGTGAAAACTATGTGACGTCATCGTACTGAAAGGTGTATACGTATCTCCCGCTCTCGTAACCTGCCCCGCCACACGGGAGTTGAGGCGCCCCGGCCATACGTTATCTAGGCTAACAGTTTATTGCGGTGGCTAGGCGGAATATTAAGGGGGAAGAATATAATATGGGTTTTGTTTATACAAGGAGTTGAGAACCCTATTTTATGGCTATAGGCCTATGTCAATCTATATAGACTTATTTATGTGGTTTGTGTATAAAGGGCTCTATTATACTCTATATACCATTGTTGGGGGGGCATAGGTAGGGAGAGGATGTCCTATTTCATTATTTGTTAATGTATGAAGGTTTAGGTGTATGAAAGACATTAATTAGTGCAGTGTAGAACAAATAAACCATTATGACAGCTGTGCCGAAGCTTATTTTAATAAAATAGATTGTGTCTTGATAAAGGGTGAATGTATTAGTGGATTTATGAACGCAGAACATATATTATCCTTGATGCCTTTCCTCTATGTATTTCGGATATCATTAGGCGATATTATAGTTTAGGAAGGGCCTTTGAAAAACGGGATTAATTGAGTTGATTGAATAATTTTCCCTTCTGATTTCAACAAGTCTATTTGAAGCTGAATGGAATCGTATAATGATGGATATAATAATACAAAGAAAGGTGTCAGTGGTGCTGAAGACGTTATTAACCCTTTGACGATCATGACGCGTTTTAGCAGTTTCTTCTGGCTATTAGTAGACGATTTTATATAGCTTAGGAAAGACCTATAGTAATCAAAGGGGTATAGTCGATCGCAATTAACCTTTTGACTTACCGGGCCTGAGTATATAGCTAGATAGATAGATATAATACATTAACAAGTAAATATATATAATAGAACCACACATAAATAAATACACAATTATGTAAATATAATATATAAATACATAATATATAATAGTAATACTACTACTACTACTACTACTACTACTACTACTAATAATAATAATAATAATAATACTAATACTAATACTAGCCCCTCTCTCGTACTACGGTGTTTGTAATGTACGGTAAGTAGGGAAAGTGTATGTGTGTAGCGTAAGTGTAGGAGGTGTAATACAGAGCTGGGAGTACCGTACGTGAGCTGATTTATGACCAGAGAAAGTGTTTGGATATAAGGAGGGAAAGTGTTATGAATGTACCGTATGTATGTATGTATGTATGGGCTGGTACTATTCTGTGTAATCCTGTGTAACGGTATGTACTTATATAACACAACTTTTACAGAACACACACACACACACACACACATACATATATATATATATATATATATATATATATATATATATATATATATATATATATAATATTATACTGTATACCGGTATATAATAATTAATAATATTTATAAATAATATTTATTTATTTATTTATTTATTTAAATTAATTGAAATTAATTGGTTGGAAATGTATGGGAAGGGAGTGAAATGTTCAGGGCGAAAAGATGTAAATTTACTTGTATTAGTTTTGGAAGGAAATTGGGATATCTAGGGTGGAAAAGGATGGGTGAAGGGTGAATAAATGAATGGCGCAGACATAGACTGAGGGGAAATCTATGGGTAGAACATAAGTTAAGGGGAAGTGAATGGGCAGGAAACGGGTCGAGTGGAAATGTATGGGTAGGAAAAGGGCCTATAGACTAAGGAAGTGAGTGTAGAGAAAGGAAGGGAAGTGCGGTGTTCGTCTGCCATGGCGGGGTAGGAAGTGAGAGGAAGTTGTGTAGCTGAGACTCTTTCCTTGGACGGGAGGAAGTAGTGTTGCTAGTAGATATGTAGAGTATTTAATGTGATCTTTTAAGTCCTTGGGTCCGGCAGGTCTTTTTCAAAGTTAATACAATCGGCTGGCGGGAGCTGTGTTAACTCGCTATTTTGAAGGATGTAGCTACGATCATTATATAACTGGGTGTGTGTGTGGGGGTGGGGGTGGGTGTGGGTGTGGGTGGGGGGGTGGGTGTGGGTGTGGGCGTGGGTGGGTGGCGAGGGCGGCGCACCAGCGTGGCCCAGGACTTCGGTCCTAAACTACAATCCAGGTGTGTGTATTTTACCCATTGACTATGAGACGTCACTCCCAAGCTAAGTAACTGTCCAATGATATAACGAATACAAAACATTACATTATATTGAAAGGTGTAAAGAAGTCGTTTTTGAAAAACAATTCACGTCGCAGTTTAGGTCGAGATCATTTTGCTTCTAGTAATATCTACCCGATAGTGAATAGAATTTTGAATGTGAAATGTATAAATATTTACTTAATTTGTACTAACAGAGTTGAATCTGTGAACTGCTTGGTAAATGTTTATCACGTCTTTAAATCATACTCGAATAAATATATATTTTTGTACGTATTTATATATTATATATACTAATAAGGGCCTGCCATATCTAGAATGTATGCTAGTCTCAATCAATGTCTATCCTGAATCATTGTGAATATTCAGGTACGTTCAAGCTTAATCCAGCCCTCAGCAACATTGATTGACAACCCTAACGAATAATTATCCTTGGCTATAATTCCAGTGTTGTCTTGGTCCGCAAATTATAATAGCTCATTGTAAGGTCGTCAGCATGTATGACCAGTAAACAATTTGATTCAGAAACGTATTTCTTACAAACTACTCTACTTAACCCGTTCATTACCGGCAGCGTGTTTTTTTAGCTTTAATCTGGCTACTGTTAGACGATTTTCTTCAGTTTCAAAAGGGCCTCCAGCAATGAATAGGCTTCGAACTCTCTCATTTAACCCCTTTTACTACCCCAGATCCTTCTTTAGCTGCACAAAATCATATACATATACCTAGAATAAAATTAAAAGACGTCGTCGGTACAGGAGTTAACCTTCTGACTTTCAAAACTCCTTCCTAATCTGAAGAGAATCGTCTACTGATAGCCACACATAAAAGGGAAAACACGCGTCCTCGAATATTGAAACGCCTGCAATTGATCACTTGCGAGTTTCAGGCTATAAGGAAGTTGGAGCTGTAGACATCGATATTTAGCAGAATTACAAGCTGACAGATGATTGTAGTGCATCTATAATTACAACCAATTATAATCAGGAAACATTCTACCCATCACAAACTCGTATTGTGTTTGTATGTCTACTAAATATTAACGTTTACGGCTCCAACTTCCTTATAGCCTGAATACTGGCAAGTGGTCAATTCCTACCCCAGACGAATTTAAAGGGCCATGGGGAACTTCGCTAAAACGCAAGACTCCCATCCATTCACACGGTAATAGACATTCCGGGGAGTGGAGATGGCTTTAGCAGATACTGAGAGAGAGAGTGAGAGAGAAAGAGAGAGAGAGAGAGATTGAAGATTATGTAGCTATTGGGATTAGTCGGTACTGTCTGTTAGGTAGGCCTATGTATGTCTCTCTCTCTCTCTCTCTCTCTCTCTCTCTCTCTCTCTCTCTCTCTCTCTCTCTCTCTCTCTCTCTCTCTCTCTCTCTCTCTCTCTCTCTCTCTCTCTCTCTCTCTCTCTCTCTCTCTCTCTCTCTCTCATATATATGTTTGTTCTTTTCCATTAATTGAAATATATCAATATGTTAATTAATGTACTACCGTATAGCACGGTAATGTGAGAGAGAGAGAGAGAGAGAGAGAGAGAGAGAGAGAGAGAGAGAGAGAGAGAGAGAGAGAGAGAGAGAGAGAGAGAGAGAGAGAGAGAGAGAGAGAGACGGCGTGGAGTTGCGGAATTGCGGAAGTTATTTCACTTTCCCTCTCACGGGGAGGAAGACGGTGGGGGAGGGGGAGGAAATCTGTACTATGGTGGAAAGGAAGGGAGGGAAGGGGAGTGAGAGGAGGAGAGGAGCGGTTCATTAAGGGGGCTCACCGGTTTTTTGTTTTATCTTTCTCTCATTTTCTCTTTCCCTGGCTTGTATCTATTCGGCCTCATTCAGCCAACTGTTTTAAGACGTTTATCCCCATCCAGGTGTCGATTTCTTCCTGGCGAGCGAAAGCGAGCCAGCATTTTATGGAGAAATCCGGCTTGGAGACATTTTTCTATGGAAAAATTTACACATTTAGCTTGCTGCCAAAGCAAAAATATATATATGCTGGCTCGCTACCGCTCACCAGGAAAATGTTGACACCTGGATGGGGGTAAACGTCTAAAACAGTAGGCTGAATGGGGCCGAATGGATACAAGCCAAAGAGAGAGGGAGAGAAAGATAAAAACAGCGAGGTGGGCTCCCTTAAATGAGGGAAGGAAGGGATACGGGGAAGGGTAATAAGTGGAGATCGTAGAGCATAATTACAGAGATAGACTGATGAAAGACATGTTTATCATAGCAAGAGGAAATAGTTGCCTTATTGTCATCTATAGTTGAAAATTTTTGTCAAATAAATATTGAAAATTGGTTCACTGTTGGGTTCGAGAGTTGGTTCATCACACCTAATGTGTGGTAAGCTAATTTAGCAAATGATACCCTATTTGATTTCTACATTTCAAGAAGTTGCCGATATTAGTGACAGGAAGACTGTGTTATGTGTTGAAGGGGGTGGAAAAAGCAGTACCGGTACGGTAGTGTATGGTAAGAGTAAAAGATAAGTGTGTGGAAAGATTACGGTGACAAATGAGCTAGAGGGATATTTCCTAAGGTTCTTGAAGTCACTTAAGGGGAGGTATTTAGTTTGTTCCCTAGTCCTCCATCAAGCTTAAAATTACACCCCCTTGAGTCCCTTTCAAGATAAATTTGTACATTTTTCGGTAGAAAAATGTCCCGGCCGAAGGCCGGTCCCTCTTAAATTACAGGCTCGCTATCGCTCGCCAGGATAAAATCGACACCTGAATTGCACGAAAGGTCTTAATATGAGGTGAAAGTTCTTAAAATCGCTAAACTAATGGGGCAAACGTTTTATAATATCAAAAGCAATGGGGTTAAACATGAGGGAGAAAGGGGTCAAGAAAAAAATCCCTCAAGTGGAAATTTCCCCTTAACGGCTGCTTAAAATCAAATAAAACAAAACATAAAAACATATTCAAGGACTTCATAAAACAATAAGTCTGATCCCACTTACATCATTTGCATTTTGGTTTTCAGTTTGGAGAGATTATTCTGCTGATAATAAAAATATACAAGGTTTTCTGTGCATGCTGATGTTGGCCAAAATATTAAAATGTATGCATGACTCACTTGCGTGTCTGACAGTTTCTTCGTTTTAGGAGAGAGAGAGAATTATACCCCGCTATATTAAAGCCTTTGTTGTAGGTGTCTACTTCAAATAGTTTACGATATTCTTCTCCGTACATCATTTTCTTGGTGTTGATTTATACATACCGGTAAATTTTTTGTGTTTACCTTTTCATTAATATTTAGTTGGTCTGTGTTATGTGATGCCATGTTATGCATTGAATTGAATGGGTAGGTGATAATGTATTTGAAATATTGCTTACTCTTAACAAGATTAATACTGCTGAAGAAACAACGGCAAATTTACGTATGATATTTACGAGAAATGTAAGAATGAATATGCGTCTCTATTATTATTGTGCCACATTGTAATTATATATAAATTTTAATATATGTACATGATTCTGCCTACTAAGGTCAACTAGAGAAAGGTGCGAGTATAGCGGTGTAGGTTGTTTAGCAAGAGGCCTTGGTGTGTCACGGGGAAATGTGTATGAAAGGATTTAAATTATGTTCTCGTGATTGCATGATACGAGCTGACGTACAAATATATGTTAATTCATGTTTACGTGTTAGCCATCCTGTCATTACCATGCCACCATTTTTTGTTTGTTCACTTATTCAAACTATCATTGGACGGTTTTGGGAAGCTTATTGAACATATGTGGGAATCAAAAGCTATTCTTGTATTATGATAGTTTGTACCCCCGTTAATGTTTTATTATAGCAGACATTTGCCTGTTTAGGTTCATAATAAATTAAAACAAATAGTCTAATGATACCGGTAATCAAATTTATACTGAAAATTCGGTATCGTATTAAAAGGGTTAAGTTAATATGGATGTATACACATTACGTCAAAGTGGATTGATAAAAATCCCTCCATGATAAATTTAACCTCACCAATATGAAAGTACCCACAATTTGGCCCTGAACGTGCCAGTAAGTGAACGTAGCATATTTACTGTAGGCTGAGTGAAGTGTGATTAATCCTCAGCCACACACATTAATCCTCAGCCACACACATTAATCCTCAGCCACACACATTAATCCTCAGCCACACACATTAATCCTCAGCCACACACATTAATCCTCAGCCACACACATTAATCCTCAGCCACACACATTAATCCTCAGCCACACACATTAATCTCCGGCCTTTTGAAGACCAGTCGGGATCGATTGTGGGTCCGTTTGTCTACCCCTATCACTTCCAGAGGCCTATCCTAAGCTAGGGGAATCAATATACGGTAGCCTAATTAGAAACATGGATACGACATTCCTAAGTTGAATAAACTCGATCTAATATACTCCAGAATGTATAATGTAAAAAAAGTGTCATCGTACGAAATTACACAAAGTGGTTCCATGTTCACCCAACCAGTAGATCATTATATCCAGTACGGTACCGGTAGTTCTCAACCAGTGCCAACTAATATGATCTAACTATACTGGTTGAGATTATGGTGTTATTTAAGGCTATGGGCAGGATTGGACCGGTCTGCGGGAAAGGCTGTGGTATGCCGTCTAGGGGTAGAGATGTTACAGTTAAGGGAGATGGATAAACTGCCTTCAGTTTGGTGCCTATAGCAGTTTATTAATATCTAAACACGTGTTGTTTTCATTTGATAACATACATTTATATAATTTTGCTCTAATAGTCATATTTCATTCATTTATCAGAATTCATTTATCCCCAGAGCTACTACTCTTTGGAATTCACTTCCCTCGAATTGCTTTCCACAAACTTACAATCTACAAATGTTTAAATCCAGTTGTTACAAACATTTTATGAATGGAGGATGCCTTTAGGCACATGGACCTTTTTGTTTTATCTGTGTTTTTCCTTCCTCCGTTCATTGTCTCTTTAAAAAAAAAAAATATATATATATATATATATATATATACCGGTATATATAAAGCTTTAAATGGGTAAATATTATTTCAAAATGGTATTATGTATGGGCCTAATATAATAATCATTACTTGTGTTTCATTGGTAGTTCCCACATATATGATAAATTGAAAGTATTCGATTTCAATTAGGTTCGAATCCCCGGACTGCCACATGTGTTTGTTAATTACATATAATAATAATAATTACTAATAATAATATTTGGCACCAATATTACTGAATATTGTATGTTTGTGTGTGTATGTATAGGGTGTGTGGGTTACCGGTATGTTTGTGTGTGTATGTATAGGGTGTGTGGGTTACCGGTATGTCACTGATACGGCTGTTACTTGCAAGGTATATATATGTGCTGTACGGTATTTAACCAACCTCTGCCTATGTTTATACTATAGTTATATTATTTTCAGTTGATGATACATTAAATCCTTTATCTATGGATTCCTTAATACTTAATGGACAGCTATGCATCTACTATGTCTCTGCGTCATATTAATGCCAAGTTTTCATAATTAGCCACACATTTCGCTACCAAATCTACGTAATAACTGAGTAACCAAGACAATAATACAGCATTTTACCATCTGCTGGGAAAAAGTAGACTATAGGGTACCTCAGTCTAGGTAAGGTATTAGCGTAAGATCATGATAAGAGTCCCTCCGGCGTGGTGTGTGTACCTCGGGACTACAGGAAGGAAGGGAGGTAGGGAATTTAACCCTTTCTGTACCGGTGACGTCCTTTTAACTGTATTCTGGCTACTATTAGACGATTTTATGAAGCTTAAAAATGGCCTCCGGCAATTAACAGGCTTCAAACCATCTAATTTTTCTATCGGATATGCCATCTCTTACTAGAATTAAGTCCTGACCACCTCGTTTGGAGCGTAAGGTCTGTGTGGCCAGTGTATCTTATGTAAATCACTTAACCCCTTTTTATTACCACAGATCCTTCTTAAGCTGCATAAAACCGTACGTTTATAACTAGAATATGATTACAAAGACGTCGCGGGTACAGAATGGGTTAAGCTGGTGTCACACGAGCACTTTAGCGGTGAATGTATTGGAGTCACAACACCCGAGTTCAAATGTATCTAAAATCTAGTCTATTTGACAGTTTTTCTCTTACATTGTGACTATATTGTCATTGTGACTATATTGTCATTGTGACTATATTGTCATTGTGACTATATTGTCATTGGTATCGACAACTAAATTATCGGTACTTTTATATGGCTAAATTCTTCAATAATTTTAATTCGGAAGCTACCAGACCATAATTGGCGACGTCTTTTTAATTTCATTAAAGCTATATTTAGACGATTGTGTGCAGCTTAAGAAGGATCTGTGGTAGTATAAAGGGTTAAGTGAGATAGTTCGAAGCCTCTTAATTGCTGGAGACCCTTTTTAAACAGAATGTAATCGCCTATTAGTAGCCAGAATAAAGCACAAACCACGTCGCCGGTACAGAAGGGGTTAAGATCACGATAGGGGCTCCACCACGTAATTTACCCCAGGCGGAGAGAAGGGAAGGGAAGGGGAGGCAGAGGACTTACAAACCCAAACATGGTCAGCTCCGAGCCTCATACACATTCAGCGGTTAAGGGGGGTGACCTGCTTTTTTTTTCTCTCTCTCTGGGTTGTATCCATTCGGCCCCATTCAGCCTACTGTTTTAAGATGTGTATTCCCTTCCATGTGTCGATTTATACCTTGCGAGCGAAAGCGAGCCACCATATTTTCGATAATGAGTTAGACAGCAGGCTAAATTTGTACATTTTTCGATAGAAAAATTTCTCCGGCGAAGCCGGATTTCTCCATAAAATGCTGGCTCGCTTTCGCTCGCCAAGAAAAAATCGACACCCGGATGGGGATAAATGTCTTAAAACAGTAGGCTGAATGGGGCCGAATGGATACAACCAAGAAAGAGAAAAAGCAGGTCACCCCCCTGAATCGATCATCAGTTCTATTGCTTTGGTGGTATTATAGTGGGGCTCTTGTCAATTAACCCCTTCAGCACCTTGACGCCCATCTACCTTTAATTCGGGCTAACACATAGACGATTGTATGCAGTTTCAGAAGGACCTATGTTATTCAGAGGGTGTAATGAGATCGCGTTTAACCATTTGAGTCGTAGAATTGGATTATGAACTAAAGAAATACGTCTAATGGTAACCAGAAATACGTCTAATGGTAACCAGAAATACGTCTAATGGTAACCAGAAATACGTCTAATGGTAACCAGAAATACGTCTAATGGTAACTAACATAGGATGACAATTACGTAATGGTGGTGAAGGGGTTGAAGGGGAGATATCCACTCGAGGGATTTTTTTCTTGACCCCTTTCTCCCACATGTTTAGCCCCATTGCTTTTGATATTATAAAATGTTTGCCCCATTAGTTTAGCGATTTTAAGAACTTTCACCCCATATTAAGACCTTTCGTGCCATTTAGGTGTCGATTTTATCCTGGCGAGCGATAGCGAGCCTGTAATTTAAGAGGAATCGGCCGGGACATTTTTCTACCGAAAAATGTACAAATTTATCTTGAAAGGGACTCAAGCGGGTGTAATTTTAAGGTTGATGGAGGTCTAGTGAACAAACTAAATACCTCCCCTTAAGATGAGTGAATCCTTATAAAAGCTTGATTTTAGAAGCTTTTTTTCTTCCAAAGTGTCAAACAGAATATTATATATATATTATTATAGTTGTTTCTAGTCTCTCAGTGGGGATCGAACTATCGACCATCAGGATGATAGCCGACGCTTTAATCAATTACACCACGGCAGTCTAGACTGCCGTGGTGTAATTGATTAAAGCGTCGGCTATCATCCTGATGGTCGATGGTTCGATCCCCACTGAGAGACTAGAAACATTTAGTGGCTCACGTGTATTTGTGATATATTCTCAATTATTATAGTTGTTTGAATTTTGACAACATTTTCATTTAGAAGCGGTCGGACAATACCCTGTTCATTATAGGTAAGCCAATACTCTTGAAAACCAACCTCTATAGCTCAAACACGACTAGAGTAATCGAATTCATATTAATACCATTTGGGAAGAGTCAGCCAGGGAATAGGTGTGACAATATACAGCCCGTTTTCTTCTTTAGCCGTTTTGAAATTACAGAGCGTAGGGGTCACGATTTCTGGCCTATCTATAATGAACAGACTATAGAACTGCCGGAAAATCGCCCTTGTAAAGCCAGTGTCACACGATTACTTTTTCCGGCAATTTCCGACGAGCAAGTTTTGTTTAGTAATGTTTTGAGGCTCTTTTGCGTTGGATTCGGAAACTAGACTTGAGGTAGATCATGTTCGGTGGCTGAGGTTTGATATCGCTTGAATTTGGTAGCTGCCAGACTACAATTGCTCGGAAATTTTTTCGGAAACCCCGCTCGTGTGTGACACTGGCTCAAGTCCCGAAAATCACGATAAGCGTCCACCACGTAACTTACCTCAGGCGAAGGGAAGGGAAGGGGCAGAATACTTACAAACCCACACATATGGTCAGTTCCGAGCCTCACAGTAATTCGGGGGCCTTGTCAGCTTTATATTCTGTACTTAGTTGTGTATGTTTGTATCGGTAAGCTTGTTTATTATTATTTGTATTATTTTGTTATTTGTATCGGCAAGTAGGCTGAAAGTAATTTATTGTAAGACACATTTTGATCAGGTTTAATTCAAAGGCTGCAAACCAAAATTGCTGAAAATTTATTGCCCTGTCGTAATTTTATCTCTTGGTGATGTAAGGAGAGAGAGAGAGAGAGAGAGAGAGAGAGAGAGAGAGAGAGAGAGAGAGAGAGAGAGAGAGAGAGAGAGAGAGAGAGAGAGAGA
Source organism: Paralithodes platypus (assembly GCA_032716605.1). Classification (NCBI taxonomy): domain Eukaryota; kingdom Metazoa; phylum Arthropoda; class Malacostraca; order Decapoda; family Lithodidae; genus Paralithodes; species Paralithodes platypus. Next base: position 4,391,615 of record CM064485.1, on the reverse strand, counting down.
GATATGCTTGTATGAAAGGGATAACGAGAGGTAATGGTTGGTCAGGGGAAGCTGTGATTTATTCCATGTCGAAGACCTATTTCCTTTTTCGTAGCAAACGTATAACGCCGGGATTTATATTTATGAATATTAATTATTAGGGAGATAACCCAGAACGTTTTTTCCATGAGTATTTATCTATCTATATATATATATATATATATATATATATATATATATATATATATATATATATATATATTATATACGGTATATATGTAATTTGTTCAATTTTTAGGTGAAAGCGACTATTCAGTTTTTTTTTTTTGTCTCCGTGGTCTTTTCCCGTGAGAACCAGTTTACATATAGAGGCTGCCAGTCTGGTGTCACCTGGTTAGGTAATGCTACATTATTTACGAGTTGAATTTCCTTTAGTGCTTTTCAGATTATTAAGGGGTTGAATTTTCTTTATGGCTGTTTGTTTTAACCCTTTCTGTACCAACGACGTCTGTTATAGTTTATTCTAGCAAGGTTTGACGATTTTATGCAGATTAGGAAGGATCATGTGTTAAGAAATGTTAAAGAAGATACATTGTACATTGCTGGAGGCCCTTTATATATTGAATACCGGTACAATCCCCTAATAGTAGCCATAATGAAGATAAAAGGACGGCACTGGTACTGAATTGGTTAAGGGGAGGTTTTTAGTTTGTTTCCTACTCCTTCAGCAATCTTAAAATTTCACCCCTTTGTTCCCCTTTCAAGATAAATTTGTACATTTTTCGGTACAAAAATTTCCCGGCCGAAGGCCGGTTACTCTTAAATTACAGGCTCGCTATCGCTCGCCAGGATAAAATCGACACCTAAATGGCACGAAAGGTCTTCAAATTGACAGAATGGGGCGGAAATTCTTAAAATCACCAAACTCATGGGGCAAACGTCTTAAAATCTCAAAAGCAATGGGGCGAGACATGAGGGAGAAAGGGGTCAAGAAAAAGTCCCTCAAGTGGAAATCTCCCCTTAATCCTTTGTTTTCATTGAGCTTATAATATTGAAGAAGAGGTATATGATGGATTTGATGTGCTTACTTGGGTATCGGTACTTTTGAAGGTAGGTTAATTTGGATAAGGATTTTAATTTACTTTGCTTTTAATATACAGGTGCTCTTAGATTCGATTTGATTATTCACAGTGTGCGCCTTTATTTGAAAGTTAATGGGATTATGTATTTTGTATATGTATCTTTGTCCCTTTATGTTACTAAGGGCTAGTTTTTTGCAAGACGCTTTTCACTGAGTTTTACTTTTTTGGGGGAAGGACCTGTTTGTGATGTTACATCACTGATGTATTACACTTGATGTGTATTTAAAAGAGGTTGGTCTGGCAAAGGTTTAGGATTGGTGGTGGTGGTGGTGGTGGTGGTGGTGGTGATTATGGTGGTGGTGGGGGTGATTTTGGTAGAGGTGTTAGTGATTTTGGTAGTGGTGGTGATGATTTTGGTTGCGGTGCAACTTTGACCAGGTTATTTTCGAATCATATTTTCAGACATGAACACGCCAAGGTCTTTGACACTGTACGTTCTATCATGTCGTTAGATTATGTTATATAATGTGTGTTCCCTTTAACATTATTATCCTCTCCATAACGTATTAGTTGGAATTTTTCTTCGTTAAACTGCATTTTGTTTTCCCTAGCCCACTGGAACATCCCATTTAAATTGGTGATTTTGGCATAATTTTTGGTGGTGCTAATGGTGGTGATGTGTACCTTTTCAGCATGATAACGTAATTGTTATCGTATTCTGGGTACCATTAGACGATTTTGTTTAGCTAAACTACCTTCAGGACTCAAAGGGGTAAATATAATCTCGATAAACCCTCTGAAGAACACAGGTCCTTCTTAAACTAGGCATTATTCTTCACCTACTGTATTTACATTGGATACAGTATCGGTTATAATGCAATGTGATATTAGTAATTAAAGCATACCGGTATAATAGTAAAACAGACAGTAAGGGAGGGTAAGATAGAGACACGTGAGTATGTTACTATCTTGTGTTGTATTAATAAAACAGACAGTAGGCTAGGGTAAGATAGACACACGTGGGTATGTTACTATCTTGTGTTGTATTAATAACACAGCCAGTAGGCTAGGGTGGGTATGTTACTATCTTGTGTTGTATTAATAACACAAACAGTAGGCTAGGGTGGGTATGTTACTATTTTGTGTTGTATTAATAACACAGACAGTAGGCTAGGGTGGGTATGTTACTATCTTGTGTTGTATTAATAACACAGACAGTAGGCTAGAATAAGATAGAGACAGGCCATAAGGCAGGTGGGTATCTTGAGTTGTGGTACAGCCTATACAGTTTAGGCCTATCGGGTGGAGGCTGCTTTGTTTTCACCCTGTGGGCCTTGGGAGATGATGTCGGCCCTGACTATCCTCCTCCTCCCTCTTCTTCCCTTCGTCATCCTCCTCCCCCTTCTTCCTTTCGTGTTCCTCCTCCCTTTCTTCTTCCTCCTCCCTTTCGTCTTCTTCCTCCTCTCATCTTATTCTTCTCCCCCTCCTCCTTTTCGTCTTTCTTCTCAAATTTTCTTTGTCTCCCCCTTATTTCTTTCTCTTCCTCTTCTCACTCTTCCTTTTCTCCTCCCCCCTCCTACTCCTCCTCTTCCTTCTCCTCTTTCCCCTCCTCCTCCTCTTCCTCCACCTCCTCCCACTCATTCTTCTTTTCCCTCACCTCCTCATTATATTTCCTTCTCTTCCATATCATCATCATCATCCTTGATTTGTCGCCTGTTTTGTAGTATTCAATTTCACTTTCACGTTTGTTGTATTGTAATTTTTTTAATAATAATGATAATTGTCGGTTTATTGTAGCCTTGAGGCTGAAAATCTACGTGTGTGTGTGTGTGTGCTCTCTCTCTCTCTATCTCTATATATATAGAGAGTGAGAGAGCCATTATAGTCATTCATTACTATCTATCCATCAGAAACATACATTATGATTGTATTTCTATTTAATATCGATGTTTACGGCTTTTCCAGTTTCCTTATAGCCTGAAACTCGCAAGTGGTCAATTGAACTTCTACTTTTAATCCAAGAGCTTCAATAATTTCCCTCGTGACAACACCCCCCCTTCCCTTCCCACGAAAATATGAAAGGGCGTATCTGTATTAATGGTCTTTTTAATGGCACACGCAGGATTTGGTTTTAATTAAGGGGAGTTTTATTATATTTGTTCTCGACCCCCTTCTCACTTATGTTTAGCCCCATTAGTTTGACGATTTTGTGACCTTTTGTTACATTTCTTTTCCCATATTAAGACCTTTCGTTCCATTTAGGTGTCGATGTTTATCCTGGTGAGTGATAGCAAGCCTGTAATGTAGGAGGAACCAGCTCTCTCCCTGAACATTTTCCAACCGAAAAATGTACAAATTGATCTCCAAGGGGGGGGGGGGGGGTTCTTAGGGTTATGTATTAAGCTAGATAGAAGTCTAGGGAGGAAAATAATAGTTTATGAGAATACTACTACTTCTACTACTACTACTACTACTACTACTACTACTACTACTACTACTACTACTAATAATAATAAGAAGAAGAAGACCCCCCCCCCCCCCTCCCCATAATGTTTTTTGTTTAATGGCACACGCAGGCTTGGTTTTTAAGAGATTTTGTTTGGTGGCCTCGTTCTTTTTTCCAAGACTTTCCACAAAATTCACCTCCAAGGGTCTTTTTCACCTGCAATGGTCTTTTTAATTACACCCGCGACGTTTCTTTTCACACCATTTTTTCCCCCGGCCCCGTAGGAATAAAAAACAAAAAGTAATTGATTTTTCCCAATATTCGGTGTTCAAGGAATATTTCGTAGTTCTTTATAATTTTAGTGACACCTGTTATTTATTTGATTTGTATTTTTTGTTTGTTTACCTTATTTGTATTTATGTAATTATTTATTTTTGTGTCGACCCATTTCATTTGTTTAGAAGTAAATTAGTATTCGCCAGTACTCCGTTCAAATAGTTACTGGTACTTGTCCCAATTGGCTATGCATGAACAAATTTGTAAATAGTTACTCTTCCCAATATAGAACTTTGGATTTATTTGGCAGACTGTGCTTATGCTCATTCACTTTTTTCTTGCAACTATAAACTATTAATATTATTTTTACTATCATTGTTCCCCTCCATTGAAGTGTTCATCTACACTACTACCTTGAAAATATTGGTACTTACTTTTGTCCTGACCTATTAGCCTCTTTCAGCAAGATGACACCCAAAATGAGTTTTATTCTGGATATCATTAGACGTTTTTATGCAGTTTTTGAAGGTCCTATATCATTCATAGGGTTTATTGAGATAGTATTTAACCCTCCGAGTTTTCGAGGTAGATAATTAGCTAAAAAAAATAGTTTACGGTAGCCAATATTAGACAATAGAATATGTCATCGTGCTGACAGGCTAAATAATTATTCTTTGGTGTTTCTGGTTTTACGCAAATTTCCCTCTTAAGACTTGTGCTCGTTTAACATGATACCTCAGACCAGTCCTGTTCGTTACACAGTATTAATGTGTACTAACTCCTTCACTATTACCGTAACTATTGTACGCCGAAATCTTACGTGTAACCTACTTGTAAGATTTATACGCCAATTGCACTGTCATCCCTGCGTAACACTCTAAACAAAGTCTTTCCATGTGTACTTATTTCCTTCACTATTGCTGTAACCATAATAAGCCGAATTCTTACCTGTAGCCTACTTGTAACATTTATACGCCAATTGCACAGTCATCCATGCGTAACATTCTAAGCAAAGTATTTCCTTGTGTATTTATTTCCTTCACTATTCTATTACCGTAACTATTATACGCCGAATTCTTACCTGTAGCCTACTTGTAACATTTATACGCCAATTGCGCTGTCATCCCTGCATAACATTCTTAAAATATATGTTTGTGTGTCTTGCGTTGGTTTCCCTCTCAAGCGAGTCGTGAGGCGATTACCGTAAAAACTACCGCTGTGTGTGTTGTGGTGAGGGGGTCAAGGTTGGTCAGAGAGAGAGAGAGAGACGCGAGTGAGAGTGAGTGTGTGTGAAAATGAGAGGGGTAGTAGAATAATTTAAAAAGATAAATACATATAATTATATACGGCTTGTTGAATGTAGTATAATTATAATAACAAGTGTAATGGTAGAAATAGTTAATATCGGGTATAGGGAAACGTACCGGTACCGAAGAATAATAATACACCAAAATTATATATATATATATATATATATATATATATATATATATATATATATATATATATATATATAACAGAGAGAGAGAGAGAGAGAGAGAAGGGGGCGGTGGGAGGGTTAGAAAGGAAAAGCCTATTTTGTGTCAGACGCTGCGAATTGTTCTCGACTCGCATTGTTGTTCTGTAGAGGGATGGTGGAGGTAGAGGGGGGGGGGTATGGGGGGATAGACGGTGGTAAGAGGATAGTGAGGGGGGGGAGAGAGAGAGAGAGACAAACGGTAATGGCTGAGTTTATGTGTAGAAACGTGCTGTGTGTGTGTGTGTCAGGTGGTGGTCTGGGTAAATGAATGGGTTTGTGTGTGTAGGGACGTGTTTATGTGTGTGTTTGTATGGACCATGTAAATGTTTAGAGGTGTGTACTGTATGTGTGTCAGGTGATTATATATTAACCTGGTCTCATTCCTGTGTATTTCTGTATGTACGCAGCTTAGAAATGCGGAGATAGTATGTATAATTATGCATGTTAGTATGTATTCCAGTGTATGTACAGGTATGTATGGTTAGCGTTCACGACCTATTTCGCGAAGGCAAGTGTGTGTGATTGTGTGTGTGTGTGTGTGTGTTATGTAGTATGCATGTATGTATTTTGTAGCCACATTACTATATACAATTATAATATATATATATATATATATATATATATATATATATATATATATATATATATATATATATATATATAATTGTATATAGTAATGTGGCTACAAAATACATACATGCATACTACATAACACACACACACACACAATCACACACACTTGCCTTCGCGAAATAGGTCGTGAACGCTATATATATATATATATATATATATATATATATATATATATATATATATATATATATATATATACCGGTATTGTGTGTGTGGTGTATTTACAGTTTGCATGTGTTTGTGTTTTCCATGCAGAGTACCTGTGACTGAACGTATGTCTGTAGGCGTGTGTGTACTAAAGTGAAAGTACAAGAAAGGCAGGAGAAGGTATACACACACGATGAGAAGTGTTGACTGTAGGAAATATCAATCGTGGTGTGAGGGGTTAATTTATCTGTGCCAGTCTGAGGTGATAGATGGTGGATTGTTCATTGTCTGCCTGTCTCATTTTCTCTGTTATATCTATAATTATCTATATATCTGTGTTCATATATTTTCCTAGTACCGGCATATCTACTTTTTTATCTCTCGGATGTAATTTTGATCTAGCAATTGTCTTGATTATGATTTAGTCTGTCGGAAACTCAAAATCATGACATTATTATTTTAAACGACCCATTATGTCATTCTATTTGTTTCTGTTGATCAATATATTTTATCGGAAGATTTTTGTGAATAGTATATGTGCAGTTGCGGTCATTGATGTTAATTTAATGCTGATACATATATTGATGTTAATTTAATGCTGATACATATATTTTCGAAACTGTCTCAGGTTTAATTGTGACGTTTTATTATTTGTTTAACCTAATATTGTGTTCCGGAGGTTTCTTTAAAAATTCAGAAGCTCCGAAGTTTAACATATAATGGCCGCGACTATGCCTCCTTTTTTAATATTTGGATAATTGTGTTTTATGTTCATTCATTATTTATTGTCCTCTTTCTATACAGTATATTTTGTCTTCCTCTTTCTTTCCTTTTTCTTCTTTTCTTCCTCTGTTTCTTTTATTTCGTAATTACCGTGTTCTTTATTTGTGTATGGGTGAGGTGGGCCCGGGCTTGGCAGACTAGACTGTTGGGTGTATATATAGACAGTGGGCCTTTATTTTGATAGGCCTATAGAGGGGGGGGGGTCAGGGGCGTGGGTGAAAGGGGACCGAGAGAGAGAGAGAGAGAGTGTGTGAGAGTGACAGAGAGTGAGGGAGGGAGGGAGGGAGATATGAAGGGGTCAAATCTTCACCCTTATGTCTAGAAAAGTCTGAGCAGTGCATGTCGCGCCACAAGCACACGCCCTTATGGCTCCTATTCCCGACACACCATATCTAGCAGAGAGAGAGAGAGAGAGAGAGAGAGAATTAGTTCAAATATGACTTCAGAGGCTATCAACCCTTCATGATTATTATGCCAGCACAATGTAAGCAAGAACAGCGTCAAGACTGGAGCCCCTTTTCGAGAAATCTAGTGTGTGTGTGTGTGTGTTGTGAGAGAGAGAGAGAGAGAGAGAGAGAGAGAGAGTGTGCGTGCGCGTGCGTGCGTGCGTGCGTGAGAGAGCGAGAGCGAGAGAGAGTGAGTTATAGTTATGGCAGGAGGGTGGTGGCACGGCTAGTTGAAAGTGCCAGCGATATGTAGGAGTCTCTCTCTCTCTCTTGGCTCCAACCTTCTGTCATTCACCTCTACCTCTATACCGGTACCTCTAACTCTATATCTATACCGGTACCTTTAACTCTACCTCTATCCGGTACCTCTAACTCCACGTCGTGAAACAAGTATTTCTTGTCACGAGCTATTAGAAACAATAGGGTAAGAAGTAATTAGGTAGTTTCAGTTTAACCGAAACAGCTTCGAACCTGTATGTATCCGCAGTACTGTCCGCGAGTATACCTCTACACTTCGAATGTACAGTTGGCCACATAAGTTATGTCCCTGTCCGTCATCTTGTACATGGAAGTATATAGCACATGATTGAATTACGAGTGTATTTTTTACATAGTGGTTAACTCATCTGATTAGTCAACTGATAATTAAAGGCAACCGCACTCGCAAGTCATTCCTACTAATTTTACTTTCATACATAAGATCACAACGAGGAACAGAATTTAGGATTCCAACTTTTACCTTATTACGGCCCTTTTAAACTTCATATAGCTCACCTCACTACCTCTACATCTCTAGCTCTGTTGTTATGTTCATGCTTCTACCTCCATACGTCATAGTACCTCTAATACCTCTTATTACCATATCTCTTCAGCACGATGACGTAATTTTCCTTGTATTCTGGTTACCATTAGACAATTTGTTCAGGACTCAAAGGGGTAAATACGATCTAAATATACCCTATGGATAACATAGGTCCTACTTAACATATATATAATCATATAATTTTAGCCAGAATCAAAGGCAAAAAAGCGTCATCGTGTTGAAGGGGTTAATACCATACCTCTAATAACATAATACCTCTACTTCTATCTTCCCATCTCTTTTACTATCTCTCTGAAAATACCAACGAGTCTCTGCTACCGATCACCTACTAAAAACCTTCACCCCTGTCATCACTACCATTAGCTACTTGTTCTTCAAATGCCACTACTACCACAATTACCTACCACGAGCACCAGGCTACCACTACTAGGCTACTTACCATTAGCACGTACCATTACTTTCACGAACGACCAAAGTACCACAACTACAATACGCACTTAACCTCCCCCAAAGTTTTTTGTTTGCATCTGTCAAAATCACATGCATTCAAAACCAATTCAACACAATACTCATCACCACAGTCAAGTACCACAACTATTACAACTACCAACATTATTTATAATATTATATTTAAGTGCTATCCCCAACACAACTACAATACAAAGCGTGCTTCTATAGCTATTATTGAATTGTTTCAACTATCGTAATTGCATAAACCATGTCATTACCACCACAGAGACATCTGTTTGCTGCATTTTAACAAACTTCAAGTAACGATACTACAAATACCACTACCTGTATTACAATTTCCACATTATATCATCACTACCTGTTTCACAATTACCACAACTATCACAACCACCAGTATCACAATTACCACAACTATCAGAACCACTAGTATCACAATTACCAAAACTATCACAGCTACCAGCATCACATAACACTACTTGTGTTGTTTCACCATTATCACAACCACTAGTATCACAATTACCACACATACCACTACCAGTACCACATTAAACAAGCCTGGCACCATTAATATTACACCCCGACCACAAGGACCATAAGAGCCTGTACCTCCACCAAATATGTGACTGTCATTACTACCACTACCCTCATTATAGATACCATCAACTCTCCATTATCATTACCATAACACTGTAGCAGTACCATCACCATATGGGACCAGTACCACCACCACCACCACTAGTACCACCATTATCACCACATCTTACACTCATCACCACCACCACTAGCACCGCCACACTACCACTTCTCTATGCCATAAACTTTACTAATGTTATACATATTTAGCTATCTATCTATATATCTATCTATATCTCTCTCTCTCTCTATATATATATATATATATATATGTGTATATATATATATCTTCTACTCCCCCCATTTCCCGTTCTTAAGCGCCGGTAAGCTATTTCAGATTTACAGGAGAGAAATATTTCAGCAATGTAAGCATGTACTACCACCATCTTGACGACTTCCTTTACCACGACTTCCAAAACTACTACCACTGTTAATACCACTACTACTGTTAGCACCAACACACCTACCACTGCCTATTACCACTACCACCACTTCCACTACTACCACCTCAACACTTATAGTACCTACCAGTGCCCACCATTACAGGAACCACAAATACCATGACACCAAAACCACTACCATTACATCTATCACCATACTCACCACCACCGCCGCCACTATCACCATCACTACCACTACTATCTAAAACACGATCTACCCTTTCTTCACTATCACCACCAATACCATTATCCACATTTTACCCATGCTCACCACCACCAATATAGCCATCACCACCAACACTATCACCATTGCCACCACCACCACCACTATCACCATTGCCACCACCACCACCACTATCACCATCGTCATCACCACCACCACCACCACCACCAATACTCGCCATCACCACTACCACCACCAATATCGCCAATACCACCACAATCCCCACAAAAACAATGACCACCACACTGAGCACTACCACCACCAACAACCAACCAACCAGCACCACCCGACTATATTTGGTTGTGGCTGCTACCACCATTCTGACGCACAGCTGACGCCCACCTTCCTTACTGAGTGCTGGCTGGCTCACCACAACTACCACCATTACCTATACCACAACTACCACCATCACATATACCAGATCTACCACCATCACCTACCACAACTACCTCCATCACCACAACTACCACCATCACCACAACTACCACCATCATCACCTATCACAGCTACCATCATCTACCACAACTACTTCCATCACCATAACTATCACCATCACTTTGACCATACAAACTACTTCCAACCTACCACAATCACCTACCACGATCTACCAACATTATTACCACTACCATGACTACAAACATTGCTACCACCACCACCACATTACTTCCACCACTACTACCATCATTACCACAACTACTAGCATTACTACCATTACTTCTTCTCTTCTTTCATGACTACCAACATTGCTACCACCACCACTACCAGGATTACTATCACCACCACTACCACCATCCCCTACCACAACTACCACCATTCCCTACCATAACTACCACCATTACTTTCCATACCTACCACCATCACCTTGCACTACTATCAGTCTATCACCATTATCACAGCTACCACCACTATTACCACAACTACCACTACTATTACCACAACTACCACCACTATTACCACAACTACCACCACTATTACCACAGCTACCACCACTATTACCACAACTACCACCACTATTACCACCACTATTACCACAGCTACCACCACTATTACCACAACTACCACCACTATTATCACAGCTACCACCACTATTACCGCAGCTACCACCACTATTACCACAACTACCACCACTATTACCACAGCTACCACCACTATTACCACAACTACCACCAGCACCACCACAAATACCTTTAGTATCTTCACCACTATCAATGGTCTCCGACGTTGGCACATCCTCAACATCCGTTATGCCAGACTCACAACCTACCAGAACAGTAACCACAACAACAATCACAACTAACACAACAACCACCACCACCACAACAGTAACCACAATAACAACCAAAACTACCACAACAACAATCACCACACCTACCATTACAACTACCACAACAACAATCACCACACCTACCATTACAACTACCACAACAACAACCAAAACTACCACAACAGCAACCACAACTACCTCAACATCAACCACAACTACCACCACATCAACCAAAACCACAACAACAACAACCACAACTACAACAACCACAGCAACTACCACTAGAAACACCACTACCTCTATAACATCTCAACTATCACCATCTTGAATACTACTCTAAACACAGACTAGATTATTACCACACTTTCCTCGAGAACCGCACTACAACTATCACTATTACAACATCACAACTACCACTAGAATCACAACTACCACTAGAATCACAACTACCACTAGAATCACAACTACCACTAGAATCACAACTACCACTAGAATCACAACTACCACTAGAATCACAACTACCACTAGAATCACAACTACCACTAGAATCACAACTACCACTAGAATCACAACTACCACTAGAATCACAACTACCACTAGAATCACAACTACCACTAGAATCACAACTACCACTAGAATCACAACTACCACTAGAATCACAACTACCACTAGAATCACAACTACCACTAGAATCACAACTACCACTAGAATCACAACTACCACTAGAATCACAACTACCACTAGAATCACAACTACCACTAGAATCACAACTACCACTAGAATCACAACTACCACTAGAATCACAACTACCTCTAGCATCACCACACCTATCACAATTTCAGCTACCAGAAAAACCACAACTACCACTAGAAGTACAACTAGACCTTTATTAAAACTACCTCTACCATCAAGTACCACAAATAACAAAACTACAACTGCTTTCACAACAACAGCATCTTCCACTGCTATCATAACTACCACAGTATCGACATTATCAAAACAATCAGCTACCACAACAAACAAAGGTCGCTATAATATAACTAGCCTACCACACATGTTCTACAGGTACGACAGCTACAGTATAATATTTTAATCTGACGGAAATGATCATCCTTTAATAGCTGATTTATCGATAATTAATGAAAAAGAGGTTTACTGTACAGTATATGTACAGTGTCAAATTATTGCTGCGTATTCACAATTGACAACGTGCTTGGCTTTAAGGGGGGGGGGGGTGACCTGCTTTGTTTCTCTCATTTTCTCTGGCTTGTATCCATTCAGCCCCATTCAGCCTACTGATTTAAGACATTTATCCCCATCCAGGCGTCGATCTTTTCCTGGCAAGCGGTAGCGAGCCAGCACTTTTTTAAATGTTATGGACAGCAGGTTAAATGTGTACATTTTTCGATAGAAAAATGTCTCCGGCGAAGTCGGATTTCTCCATACAATGCTGGCTCGCTATCGCTCGCCAGGGAGAAATCGACACCTAGATGGGGATAAACGTCTTAAAACAGTAGGCTGAATGGGGCCGAATGGATACAAGCCAGAGAAAGAGAGAGAGAGAAAAGGACATAAAAAGAAGGTCACCCCCCTTAATATAATTAAGATGGAGAGTCGTCAATTACACACACACACACACACACACACACACACACACACACACACACACACACACACACACACACACACACACACACTATATGCCAGTATAATCACCAGCATTATTTAAGTATTTGTAATCGTTTAATTTGGACTATAATCACTGTCAGAACCTAGGATATATAAGTGCTAGCTGATGATAGTAATATAGACTTCTTCATCAATGCTACTACCTAGTATATTAACTAAAGTGCTAGATGCTGTTAGTGCTGAAGACTTCCTCATCAATGCCACAACCCTAAGATATACAAGTGCTAGATGCTGTTAGTACTAAAGACTTTCTCATTACTGTCACAACCTAGGATATCAAAGTGCTAGATGCTGTTAGTACTAAAGACTTTCTCATTACTGTCACAACCTAGGATATCAAAGTGCTAGATGCTGTTAGTACTAAAGACTTTCTCATTACTGTCACAACCCTAGGATATCAAAGTGCGAGATGCTGTTGGTACTAAAGACTTGCTCACCAATGCCACCACCACCTTCACCTCTCCCCTGCCAGCATAACAATGATTCTTATCACTAGGCTACACTACACTACACTCTATGATTTCACCACTATCACCACTAATCATCACTATAGCAATAACATTTCGGAATCTTCGCCACCATTCTAGCACCATCGTAAAGCTAACATTACATCACCATAACCACTATGATATTTATGTTCCATTTCTATAATCACTACCATAATTACTGTCACAAAAAAAAAAAAAATTATCAACTGTAAATCACCATAACTATATTTTGTTTTATATAAATAGGCTACTATCATATTGTGATCAGTCAATCGTTAAATCACCACTACCACTTTATCATAATTATACTAGCAGGGGTACCCGGCGTTGCCCGGGTAATCACCATAATCACCATCACTACTACCACCACTGCTACTACCATAATCACCATTATCAATCACTACTACCACACTCATCACAATACTACTACTACCATAACCTCCCTGTGCCTCATTAAACGACGACCTCGATTTCGGCCGCTAAATGACCTCCGATTTTGGATCTGACCTCATCCGTACCCCCATGTTGGGGGGCTGCGAACAACTTTCGTTCCATACACCTTTTCGATCGGAGGCCTCCTTTTGCCCCAAACGGCCATTTTTAAAAAACCCAAAGCGATTTTTCCGATTTCGCGCCCATTTTCTCCGTCCCTTTCACCCTGGGGAATTCTATTTTTTCACTAAAACTTTACTAGGGACCCCCTTACTATGCATACCAAGTATGAACGCTCTAGCTTAAAAAATTTGGCCATGGATAAAGAACAGACACACAGACAGACAATCGAAAATATATAGATATTTAATTTCTATCATCACTAACATAATATCAGACATTTCTTACACCACCACCAGTACTATATCATCTATTTCACCTCTATCATCACTGTCATAATATTATGCTTTCTGTCTTTTCTTCTTCTTTTCTGTTTTCTGTCTTTCTGTCTTTCTTCTTGTTCAATTCTTAAACCACCACAACCCCTACATCATTATATAACTGTGTTGGAGGTGTAATGGATTAGAGGCTTATGTTCTGGGTGTGGTGTCCCGAGTTCGAATCCCGGGAGGATCATATGCTTTCATTAGCGTATTCTAGTGCATTGGGGTTTGTAATGGAGGATTAATGTTAAGAGCGGGGTGTTCCTTAATGACTATCACCACTACTAATACCAGGATATTACTAGTTAATCGTTACTGCCACTATACCAATGATATAGAACTACCATTAAGGGGAGATATCCACCTGGAGGATTTTTTTCTGGACCCCTTTCTCCCTCATGTTTAGCACCGTTGCTTTTGAGATTTTAAGACGTTCGCCCCATTAGTTTGACGATTTTAAGAACCCTCGCCCCATTTAAGTCAATTTTAAGAACATTCGTGCCATTTAGGTGTCGATTTTTTCCTGGCGAGCGATAGCGAGCCTGTAATTTAAGGGGAAGCGGCCTACGGCCGGGAAATTTTTCTACCGAAAAATGTACAAATTTATGTTGAAAGGTCAATTTTCGAAGTTTTTCGTCTAGGGGGAGTAATTTTAAGCTTGATGGAAGTCTAGGGAATCAACTAAAAACCTCCCCTTAAAACACTACCACATAATATCCTAAGCCATTTCACCACACTACCCTCACCATCATACACCAATCATCACTCTCACCATCTCCACATAACCACTATTCTCACCTTCACCAGAACTAAAGTAACTGTATTGTGATAGGGACTCGAACCGGAACACGTCTTTCACCTGTACAGTCGCCCACATATGTTTCGGTACACCCCAAATTTGATTAACCCCTTCAGAATATGATGGCCCGTTTTTTTCATCATATTCTGTCTATTATTAGACGATTTTTGTTT
>CM064485.1:4368926-4373926 GCA_032716605.1 Paralithodes platypus | reverse complement strand
TCACTGTGTCTCTCGTATCTCTACATCTCCCCTACCTTTATGCTACTTGCTTCACCCTCTCTCCGTTTTCTATACTGGCTAGGCTGCTCTACTTTATCCGCAACATTGAGTTTATATATTCATTTGTTATACTTAATTGTATCGTTATATGGAGTGTCTATAATAATATACCCGTATCTGTTTACCCCTGCTGTACCGGTGACGTCATTTTGTTTTCATTTCATCTACATTTGGACTATTTCATGATGCTTACGAAGGCTATGTGACAGCTAAAAGGACTAATTGAGATAGTCTGGAGCCTTTTAATAGATAGACGTCCTTCCTAAGCTGAATACAATCATCTAATAGTTACTAGAATCTATTGAAAAGAACGTCACCGGTACAGAAGGGGTTAAGCATATTGGCAGTGATATACCCGTTTGCTATGAGGTTAGAAAGGTATATCACTATTAATATACTCAGTTTGTTTTTATGTCTGTCTGTTTGCAAGATATCTCACAAAGTTATGAACCGATTTTCACGAAACTTGGTGGGCAGATATCGAATGCGCCGAGGAAGAAGAGGTTCATTCCATCCCTCCTTTTCCCCACTATAATTTGCCTCTTCCACTCGACCTCCTCTTCCTTCCCCCGTGTACTATTCCACCTCTCACTACAATTAACCTCTCCCACTCCCTTAAACCTCTCCCACTCCTATCAACCTCTCCCACTCCCTTAAACCCCTCCCACTCCATTCAATCTCTCCCACTCGACCTCCCCTTGCATCCCAACCACCACCCTATACACACTACCTCCACCTCCCATCCCTCTAGCCCTCCCCCTTCCCCCCTCCCTCTCAGCCCTCTGCTCTATGTCACTCCCATATCAAGCGACACTGAGTAACATCCTGGGCCCCCTCCCCCCACTCACTCTCACTCACTCTCTCTCTCTCTCTCTCTCTCTCTCTCTCACTCTCTCTCTCTCCTCTTGCTCTTCTTGAGGTCCTTGCAAATATTTTCTCCTCGTTACATTACTTGTAGGTGGAGGGAACCATTTTGATTGCCAATATGTTACCGAGACACCACCTGGGTATACAATCCAACGACACGTATAAATTATCTAGAGAAAACGGGCCCAATTCACATTCTACTTGGTAACACAACATCATACCCAATCGTGCGAAATATCTGATATAATGCAACGGTGACACAGGTATTGCGTTCGCGTTACATGTATTATTTTCCCTCCAGAATCGTCGTCACGTCTTCCTTCTTCCATCCTTCCTCTCTGTAGTTTTTCCCCCTTGCATCTTCCTCGCTCGTGTTTCCTCCCCCCTACCCCCCCCCCCCCCCACACCCTTGTCTTCCTCCCCTCCCCATTGTTACCCCCGCCCCCCTCCACTTACCTTGAAAGATAGTAGTAATGGCGGGTGAAAAAGGTGTGTGTGAATGGTAGTGGGTGTTGTTGTGGTGGTGATTGTTGTAACGGAGATGGTTGTAGTCGTGATTGTTTGGAAGTTGAAGGTTGTTGTGGTAGTGATTTTGGTAACGGTGGTGTAGGTTGTGGTGATTGTTGTAGCAGTGTTTGTGGTTGTTGTAGCAGTGTTGATGGTTGTGGTGGTTGTGATGTGTTTATGTTTAAGGCTGTTGTGGTAGTGGTGGTGGTAACGGTGGTGTTGGTTATTGTGGTGATTGTTGTAGCAGTGTTGATGGTTGTGGTGGTAGTGATGTGTTTATGTTTAAGGTTGTTGTAGTGGTGATTGTGGTAACGGTGCTGTTGGTTGTTGTGGCGATTGTTGTAACGGTGGTGGTTGTAGTAGTGATTGTTTGAAGTTGAATCGTGTAGGAGTGATTGTTGAATGCTTGAAAGGGTGGTCGATAGTGATTGATTGGGTTGTAGTCGTGCAGTTTGTTAAAGTGATGATGGTTGTTGTGGTAGTGGTGGTGGTGGTGTTGGTTGCTGTGGTGGTTGTTTTAGGGTTCTGTTGCTCAAATTAATCGAGCACATATGCTTCAGGTTAAAAGAAGTGACTAGTAAGCTTAGTGATTGTACAGTAATTGGAGAGAGAGAGAGAGAGAGAGAGGAGAGGACGAGAGGGGTGGGATGAGAGGAGCGCCTTTGAGTGCGAGAGAGAGGCGAAGTAGTGGGATGGAGTGAGAGAGGAGAGAAGGAGAGACAGAGGAGAGGCAGGAGAGAATCGGGACGGAGAGTAGAGAGAGAGAGAGATTGAGTTGAGAGAGAGAGGGAGAGAGTGGAGGAGAGGGAGAGAGAGAACGGAGGAGAGAGGAGGAGAAGAGACGAAGATGAGAGCAGAGGAGAGAGGGAGAGAGAGAGAGAGAGAGGAGAGGACGAGAGCGATGAAGGAGAGAGGAGAAGGATAGAGAGAGAGAGAGAGAGAGAGAGAGAGAGAGAGAGAGAGAGAGAGAGAGAGAGAGAGAGAGAGAGAGAGAGAGAGAGAGAGAGAGGGTGGTGTAGGGAGGTATAGAGGTAGAGGCCAGAAAACATGGAATATGATACACCCACTCTTTATGTACTATGTCTCGAGGTATGGAGTACTCTTTTATTCGTTTGTTCGTCTCTTCGTTTGTTTCATCGACGGTTTACAGAACTATCGGGGTGCTCCAATATAATATTGTTATGCACATTGCGTTAGTGAAATATACTGGTGCAATAGTTGCAATCTATAAACAGTGGCAAGATATGGAGTGTGTATTATTTTGTATGCCCTTTTGTATCAGAGCAAGTGGTATGTGCGTGTCAGTGTGTGTGTGTGTGTCAGTGTGTGTGTGTGTGTGTGTGTGTGTGTGTGTGTGTGTGTGTGTGTGTGTAAGAGAGAGAGAGGGAGGGAGGGGGAGTTGTTACCATATCAAAGCTGAGTATGCAGTGTGGAAAGGCTTAGTACGTATGATTATGAAAGTGGTTTGCAACACGTGGATTTCTGTGTGTGAGGAATGGCTGGGGAGTGAAAGATCTGTGATGTAGTGTTTGGTTATGTGTCAAGATTGTCTATAATATGATAGATTAGTTAAAGGGTTGTACACTGCTATGATAAATACAAAGGAAGACCAGCAACAACAGACTTAAGGGGAGGTCTCCACGTGAGGGATTTTTTTCTTGACCCCCTTTCTCCCTCATGTTTAGCCCCATTGCTTTTGATATTATAAAACGTTTGCCCCATTAGTTTAGCGATTTTAAGAACTTTCACCCCATATTTAAGGACGTTAGTGCAATTCAGGTGTCGATTTTTTCCTGGCGAGCGATAGCGAGCCTGTAATTTAAGAGGAACCCGGCTTCCGCCGGGAAATTTTTCTACCCAAAAATGTACAAATTTATCTTTAAAGGGGGGATCTAAGTGAGGGATTTTTTTTCTTGTTTTTCCCTCGTTTGCCCCAAGCTTTGATGGAGGTCTAGCGAGAAACAACACAATGAAATACATGCTGCTCCCCTTATCCTGGCGTAGAGCGTTAATAGAGCTCCCGCAACTAAACAAAGCTGCCCCACTTAACCTCGCTTTTCTAAACCCCACAAAAACCTTTTAAAAAACCCGTTCAAGGGGACTCCAATGGGGTTTTCTGTTAATTAGCTTTTTGATGGAGGTCTAGGCGGGAACAAACTAAATACCCCCCTTGTAACGGCATAACGGCCCACCTCGCTTTTTTTCCGGGCTCCTCTCTCTACTTTTCTCTCTTTGGTACCCCTTGTATACCATTCGGCCCCACTCAGCCTACTGTTTTAGGACGTTTACCCTCATCCAGGGGTCAATATTTTCCTGGCGAGCGGTAGCGAGCCAGCATATATATATACCGGTATATATGTATTTTTTACAGCAAGCTAAATTTGTACATTTTTTGATAGAAAAATGTCTCCGGCGAAGCAGGATTTCTCCATACAATGATGGCTCGCTTTCGCTCGCCAGGAAGAAATCGACACCTGGATGGGGATAAACGTCTTAAAACAGTTGGCTGAATGAAGCCGAATGGATACAAGCCAGAGAAAGAGAGAAAAGGAGAGAAAGAGAAAAAACAAACAGGTGACCCCTCTTAATGATCCTTACTATACTGAAGTGTTAAGTAATTCTAGTTGAATTGTACTTGTTGTTGGGATGGCGATGAATGTGGGTGCATTGCGTATAGTGTACAATGTGGGTGCATTGCGTATAGTGTACAATGTGCGTGCATTGCGTATAGTGTACAATGTGGGTGCATTGCGTATAGTGTATAATGTGGTGTGTTTGTCTTTGTGCATGCGTATAGTGTACAATGTGTCATTGCGTATAGGTACAATGTGGTGCATTGCGTATAGTGTACAATGGGTGCATTGCGTATAGTTACATGTGGGGGTTGCGTATAGTGTACAATGTGGGTGCATTGCGTATAGTGTACAATGTGGGTGCATTGCGTATAGTGTACAATGTGGGTGCATTGCGTATAGTGTACAATGTGGGTGCATTGCGTATAGTGTACAATGTGATAAGTAAAACAGATTGTGTAAATGGTATGGGATAGATACTATACAGTAATTAGTTGTGCGGAACCTCTTATAACCTGATAATCAGTACCTATACCTCTATGTGTTAAGTATATATATATATATATATATATATATATATATATATATATATATATATATATATATATATGTGTGTATAAAGAGTGAGAGTGAGTATGTGAGGTGTACACAATGTAAGTGTTGGTGATATTGTACTAAACGTCGTTGAAAAGAGTATGCCTAGTAAGTGATAGTGATGGTATTTTCATGTTGTGTGTGTGTGTGTGTGGGTGTGGACGAGCGGTTGTGTGTTTATTGGTACAAATCTCTGGATATTTGTAGGTTTACAGGTACATGAGGTTTGGGGCGACAGTTAATCGGTACACACCTCTTTAAAATACGTTGAAATGGAGTGTTTTCGGTTAGGTTAGGTTAGGTTAGGTTAGTGTAATTTAGGTTTAAAAATCGAAAAATTTACTCTTAAGCATGCACCAAATTGATATGTACCGATAAACGCCAACCGCTCGGGTGTGT
>CM064485.1:4339797-4368826 GCA_032716605.1 Paralithodes platypus | reverse complement strand
CACAGAACTAACAGACCAAATAAACAAACATAATAAATATCAAAGGAATCATATGAAATACGGGTAAAAAGAATGAAAAGAGCATATTGGAATATTTAGTGAATGGGTATGATGTAGAAAAAACATAAAAGTTGATAGTTTTGAGAGAGAGAGAGAGAGAGAGAGAGAGAGAGAGAGAGAGAGAGAGAGATAAAGAGAGAGAGAGAGAGAGAGAGGGGGGGGGGGGGTCGAAGATAGAATAGATTAAAAAGAGATCGAGCTGAAAGAGAAAGTTAGAAAAGCAAGCACCTGGGACTAAAAATGCTAAAGAAATTGATTACAGGTTGTCGGCGATGGGTGAAAGGGAAAATTGAGGGTGGGTCACTATGAATAAAAAGGAAGACAAAATACTGAAAAATTGAAGTTAGCAGTCTATTTATTTATTATTATTATATGGTTTTTCAAAGCTGAAATGAGGAAATATTATATGGACTCTGCTCATCAATTCTTAACCATCGTTCAGGTATCATGACGCCCTCGTTTGGAAACTAGTCGTCTGCCCTTTTAGTTATTGGCATGGCTCCCAATTGATGATTATATACAGCTTAGGAAAGATCGATGAGAATTTAAATGGTAAAGACTAGCTCGATTAACCCTCTGACTTCCTTGCCAACATTGTTGTTAATTATGTTAATTTGGCTATCATACGATGCAGAGACGTAATAGTTCCCATTGGGAACCTCCCCCCCACCGTGGGCTGATCATACGGGATGCAGAGACGTGAATAGTGGATTGACGGTAATAGTTCCATGCGTACTTGGGCTATCATCCACGATGCAAGAGACGTACATATAGTTCTGCTGTTTGCGTTGACTAAGACCGCAGCTGTTAATTGCCGACTATAAAAAAAAAAAAATCCGACCAGGGATAAATGAAATCGAGTATAGAGGGGCAAAGAGGAATGGACGAAGAGAGAGAAATTGACGGATTAGAAAAGGATAGAAACTATACTGGTAAGAAGAGATACTTAAAATGGAGAGAGTATGTTTATATTGAGAACCCTGATGTACTTTTTAAATTGTGTTTGTATGTGAACTAATATACATACACATCAATATAGGTATATCAATTACGTGCTAAGGATTGTTGTTTACCTGTATATTTAAATGTGAACTTGTATATTTTTAGTGAAGTTTAGTACCTGGCTTAACGTACTGTTATGTGTGGAGTTATATAATGGTGAGATATGCGAATCATATAACGTTGAATGAATGTAAGGAAGGGTGGGTGTATATATACTTTATATATCAAATTTGTATATGTGTGTGTGTGTGTGTGTGTGTAATATCATGGGTAGACTAAACTAAGGGGTAGACAAAAAAGAGGAGATTGGTTAAAATTCTAGTGGACAGTTTAAGAGGATGAAGGTGACAAGGATGGGAAGAGAATGTGGCCTGACTGGTTGTTCTTGGTCCCTCTGACTAAACGACTGATTACACGACGGCTTAAGCCACAGGGATCCCGTCTATAGGGAAACTTAACCGATCTCTTTAAACTTGCAACCATGGTGTGTGTTTTTGGCGTCGTATTAGCCATGCATAAAAGATACAAGAAACATTTATGCAACATTGGCACTTTTGCAGGCAGTCCGGCCTAGGATTAGTATCAGGAGATCGCTGACCCGCCAACTACCCGGTATCCCTTTACAACAGGGCCTGTTGCATTGTGGAATATAATTATATAACAGAAACCAAAAATAAAAAATACAGGTTATCTCCCAGTAAAGGACTCTCCAGATTGCTGGCCGTGTGGCTGACGGCTGGAGCCAGAAGCCCCCCAAACGGGCTGACCCAAATATATTAACATTTAATGTGCACAAGATTTACGCTGACAGAGAACGATTACGCTGACTTAGTTAACTGGCCACTTGTAACAGATGTCTTCGCTCACTCGACGTAGCTACCAGTGAACAGTCAACTCCATATTAACACATGTGTCAGCTCTCGGCAGCGACATATGAGATGAAATATGACAATTGTTTATACACGGATTTTCAAACTATAAAAGTATATATACTATTTATTGAAAAGAAAGTTCCATCCACAAATTAATTTGGATAGTTTTAATGGCTTACATACAACAAAAATTAGGGAAGGGGGGGGGGGGGGTGTCCACGAATGTCTATATGTGACTACATTTTTAGCTGTGGTGATTTTACAGGCTGCTTTTGCGGACATATACAGTATAATGTATTTATATATATTTGCTAGCTTATTTGCTGATAACATTGTAATAGCTTATTTTATTTGACGGTACTTAATTGCTTATTTGGATTAATTGATTAACTTCAATGAGATTTATAGACTGAATGATATGGCTGGACCAATGTTCGCTAATTATTTTGCTATATTTATTACTGCAGTAGTATGGTTATTACCTTTTAGAATTTGTATTTTGTCTTAGTTAATGTTTCTGCTGATTGTATTTGCTGACACTACTGGTATGATTCCCTGTCTGACTGTTGTTGCTGACTGACATACTTTTCTGCTGACACTTGATCCCCAGTAACTGACAGGCTGACTGACACATGACGCTCACATCATTCACGTCTGACGCACAGTTAATATCCTCTCAATATGTAATTTATTTATGAGGTCAGTTAGTTTACAATTGTTATATTTGGTATAGGAGAATGGTTAAATTGGAATGTCAAAATTATGTTAAAATTGATATTAAAGGAGAATGGTTAATTTGGAATGTTAATATTATGTTAAAATTTATATTAAAGGAGAATGGGTAAATTGGAATGTTAATGTTATGTTAAAAATGGATCATTGATTTGGGGGAGAATAGTTGAAATTGGAAAACAACTAAGAATGAGAAATAAGGAAAAGAGGGAGAATAGTTGAATTGGAATGTTTATATTAGTTTATAACTGACATGGTGCTGTGTATAAATAAATGTGTTGTTTTTTGTTTGTAATCAGGGGGGGTCAATGAAAATCTCAGCTATGGGTCGTGGGGCAATTTTTTTCTATACTCTATACTATGAAAAAGATTATCACATGAAATTGGGAATAATGAACAGTTAACAAACAAAATTGACTAAAATATATTCATAAATTGTCTGTAATAAAACGATATGCAGAGTGAGCGTTGCTGGGGACGAAGCAGAAGTTAGTACATCTTCCAAACAATTAAACTTAATGCAATGATACGTCAAGGCATATTAAAACACGTATCAATGGAACCCCCGAGAGTGAAGAGAAAGAAAGAACGGAAAGAAAAAAAAAAAAAAAAAAAAATATACTGTATATCAACACGGAGTAGGCATATGAATACCAAATTATTTAATGAGGAAATATGGTTTAAGCCGGTGGCACACGAACCCTTTTTCCGGCAAGTTTTTTCTCGTTTAATATTTTGAGGCTATTTTGCATTGGCATCGGAAACTAGACTGAAGGTAGGTTTTATTAAGGCAGTGAATAATAATAAACCTTACATTTTAAAGCTGCCAGACTACAATTGCCCGTAAAAATTGATGGAAAAAGCGCTCATGTGACACCGCCTCTTCCTTTTTTTTTGTTTTTTTTTTTTTTTTTTTTTTTTTTTCTCTTAATCAATAATGTATTTTGTTGTTTACTTGTCAGCCATGAAACCAGCACTATCCTTGGACAAACAGGCTTTTCGATGGGCCCATTGATTATGTAAGCAATTAGTGGGTCTAGTTCATTAATGCCAAACCTCTCAACTAATGGACATATTGAATTTTAAACGCGATTGTTACGAAATCAAGGACAGCTTCATTATCTTCAAAACGGGTGAATTGAAATCCTCCCCCCCGAAAAAATAAAAACAAATAAATAAAAAATAGATAAATAAATATATACAGCAAATACATAAATAAACAAAAAATTTAACTACAATAAATTAAAATAACAATACAAAGGAAAAAGAAAAGGAAAGAAAGGATAATAAATAAGACAATACATGAATATATACATATAATAAATATGAAAATAGAAAATAAAATATATATGAATAGATAAATAAATAAAACAAAATAATATTAATATATAACTAAATACATACTGTACACTTGTTTTGCTGATAAACCAATCTCTTCTAAGCATAATACCTATTATAGTAGTGACACATAATTATAACATATTAGCAAATTATTATATGTATATTACTATGATGTATGAATTTAACTGGTATACATCAAACATTTTACTGACAGACTGACTTATTAACTGTCTGTCCGCCTGTCATTCTAACTGGGGGTATAATTAACTAACTTCCAGCCGCCCTACCAAATATAGGCTAACTTACTATCCACCCTATTAACTGGCAGAACAACTATATTAACTGGCACACTGACTGACTGGACACCTAATCTAATGAATGAATGAATGAGTGAGTGAGTAAATTAACGAATGAATGAATGAATGAATAAATTAATAAATGAATGAATGCATTATTAAATGAATGAATTATTAAATGAATTAATTAATAAATGAATGAATAAATTAATGAATTAATAAATGAATGAATGAATGAATGAATTATTAAATGAATGAATTAATAAATGAATGAATGGGTAAATTAATAAATTAATGAATGAGTAAATTAATGAATGAGTAAATTAATAAATGAATTAATGAATTATTAAATAAATGAATTAATAAATGAATAAATGAATGAATTCCTACCTCAGACACTCTTGAAGGTAATGATGTCCAAGAAAGAGGAGGTAAATGACTGACTAACTGACTGACTGACTGTTCGAGTGAGTAACTGACTGACTGGATACCGAAACAACCGACTGAATGAATATATAAGTGAATGACTACCGTACGCTTACAGCTCGTGTAGGTAGTCATGTCTAAGAAAGAGGAAGTAGACGTGACTTGAGCTGAAATGGACCGAACTGGACTTGATTCGGGACAAATCTCCCCTAATCTCATAAACAATTAACTAACTGACTGATTGGACAACTAAGCAACTATCAAAATAACTGACTGACTGACTGACTATCTTACCAACTCACTGACCACCCTAGCAACTCTCAAAGGTAGTGTCAAAGAAAAAGGAAGTGAATTAACTCAATTATGGAGCGCCACAAGTTTGACTGACTCCTCTGACTGAAAATCTTCTGACCATGCTGAATCTACTGAAGGATAACCTAACATAACTAACTGGCCGCTCTAATCTTGGACCTAACCTTACCAACCCCTCTCCGACTAACCACACTAGGCAAACTATCAGAGAGGGGTGGTATACTGTTATAAGGAAAGAGGAGGGCGTTGGTTGTGGTTGAACTTATTTAACTGAGTGAATGATTGGATAGGTAAACTACAAACAAACAAACTGACTGACTAACTTACTGACTGGATAATTTACCTACTAACTGACTTACCAACTGACTGACCAGCCCAGCAACTCCCAAAGGTAGTGTCTTAAGAAAGAGGTCCCATTAGCCCAACGTCTGACCTCGGGTTGAAATAGCTTGTTGTGGATTAGATAGTGGGGAGGGAGGGGGGCGTTGTTCTCTGAGAGGAGGGGAGATGAAGGGGAGGGTTGTTTTAGTTCTGTTCATCTTTGGTGTTGGTTTGTTGGTGGGCTCTCCCTTGACGGAGAGAGAGAGAGTGAGAATATGTGGGGGTGTGTGAGTGTGTGTAATTCACTCACTTGTTCGTCAAGGGGAATCCACGCAATGCGAGCTAAGCTCATTATTATCGCGCCTCCTTAACTGGGAACTGTATCCGCGTGAAATGCATGTTAAGTGTTTATGTAATCGTTGGGAAATAGGCCTCTCGTGGATGTGTGTGGTATATCTGTAGTCTGTATTTTAGCCATTCAAATTGGGACGCCCATCTGGAAACGAAAGGCTTAGGGGTTCATTAATTCTGTACGGGTACCATTCTCCACTACCCGGTGGTTCCTACCAAATCTCACCCGAAGGCTTTCTAGCTTAGTGGTTGTGACCCCGTATTTTTTAGTTAGTTAGTGAGTGAGAGTTTTAATTTTTAAAGTTTAGCTTTTTTTTTTAGCTACTTAGCGTAGTTGACCCAGTTAAAGGTTAGGGTTACTACGTACAAAGAGTACGATACCCATATCACCTTGTAACCGACAATCACCAACCCCAGAAGAGGGGGCGACCGTCGACCCCCCGTGCAAGCGACACCGTCACAACTTCGTCCACCTTATTCCAGGCTCCTATTTTATACTGCTAGGTTGGTGAACAGGAGGGCTTCTACACGTCTGTTAGGAGAATTATATTTACACTCTTGCCCCAACAACATTGTCTCTTCCCGCCCCGGGGGTCTCGAAAACGCTGGGACCTTCTGGTTGTGAGATTGAGCCAAACCAGGACGCGCTATCTCGCGGCTCTCGCTAATACGAGACGGCGCAAGAAACGCGCGCTCTAATCTGTTTGACGCCACGGGAGTGAGGTGTATGTGTGTGGGTGTGTGTGTGGGTTGTTGTCGCCCCCTCCTTGCCCCCGTTGTGTTTAGGTGGTCGTGTGGACTACAAGAATATATACAGTGTAGGACAGGGGAGATTAACTTTTTTTTTTAAAAGACCTCCGTCTACATATTGTGAAAAAAAAAAACCTGTATCCTCCGTTGCACTTCAATTATCGGGGTTTTTGAATGTGAGTTGAAAAAACGGGTGGGGTCGGGGACAGTGAAAATAGGAAAGAGGATACGGGATACATGTTTTTCATAATACGTGTTGCTAGCCCCAAACGCGCGAGCAACTGTGGCTTTCAACCATCCCACACATCCCCTTTTATTTATGTGCATCACACATGTTAAATACAAATAAAGTTTATTTATTTATTTTTTTGTTTTTACCCTACTGTGGAGAGACTACGGATACACCACTATATTGTTACACATTCAGAATATATGATGGAGGGTAGCACACGGTCACTGAGCTAGAGGAGGATGAGACGAGGAGGAGGGAGGAGAGAGAATATCAATGCCTTCATATATATACCTCATGGATATTTCTTTTTTTAATATTGTGTATGGTGTCTTAGTACTATCTTTCATATAATAGTGCTACGTCTGTACTACTGTACCATTATGATAGGGTTAATTATGAAACTAGTCTCTCTCTCTCTCTCTCTCTCTCTCTCTCTAATTATGAAAGTAGTCTCTCTCTCTATCTATCTATCTGTCAATCTATTTATCACACATTCTCACACACACTGTATTCTTTTCTTTTCTCCATCTCTTTTGTATATCAATTTCATCTTTCACATGCATCTCACCCCATTTTCCCTTTTCTCTCCCCCCTCTCGTCCACCCCCCCCCCCCCACCCACCTACCTATACCCATCTCACACCTTCTACCGTGTCACTCAGTTTAGAAGGTGAAGGATAAGAATATAAAAACATGTCATTCTATTTTTAGTGCTCTATCTAGACTACCATTTGTTGGTTGTGTGGGGTGTGTGTTGTTTGTGTTGTGTGTGTGTGTGTGGTGTGTGTGTGGTGGCGTGTGTGTGTGTGGCTGTTGTGTGTTGGGTTTCGGTTTTTTGTTGTTTTTACTGTGAGTGTTTTGTGGTGTCGTTGTGTGGTTGTGTGTGTTGCCCCCTTTCTGGGTGCCTGCTGTGTGTGTGTGTGTGTGTGTGTGTGTGTGTGTGTGTGTGTGTGTGTGTGTGTGTGTGTGTGTGTGTGTGTGTGTGTGTGTCGTTGAGTTTTGTGTGCGTTTACCCATACATTACACTGTTTTTATATGCATGCATGTATGTACGTATATACCCATGTATTTGAATGTTACAATATACAGCACATTGTAGGTTGCATAAACATTTCATCACAATATAACAAAACGCAGCCCCAGACCGTCACATGAGCCTGGTTTGGCGTGGGTGGTGGTGTTGGTGGTGGTGTAGACGCTACTTAGTGCTTTATTCAAGGGTTGTCAGGGGGTGCAGTATAGACACACCGATGGGCCAGGATCAACACACTCCAGTCTCAATCACCCCATAGTCCTGTGTATATGCTCAAACATTAGGTGAATGTTTAAATTATCAGTATTTCATTATATAACTAGTTGTGTTATCTTATTATGTGATAATGTTATGTTTAATTTGCGGAAAAATCGTGTAAATGTTTTGAGGTAAAGGCAATATTATTTCGTTGGGCTGCTGAGTATTGTCTGTCACAGTATAGATATAGCTAAAATATAACCATATATATAATTATATATATAATATATTATATATTATTAAGATATATATAATACCTGTAATATGAATGGTTTGGTGTCTGTGCGGGGTGGCGTGTTTGGACAAGAGAGGGATGTTGGTGAGGGGTTTTTTAAGGAAGAGACAGACAGGCAGGTATACGCACAACAATTAAGAGTGCACTTATAGCCCGCTTGGGGGCCGTAGAGTGAGGGAGAAGGGGTTGAGGCTGGAGTACTATACGCGGTGACGTCAAACTGATCTACAGGCTAAGACTAAGCATTATTGGCGGTCATGGCGAGGGACCAAGCTCTTCTCACAGCTTGATCTCGTCCGCACCTTTTTGTCATACCCTCCATCACCAAGATTCCTATACACTAAAGATCTCTGCACTGAATATCGCCGCTCATCTCGCTCTCTGCTCTTCTCTCTCTCTGCTAACTACTCTGTCTCTCTGCGTCTCTCTCTCATTTACTCTCTGCTCTCGCTCGTCTCTCTCTCTCGTCTCGTTCTGCTCTCTCTCTCCTCCTCCTCTCTCCTCTCATCTAGCTCTCTCTATGTCTCTTCTGATCTTCTCTCTACTATCGATCGCTACTATCTTCTGCCCTCCCTCTTTCCTCTCGCTCTTTCTCTCTCTCTCTCTCTCTCCATCCAGATATATCCCTCCCTCCCTCCCTTAACCACACTATCCCAACCTTCCCCCCTACCCACAATCCCTCCCCTCCCTCCTTCTCTACCTTCTAAACACTATCCACCTCCCAAACTGAGCCACCACATTCTCTATAGAGGTGCCCTCACATCCAATCATCTCTCCTTTGGTCATTCCTTGTAAGAACACTATCCCCCTTCCCCCCTCCCTCCCTCTCTCTCCTCCCTCTAACCCCTATCCCGCCTTCCTCCCTCCCTCTAACCCCTACCCCACCTTCCCACCAGCCATCCTCTATCAGCCTCTCCCCTTCCTGTTTACCAGAATGGCTCGGATTCTCATTTCTTACCACCCTAGAGTTACTAGGACGCTGTTTTCCATTATATTCTGGTTATCATTAGGCGTTTTTAACCCGTACATCACCGGTGACATCCTTTTCAGCATATTCTGAACACTATTAGACGATTTTGTTCAGCTTAGGAAGAACCTCTAGCAATAATAAGGCTTCAAACTATCTCAACCAACCCTTTTGACTACCACAGATCCTTCCTAACCAGCATAATATCTTCTAAATATAGCTAGAATAAAATACAACACGCGTCGCTGATACTCAAAGGGTTAAGCAGTTTAGAAAGGAACAGGGTAAAATAAATGTCAAATAATTATCACACTCCCATTATTCGCTCCTGCAGACTAAGATATAGAAATATCTCATCGTATACTGAAAGAGTTAAAATGCACCAGGAATATACTTCATATATTTAGTATATTTCAAATCGTATTGATTTTCTATTTACCAACTAATATGAAGCAATCGTATAATTGATTGCGATATCGTTATTGCGAGGTGGCTCCATGTCAAAGTCCATAATCCTATATTAGATTAATCATGTGACGATTATATACTATTATTTGGTATGTTAAAGTTCATTCATCTTTCTTTCATTTATTGTTTATCTCTCACTACCTCCCTTCCTTAGCTAACCATCAATTCAGTTTAGCCTACCGGTACATATTATTTTATTATTATATATACTGTATATATATAGAGAAAGATAGATAGATAGATAGATAGATATAAAAAAAAATACTCTTAAATTTCTTACTCCCTTTCGTTTTTCTTCCATATATATTTCCCTTTGCCTTCTATTCATTATATTCACACCCTTTGCATCTCTCTCTCTCTCTCTCTCTCTCTCTCTCTCTCTTATCAGACCGTCCGCCTTCGCCCCCTTGACGTCACCCGTATCAGCCACCTCGGAATAAACTAGCCTCGCAACGGGCGTCTATTTAGGTTGCATTCGCCTTTCAAATTACTCCTGTTCATTATTCTGTATTTCCCGGTTGTACTATTATATTAACCCTTTCAAGATCCGATACGCACTACTTTTCTGTTTATCGGCTGTTATTAGACGATTCGAATTCAGATTAGGGAGGGTATATGGAAGTCAGAGGGTTAATTGAGATAGTCTTTACCCTTATAATCCCCTTCTTAAACTGTATAACATCGTCTAATGATAGTCAGAATATACTGTCAAAATGTGTCACAATCTTCAAAGGGTTAATCTATTTAAGTGTATCATTATAGACGACAGAAAGGGAGGAAGGTTGGCGGGATAGTCTTTACCCTTATAATTCCCTTCTTAAACTGTATAACATCGTCTAATGATAGTCAGAATATACGGTCAAAATGTGTCACAATCTGCAAAGGGTTAATCTATTTAAGTGTGTCATTATAGACGACAGAAAGGGAGGAAGGTTGGCGGGATCTGTCTCAGGGTTTGGGCAGAGACAAGGTATGGTCATGAGCCATAATACCTCCACATCCATTTGACACGCTATCGAACCCAAGCGAGACAATCCAATGTTCTGTGTTGACTGTGTTGGTGGTGTGAAGGTTTAGGTGCTTGTGTTCTGGGTGTGGTGTCCCGAGTTCGAATCCCGGGAGGACCATATACTTTCATTAGTTTATTCAAGTACATTGGGGTTTGTAATTGATGATTAATGTTGGGAACGGGGTGTAACTTAATATCCCCGAGGCTTGACAACTTGGCTTTATAGATTCAAAGATTCAAATGGGTGTGCAGGTATTGTGGCTCTTGACTGTACAGGAGGTGAAACAGAAGACAGTGGTAGTGACAGTGGTATGGTTTAGGTGGTTTGTTTTTGTTGCGGATACGTAGGCGTTAACATATGGACATCCATAATATTTCCTTTTCTCTTTTTCCTTCTTCATCGACTGTCCCGAATGTGTTGTCTTGTGTTTGTTTGTTTGTTTTGTTGTTCTGTTTGTTACATTACCTGACATCCCCTTTTATCCCCCCCCCCCTTTCCCCCTCCCGTTACCTTCGAGTCATGTGTTGTCTTCTCAGGTTCCCCTTATAAGCTATAGGGGGGGAGAGAGAGAGAGAGAGAGAGAGAGAGAGAGAGTAGAGAGGAGAAGAAGGATGGAGAGGAATGATGAGATGAGAGAGAGAGAGAAGAGAGAGGAGACGAGACGACGAGAGAGGAGAGAGATAGAGAGAGAAGCAGGAGAGATATAGAGAGAGAGAGGAGAGATGAGGAGGACGAGAGAGAGAGAGAGAGAGAGAGAGATGAGAAGAGAGAGAGAGAGTGAGATCGAGAGAGATGAGGAAAGAGAGAGATGAAGTGAGAGGACGATGAGAGAGCAGAGAGAGAGAGAGAGAGAGAGAGAGAGAGAGAGAGATTAGAAGGGATGAAAAAGAAGTCAAATGCGATCATGATTAGGGAAGCCTGACAAGAATAGGGGAACTTCTTGTAGTCTCGGAGGAAACAGTATGTGGAGAGAGCCAAAGGGGAAAAATGTACATAATTATTTTGTCAAGTATTTTTCTGTTTATCGTTTTAATAGTGATAGAGAAAACAAACGTGGCGTTGTATTGTATATTGTTGTATCGTTGTATGGCGTTGAATTAAGGGGAGATATCCACTTGAGAGATTTTTTTTCTTGACTCCTTTCTCCCTCATGTTTAGCCCCATTGTTTTCCTAATGTTAAGACGTTCGCCCCATTATTTTGACGATTTTAAGAACTTTCAACCCATTTCTGTCAATTTTAAGACCTTTCTTACCATTTAGGTGTCGATTTTATCCTGGCGAGCGATAGCGAGTCTGTAATTTAAGAGGAACCGGCTTTCAGCCGGGAAATTTTTCTACCGAAAAATGTACAAATTTATCTTGAAAGGGGCTCAAGGGGGTGTAATTTTAAGCTTGATGGAGGTCTAGGGAACAAACTAAATACCTCCCCTTAACTTGTCAATGTGACTCAGAATAGTTTATTCTGCATCTGCTCTTCATTCTTATATTAGATGATATACATATCTGGATTATATAGTTTAACTCACGCAAAGTACTCAACCTTTTATTAGCTATTATTTGTTAAAACTATGGTGAGCGTAGTTAGTGAAAACTACGGTGAGCGTAGTTAGTGAAAACTATGGTGAGCGTAGTTGGTGAAAACTATGGTGAGCGTAGTTAGTGAAAACTATGGTGAGCGTAGTTGGTGAAAACTATGGTGAGCGTAGTTAGTGAAAACTATGGTGAGCGTAGTTGGTGAAAACTATGGTGAGCGTAGTTAGAGAAACTATGGTGAGCGTAGTTGGTGAAAACTATGGTGAGCGTAGTTAGTGAAAACTATGGTGAGCGTAGTTAGTGAAAACTATGGTGAGCGTAGTTGGTGAAAACTATGGTGAGCGTAGTTAGTGAAAACTATGGTGAACGTAGTTGGTGAAAACTATGGTGAGCTTAGTTAGTGAAAACTATGGTGAACGTAGTTGGTGAAAACTATGGTGAGCTTAGTTAGTGAAAACTATGGTGAGCGTAGTTGGTGAAAACTATGGTGAGCGTAGTTAGTGAAAACTATGGTGAGCGTAGTTGGTGAAAACTATGGTGAGCGTAGTTAGTGAAAACTATGGTGAGCGTAGTTGGTGAAAACTATGGTGAGCGTAGTTGGTGAAAACTATGGTGAGCGTAGTTGGTGAAAACTATGGTGAGCGTAGTTGGTGAAAACTATGGTGAGCGTAGTTAGTGAAAACTATGGTGAGCGTAGTTAGTGAAAACTATGGTGAGCGTAGTTAGTGAAAACTATGGTGAGCGTAGTTAGTGAAAACTATGGTGAGCGTAGTTGGTGAAAACTACGGTGAGCGTAGTTAGTGAAAATACAGATGGTGGAGAGGTTCACCAAACATAAGCTAAGCTCAACAAACTTTATCTTCTTAATAATGTTCCCAATTATATCACTAACCCATAATTTCCCACACTACCCCCGTTCATTATGCTGCCTCAGAGCAGCCCTCTGCGGCTTCCCTATAGCAAAAAGGTAAACGTAAGTTGCAAAGGTATTTGGGATGAACGTGGTAAATGTTGGCGATACCATGTTGTTTTTTCTGGACCCCATTCTCCCTCGTGTTTAGCCCCATTAGTTTTGAGATTTTAACACGTTCGGCCCATTTATTTGGCGATTGTAATACCTTTCACCCCATTTTTTTATCAATTTTAAGACCTTTCGTGCCATTTAGGTGTCGATTATTCCCTGACGAGCGATAGCGAGCCTGTAATGTTTAGAGGAACCGGCCTTCGACCGGGAAATTTACAAATTTATCTTGAAAGGGGGTCTAAGTTTGATGGAGGTTTAGCGAAGAAACTAAAATATAAATTAATACATGAATATAAATTAATACATGAATAATTATACCAACAAAGTAGCCACTAGTCCCTTAATGGCAATGATGGTAATTGGGCAGGTGTTATGATGTCACCTGTGTTGGGTAGTTGTATATGTTTATAGTTTACTGTATATAGGGTATGAGATGGTGAATGTAGTTAATGATGGATAATGATAGTTGTAATGGTGGTTGTGATAGTGGTGAATGAATGATGGGTTGTATAATACGGTGATAGTTGTAATGGTGGTTGTGAATGTGATAATAGTGTACGGATGATGGTTATAACATATGGTGATAGTTGTAATGGTTGTTATGATAATGGTGAATGAATAATGATTATAAGATATGGTGTTAGTGATGATGGTGCAGATGGTGGTGATGGACAGGACACGGGCAGTTAAGGGGGTAGTGTTTGTTTTTTGGTATATATATTTATCTATTTATTTAGTTTACAGTTTCCTCGCTAGCCTCAATCAAGCTATAACAAAAAAACTCTAAACCCCCTTTCAAGATTAATTTGTACATTTTTCGGTAGAAAAATGTTCCGGCCTAAGGCCGGTTCCTTCTAAAATTTCAGGCTCGCTATCGCTCGCCAGGAAAAAATCAACACCTATATGGCTCGAAAGGTCCTTAAGATTGACAAAGAAATGGGATGAAAGGTCTCAAAATCGCCAAACTAACGGAAAGAACGTCTTCAAATGTCAAAACTAATATGCTAAACATGAGGGAGAAGGGGGTCCAGAAAAAAACAACGATCTCCCCCTTAAGTGGTGATGCGTGGTGATGATGATGGTGCGGGATTAAAGGATACGGCGGCGTGACTCGACGAAAGGGGAATTTTTGGGGCATTGTTATTTTTTGGCGGGGTTGGTCACTCAAACAGATGTATCATGGTAGGTGAGAGAGACGTTGTGTGTTTTTTTTTTTTTTTTTTATTTGTTTTATTTAGTTATGGTAAATTATGGTGGGAAGTGTGTGATATAAATATAAGCCTATATAAATATAGTGATAATAGAAGAGTATACTGATTTTAAAAGTCAAGGTCAAGGTCGAAGTTTATTTGCCAAAATTATTAGATATGTAAACGAGTACACAATATTTAGTCATGGCGAGGATTGTTGAGCCAAAGCTCTTTTGAAAGCCTATATATTAAAACTGTAAAATAGTGTCATGAATTATATTATTTTTTGTTGCATGCACTGTAAACAACTATGGGTATGAAAACAAAAAAAGTGTCAAGCAGGGCTAAATCAACCACTGCTAAATCAACCACTGCCAAATCAACCACTGCCATATTAACCACTGCCAAATCAACCACTGCCAAATCAACCACTGCCAAATTAACCAGGGTGATTGAGTTGTTAGGTGATCGTGGTATTGGTATTGGCAGTATAGGATTGTAGTGCTTGGGGGGGGGGGGTGATAAGGCAAGGAAGGGTGAGCCATATTTGGGAGGCTGGGATATACAGTATTAACTATAGTGTGTATGTGTGTATTCAAGGTTAATACTCTAACACACACACCTATATACATACATACATACATACTAACATACTATACATACATACATACATACATACATACATACATACATACATACTATACATACACACCTACATACATACATACATACACACACACTCATTATATTTAATTATATTTAAATCTACATCTGTATATTAATACATGCATACACTATAAAACTAATCTCGAAATGCCTCAGCTCTCT
The DNA here is from genome assembly GCA_032716605.1 of Paralithodes platypus. Classification (NCBI taxonomy): domain Eukaryota; kingdom Metazoa; phylum Arthropoda; class Malacostraca; order Decapoda; family Lithodidae; genus Paralithodes; species Paralithodes platypus. The sequence continues at coordinate 4,353,585 of CM064485.1, read as the reverse complement.
TTTGCTACTGTTGCATGTCTACATATTTACAATATAATTATATATATATATATATATATATATATATATATATATATATATATATATATATATATATACTGTATAAGTGTATATATATATAAAACGTAAATTTTCTCGTAATATGTGTAATTTTATAGTTGTTATTGTTTAGTTATGATGTACGGTACATATTTTGTGTGTATGTGCGCGCGCACAAATATATAATGAAAGTTGATGTCACAAAGAAAACATTGGAAGAAAAAGAGGTGAATGCATGAAAAATACCAGGTATTTAGAACTAGAGAACGAGTGTGTGAGGTAGATTAGGAAGTAAACATATCAGTGATTATGTAAGCAAACGGTGCCTCAAGTGACTGGTTATTAGCAGGTGAGTCACTAGGAAGAATAGTCAGTCACACACAGAGAGAGAGAGAGAGAGAGAGTATTGAATAAACATTATATGAAAAGAGACGGAGAGAGAAAGTCAGAGTCAGAGAGAGAGAAAAAAATAATATTGAACAAGAGTGAATATTGAGGAGTGCAGTCAGAAAGAGAGTGAGTGAGTGAGTGAAAGTGAGTACGTTGTGAACTGAAGAAAAAAAACTTAGTATATTTTCTTATAATTAAATAGGGGGGGGGGAGTCACGAACGTACCTTGCATTTTTTTGTTTTTTAATATATATATAGTACCTTATTATTGAACCTGGGTACCTATTTTATATATAGTACCTTATTATTGAACCTGGGTACCTATTTTATATATAGTACCTTATTATTGAACCTAGGTACCTATTTTATATATAGTACCTTATTATTGAACCTGGGTACCTATTTTTACTGGTTAATTATATCGTACCTCGTTATCATTCAGCACCTTTTATTTTATTCAAGCTGGTATCAAACGATAAATGTATGGCTTAAGGGGGGTGACCTGCTTTACTTTTCACTCTCTCTGGGTTGTATCCATTCGGCCCCATTTAGCATACTGTTTTAAGACGTTTATCCCCATCCAGGTGTTGATTCATACCTGGCGAGCGATAGCGATCCACCATATTTTGGATGAGTTAGATAGCTGTCTAAATTTGTAAATTTGTCAATAGAAAAATTTCTCCGGCGAAGCCGGATTTCTACATAAAATGCTGGCTCGCTATCGCTCGCCATGAAAAAATCGGCACCTGGATGGGGATAAATGTCTTAAAACAGTAGGCTGAAAGGGGCCGAATGGATACAACAAAGAAAGAGAAAAAAGCAGGTCACCCCCCTTAACATGTTTGTGAACACTGGTTTGGAAGTTTATGATGTAGCCTATATATGCTTTTTAAATCATTCTGTCGCCAACATTAACCTCTCTTCAGTCTAGTTTCCGATACACTGCAAGAGATCCCACACATGATGTCCGTTGAGCGGAGATAGGTCGGTTTTCTAGACCCCCTTCTCCCTCATTTATTTCTTGTTAGCCCCATTAGTTTTCAGATTTTAAGATGTTTGCCACATTAGTTTGTCGATTTTTAGACCTTCCACTCCATTTCCTTGTCAATATTAAGACCTTTCGTGCTATTTAGGTGTCGATTTGTTTCCTGGCGAACGATAATGAGCCTGTCATTTTGGAAGGACCGGCTTTTTCTACCGAAAAAATTACAATTTAATCTAGAAGGGGGATCTAATGGATGTTTTTGTTTTTTTTTAAGTTTGATGGGAGGTCCAGGGAGGAAACTAGAAAAATAATAAATACATGAAAATATCGACCAAAAAGTGAACCATCCCCCCTTAAATGTTGACGATCAAAGCTCACGTACACACATACCTACCGTCATCAAAGCTCACGTACACACATACCTACCGTCATCAAAGCTCACGTACACACATACCTACCGTCATCAAAGCTCACGTACACACATACCTACCGTCATCAAAGCTCACGTACACACATACCTACCGTCATCACATTTGTTGATTTGTTCCCGTTTTGTCTGCCTAACATACCCTAGTTCCACATAATTTACCCTAGTTTAAGGGGACCGACCTACTTTTTTCTCTCTGGGTTTTATCCATTCGGCCCCATTCAGCCTACTGTTTTAAGACGTTTCTCCCAATTCAGGTATCGATTTTTTCCCGGCGAGCGATAGCGAGCCATCATTGTATGGAGAAATCCGGCTTCGCCGGAGACATTTTTCTACCGAAAAATGTACAAATTAAGTCAGCTGTCTAAAACATAATCCAAAATTTGCTTACTCGCTATCGCTCGCCAGGTGTAAATCGACACCTGGATGAGGATACACGTCTTAAAACAGTAGGCTGAATGGGGTCTACTGACTACTACCCAGAAAGAAGGAAAAACACGAAAAAGCGGTCGGTCCCCTTAAGCTACTAGTCACACTTGTCCTCACGCGATGTATCACTCCACTTTCATTATTATCGCCAAATATTATATGGTCATCGTTATTTGATTATAAGTACAGTATAATACATGAAGTTATCAGAGAGAGAGAGAGAGAGAGAGAGAGAGAGAGAGAGAGAGAGAGAGAGAGAGAGAGAGAGAGAGAGAGAGAGTTACTTAGTGATCTATTCTAAGCCGGAATGAATCAGGAAGTGAGCCAGTGCATAAGAAAGAAAGAGAGAAAGTTGGAATTGGGAGCACAAGAGGTACGCAGTGAGAGTGGGTGAGACTGAGAATGAGAGTGGCTGAGGGAGCGAGTGGGTGAGACAGTTAAAATGAGAGAAAGAGAATGAGTGAGTGAGTGTAAGATAAAGAGAGGGAGAATGAGAGTGAAGGAGAGGAACAGGGCAAAGCGTATGGCAGAGTGAATAATACTGCATTGGCACACACAAACAGTCATACACCAGACATACACACACAAGACAAACGGATAGAGTACAAGGAAGCGCACACAATGTAGTAGTAAATATTAAAGAAAAACTATATATATGTTGTATTTTTTAATGGTATGTATCTTGTATTATTAAGTATTTCGCAAACGTGGTATTTAGATATAAGGAAATATATCCAAGGTACTTGGTGCAGGTAATTAGGATATATCAAAGTAATTAGAAGTAGAACCAATATGTAGAATTATAAGCATAACATGTAAGTTAATATATATATATATATATATATATATATATATATATATATATATATATACAGTATATAAATATATATATATAATCTGTATATATATATATATATATATATATATAGATATATATATATATATACATATATATAATGAACCAAGTATGTGTGAGAGAGAGAGAGAGAGAGAGAGAGAGAGAGAGAGAGAGAGAGAGAGAGAGAGAGAGAGAGACTGTAGGTAAATAAGGAAGTATGTATTGTCGAGGAAGAGAGTCAGAGGTAGACGGCAGATGTTCCTCTCTTCAGTAGCTCGGTCGTCACCAGAAAAGGAGGATTTTATAAGTAGTAGCAGCAGCACTTACTGATGCCAAGTCCGCATTGCCCAACACTCAACTCAACCAAGTCACTCATATCAACACCTCTCTAGTCAAGTCAATTAATATAGGCTACCATCTATTAACATGTATTTAATATTTTTTGGTTTGCTGCCTGTACAAATTGATAACTGCATAGAAAAAGTAAATATGGATTCTAAAGTGTGTCCAGATCTATGTGGCTGAATTAAATTTATATTGTGAGATAATTAAGGAATTAATGGAATTAAAATGAATCTCGCTAAATTGACTTAATGGCCATATTAAGGAATTCCACTCTCTGAAACACGTGACAAGCTAAAGATAGTCAGTCAGACGAGTTTTTGGCCTTGCTTAGCCTATGTCTGTGATGTATCTTCAGTACGATAATAATACAACCTAAAACAGCCTTTATAGCCTTGGTCGCAAAACAAAATTGGCAAACTTTTCCTGGGAGTTAAGAGAGAAAAGGAGAAAGATAAAAAAAAAAAAACAGGTGACCCACCTGCTTTTTTTTTATCTTTCTCCTTTTCTCTCTTTCTCTGGCTTGTATCCATTCGGTCCCATTCAGCCAACTGTTTTAAGACGTTTATCCCCATCCAGGTGTCGATTTCTTCCTGGCGAGCGATAGCGAGCTAGCATTGTATGGAGAAATCCGGCTATCGAAAAATTTACAAATTTAGCTTGCTGTCAAAACAAAAATTTATATATGTTGGCTCGCTACCGCTCGCCAGGAAAATATTGACACCTGGATGGGGGTAAACGTCTTCAAACAGTAGGCTGAATGGGGCCGAATGGATACAAGCCAAACAGAGAGGGAAAGAAAGATAAAACAAGCGAGGTGGGCCGGCCCTTAAGAAGATATTGACTTGGTGGAGTTGTATAGGGTTGGTGGGAGATGCGGGCTTCTCTTCAGCACCATGACGCCTTTTTAACGTTTATTGTGGCTAAAGTCAGACGATGTTTTGCAGTTTAAGAAGGACCTATGTTATTCAGAGGGTTGATTGAGATATCTTTGAGTCCTAGAGGTCGATTATATGCTATAGATAATCGTCTAATGGTAACCAGAATAAGACGACAAAATGCGTCATCGTGCTGAAGTGGTTATTATAATGCTTAGTTAAATAAGTTATTGCTTTAATCTCAGCTATTTTATATTATTATGCTTATGTATTTATTTATTTTGCTAATTACTCGCTATTGTTATTGCTGGTATTGGCATTATGAATAATGAGTTTGTACTGTATATTAGGATATGGATAATTTTCTTTGTGCTATATATACAATACATATACAATTATACATTACTAATAATATACAGATAATGTTTCGATTCTGTATTCAAAATATCTATGTGATATTCCTCTTCATGTATTGTTCTTTCACATAATTTCAACAATGCTTACATACAATAACCCAGATATTTGCAAATTATGTCCTTATTATGTGTTTACATTATTCCAAAGATGTACAGGTATATTTTCTGTATTATATAATGTATTTCTATAATGTGGTGAAGTTTTCTTAATAATTTTTCTTTCAGCTTGGATAACAAGATACTTTAACAAAAATAGAATGCATTTATGTGATGTATTTTATGAAGAAAGGAAAAATAATTAAAATAGGATGTATATAATGATGTATTTTATGAAGAAAGGAAAAATAATTAATTGAGCACGAAGCACTGGCCCAGACACAATGTTTTGTACTTTTATATATATATATGATTGTACTCTGTGAAATATTATATAATGACGAATATATATATATATATATAATTTTTATGACATTTAAATTATTGCTTTATACCGAGCTTCGCCGTGAGAGAGAGAGAGAGAGAGAGAGAGAGAGAGAGAGAGAGAGAGAGAGAGTACAAAGTACAAAGGAGTACAAAGGAAATCAAGCAACAACAGATCCAGTGACCCTTCTAGGTTGCTTGTCTTCCAAAACACTGAGGATCAAGTGTCCAAACAGTGGTTTAGAGACAGTGGTTTAGAGAGAGAGAGAGAGAGAGAGTGAGTATGTGTGTATGTGAAGGAGAGATAGAAAAAGAGAGAGAGCGAGAGCGAGGGTACGGTGATTGAAGATGACTTTAAGGGGGTTGACGGAGTAATGAAAAAAGAGAGTTGCGAGTGAAGGGGTTAAAACAGACCACTTCCGGTAGAATGTTTTGGGAGAATTAAGGGGGGTGGTACTCGCTTTTTCTGGACCCCCTTCTCCCTCATGTTTAGCCTATTAGTTTTGAGCTTTTAAGACGTTCGTTCCGTTAGTTTGGCGATTTTGAGACCTTTCGCCTCCTTTTGTTGTCAATATTAAACCCTTTCGTGCCCTTTAGGTGTCGATTTTTTCCTGGCGAGCGTTAGCGAGCCTCTAATTTGAGAAGGAGACGGCCTTCGGCCGGGACATTTTTCTACCGAAAAATGTACACATTTATTTTGAAAGGAAGTATAGGGGTGTTTTTCTAAGCTTGATGGAGGTCTAGCGAGGAAATTCAAAAATAAATTAATACATAAATATAAAGGCCAAAAACCAAGCAGTACCCCCTTAACCAGGGCAGACAAAAACCCCAAGAGGAGTAAAGGTACGGGTGTGGATGAATGGAATAGACAGGGACGCTAACGTAAACAGCACAATACGGCTTTGGACGGTAGAGGAACAGAGGGTTGGTAGTCAGTCAGTTAGTTTGTTTGTTAGTTAGTTAGTTTGTGTGTTTGTTTAGTCAGTCAGTCAGTCAGTTAGTTAGTTTGTTTGTTAGTTTGTGTGTTTGTTTAGTCAGTCAGTCAGTCAGTTAGTTAGTTTGTTTGTTAGTTTGTGTGTTTGTTTAGTCTGTCAGTCAGTCAGTTAGTTCGTTTGTTTGTTAGTTTGTGTGTTTGTTTAGTCAGTCAGTCAGTCAGTTAGTTAGTTTGTAAGTTAATTAGTTAGTTTGTTTGTTTGTTAGTTTGTTTTTTTGTTAGTTAGTTAGTTAACCCTTTCAAGTTACGATAACGCACATTTTCAATTTTCTAGCTATTATTTGCCGATTTTATTCAGATTAGGAAGGGGGGGTTAGGAAGAGGGTTGATAGTCAGTTAGTTAGTTGTTAGTTAGTTTGTCAGTCAGTCAGGTTACTTATCAATCAGTCAGTTAGTTAGTTAGTTAATTAATTAGTTAGTTAATTAGTTAGTTAATTAGTTAGTTAGTTAATTAGTTAGTTAATTAGTTAGTTAATTAGTTAGTTAATTAATTAGTTAGTTAATTAGTTAGTTAATTAGTTAGTTAGTTAATTAGTTAGTTAATTAGTTAGTTAATGTCAATCAGCCAGTCAGTTAGTTAATAAGTTATTGAGCCAGTCAGTCAGTCAGGCAGCCGGGTAACGGGGAACGACGATGACTCATTGACAGGACAGTTTAGGAGCGAGGAGGATACGAAGGGGAAATAGACAACAAGCATGATAGGATAGAGAACAAGAGTAATACATGTAAGGGGACAGTGTGCGCAGGAAAGGGTGTGAGGGGAAGCGAAAGGGGTAAATGGGTGGGTAGACATTGTAGAATATGCATTAAATGGGTGGGTAGACAATGTAGAATATGCATTAAATGGGTGGGTAGACAATGTAGAATATGCATTAAATGTTGTATATGTTGTAGAAAAAAGGAAAACAAAATAATAAAATAGAATGAGATAGAAAATAAAAATAAAATTAGGAAACATGGGGATTGGGCCTGAGCATATAGATAGATAGATAGATAGCCACGGGATATTAGTGGTAGTAGGAGTTTTAGGGGTTTATAAAAGTGTGTGCTGGGGTTAAAAGGATGCTAGATCGTTCAGCAGGGTGCAAGGGTTACCAAATCAAGTCCGCTAGCTAGTAAATAAACGCGGAAAATCGCTAGAATAACGCCACAATCTCTACAATATCGCTCTAAAATGGCTCAAATTACAGGATATCACTAGAATGCATGTCGCTAGATGGACACATTTGCATCTAGATCGAAATATATTACTCTAGATCTAGCGGGAAAGTAGCTAAATTGGTAACACTGTTTAGGGTGCAAGGTTTGAGGGGGTTGTAAAGTTAGGGTGCAGTAAAGCGAAGTCTAACATCTTTATTTAGCCGAAGAAAAGAATGTATAGTACAAATTGCAATATGCAGAGGTGTTAGTAGACTTGGGGTGTTAAGGAGGGCAAGTGTGTTAGATATACGCGATTGATGAAGGTATTTAGAGAGTCAGACTGTTAGAAGGGTGAGGGTGTTAGTAGGGTGTTAATAAGAGTGTGGGTGATCGATACATTCAAGTGTTAGTTGAGTGAGAGTGTTTCGGGAATAAATACTGGAAGATACTGTAGGTGAGGTAATTTAATGACTGATGTGAACAATAGGAAGAGTGTGTTAGGATAAGGATAAGTGTGTTAGGATGAGTGTGTTAGGATGAGAATGTTAGAATAGGTGTGTTAGGATATGTGTGTTAGGATGAGTATGTTAGCAGGCTGATGTGATAGAAAGGTGAGGGTGTTAGGAGGGGCGTTAGAAGAGTGGGGGGAAGGGGAGTAGGTGTATTATGAGGTGTAGTAGAAAGGGAGAGTGGGTGAAGAAGATGACATTGGGCGGAAGGAGGAAGCGATGCAGGAAAAACTAAGTGTGAGAGGTGAAAGAGTACGATGGAATATACCAGAGAACTAGTGATCCTTACGAGGTTGATTTGTTTTGTCTGTGTCTATAAACATTGATTGTAGCGAATCTATCAAATGTGTGTGTGTGAGAATAAGTATCAAAACAAGGAATCGAGGGAGAAGGGGGGGGGGGGTGAGGAGAGAGGGGTATAATATGACGTAGATGATTTTTGAGAGAGAGAGAGAGAGAGTGTGTTACAGGAAGAGAGTGTTTTGAGTGTGTGAGAGAGAGGCTGGCTCGTGGCGCCGCGCTGAAGCTAATATTATTGTGTCATTTTTAGCCGAGTTGGTGGCAGCCCCGGAGCCAAGAGAACCTCCACCACCATACCAGTTGTACAGTGACCGGCGTGCTGTGTGGTCATGGTGTCAGCGATATAGTTTGTGGCGACAGTGTTGTGGTAAAGTCAACAGTTCGTAGCTTAACCTTAACTCTCAAGATGTGGAAAAGGGCGCATCGTAGGCCCCGAGATAAGAGAGGGAGAAGGGAGGGGGAGTAGATTCGTGTGGCAACAACTCTGTGCACGATTGGAAAAGGGAAAAGTTAAAGGAAGTTATATACATTAAGAACACAAAAACAGACTACCGTCTAATCATAAGCCCCCCAAACTACCTGGCCTCACTTCAAGTAAAAAAAAAATTTCGGTGGTGGTGATCAGTGATAAATTGTTAAAAACTTTAGTTTTTCAACTTCTTTCAGGCCGTGGCGAAGCTGACTAGAGCTCTGTGCTCTTGTGAAGTGTTACAATCTTATTCCTTGGTCAGGGTACAGTTTATATAAGTGAGTGGAAAAAAATTATAGAACATGTGAGGATGGTGATAGTAGGACATTATAATACTAGATAGAGTAAGACAAAAATAATACACCTAATAAAGTAGGCAATACTTGATTCACTGTTAGATAATATTGTATGTTGTGTGTGTAGTGTTGGGGTCCGCAGTAATGCCCCGGGTATTATGGTGTCTGGCGGGTGTGTGGCAGCAGGTGGCAGCAGTAGCGGTGGTTATGGTGGCGGTGGTGGGGTGGGTGCCGTGACTCAGGTTGTGGCCAGCTCCAGGGTGCCACTAAGGGCCAGTAGAGTCATCACCTGCCGTGGTGTTCACGTCCTCGGTGTTACTGCCTGCAACGCTCCTGCACCCTGTCCGGCACACTATGGTGTCTGCCTGCCTGTTTGTGTCACTATAACTGACCCAGTCAATGTGTTAGGAACTGTCCAACCAGACAAGGATGCTATCTTGAAAATTGTTGATCAAAATAGAAAAAAACGTAAAAGTAACAGAACATCTATAGTAAGTGAAGAAGGAAGTGCTAAAGAGGAACAGGCGAGTTTAACGCCAGGAAGTAAAGAGTGGTCTCCCTGGGTGGAGGGAGAGCGAGTGGTGCAGCAGGAGGAGACAGCGGGCACGCTGGCCGAACTGGCAGCAGGGAAGCGGGCAGGGCGTGCGGCCCCCGGCCCGGAGTCGCCCTCAGCCGCCCCACGTCACCATGAGGGCGTCCAGCTCTTCTCTGAACTCATGCAGACGGATGATGTTTCCACCATAGCTGCACAAATCGCCAACCAGGCCGAGCTTATTTACCAGACCTGGAAAACCACTGGCCTAAATCCAAACGAATTAATTCGGTACCACAGAATCGGCACTGAGGGCAGCGGTACATTGGAAGGCGGGGATCCGACTACCGTAGGGGAGCCTCACACCACCCAACCCTCCTCCCCTGCATCAACAAAGCCTCGTACTCCCGTCAGAAATATTAGTCCCGCCCCTCCAGGCTCCTCTCCAGCCGTCCCCAGAAAACTTATTGACCCCTCCCTCCATAACGGTCGAGCACACGCCCCATCACCCACCCGCACCCTCAACACCTCCCCCCGCCCCTACGTTCCTCCTGGCGGTTCTGCACCTTCCTCCCCCAGTATCCAACAGCAACAGCCAGCGTTCCCCACCAACAGTGTCTCACAGGCCTCCCAACAGTCTCCTCGTCAAGGCCAAGCCTCACCTCACTCGCCTTCTCCAGGCCCAGGTGGCCCTCGGCCTTACATCACCCCCAGCGCTCCACAGTCCCCTCGTGGCTCCATAATTCAGCCTCCGCCACCTCCAGAGAGATCTTCATCCTACACAGGAGTGGACCAGTCACCACAACCACAAGAGGAGAGTCAGGGAGACATCCTAGGTGACCCAGAGTTGGAAGCATCATTGCAGGAGTTAGTCAATTCATTCGTGGTGGAGGATAAGGCGAGACAACACGCTGCCGTGGCCGCACTGGCCTCGCAGCGGCCACGGAGTGCCCCTTCTTCCATCCAGGAGGCACTCCAGAGATTTGAACGGCAGATGGCAATAACCTCTCGAGCTGCTGCTCATGCTGCACACTTATCTAGCCAAACGTCTTCTATGCCAGCCTCACCTGGCCCCAATACAATGGGGCGTTTTAATCATCAACCACAACAACAGCAACAAATACAACAACAACAAATACAACAACAACAAATACAACAACAACAACAACAGCAGCAGTTCAGTAACAGCATGACTACTGGCAGTGGCTCTGGCATGAGTAGTAGCAGCATGACAATCAACACAATGGGTAGGAGATATGGTGGTACACGTAGTGATTCATCTATTCCAACAGAATGGATGAAGTCTCAAGCAGAGCAGGATGCTCGCTCCAGGCGCTCAGTATCTCCTGGTCCAATAGTGTCCCAGCCAGGATGGAATGAAGCCCCCACTTCCTCAACCTCCACTTGGCCTCTTAAAAATAAGCAACCAGCTATCGTAGAAAGAAAATCTTCCAAGCAGGCCATGTCATCTTCTCATTTAATGTCATCTTCATCATCATCCTATTCTGCTAATAACTTAACCAGCGGAAGCACTACTACCTCGACTAATTATATTACAACATTGGAAGCCCGAGTAGAGAGCTCTGGTGGTCAGAAGTTTAGTGGCGTTCCTCTACGCCATAAAGTGGTGACTATGTCTGCAGTTGACCAGGAAGAAGAGCGACTCATGCAGGCACTTCGCACAGGGACTTTAATAGATGACGGTGATCACCTACGCCCTCTGGGGCAGATGAGGCCGTTATCAATGCCCTCCCTCATGCCTGCCCAGCCCACCTCCCCCTCCAGCCCTGTCCTTACCTCCCCACCAATCACCACACAGGACACTACACCAACACCACACCCAAGAAAACCCAAGTACTCCATCAGCGTCACTGTGGACGTTGACAATCCCACCGAGACTCCTCAACCACGTTCACCACAACCCTTACAGCAACAACAACGCCCCTTATTGCAACAACAGCAGCAACAAGTGCAGCAGAAACTGCAGCAACAACTTAAGATACATCAACAAAGGGTGCAGCAGCAACAACAAATGGTTCAACAGCAAATTCAGCAGACACAGATGATGATGCGACAGAGTGGAGTGCAGCCACGCATGAGTATGAAGATCGGAGGTGAGAGCAATATGTCAGTGCTAGACTTCGCCAAAAATCGGTACCAAGAGTCTCAGCAAAATCCTCATTCCTCTCAGCGCCTGGACGACTACCGCAACATTTCCTCCAAGCAGATCATCAATGGAGATGGCCGTGTTATGATTGCCCGCAATCGATTTGAGAATGGTAGCACAGCTCTTACTGACTCAATGTGGCGGAGCGGAATTACGATCCAAGCAGATGAAGTTGGATCTACCCTCCCAGAGTTCTACCGCCGGAAACTGCGTAAAATGAGAAAAGCTGGATCCCCGGAACCTCAGGTAGCTGGAAGCATTTCATCTCTGCCGCACCCAGAGCTGACGGACCAGCAGAAGGCACACATCAGAGAGCGGTCACAGTCCCCTACTGCTGGGTACAATAGTGCTGGAGTAGCCATCAGACCCTTCCTCACCCAGGGGAGTGTGGCAGAGAGGGTTCTTATCTTTGAACGGGCCCCAACTGAGATGAAGCCCAAGCCTACTCCGGGCCCACCTGCTCTGCCTGCGCCCATTTCTGACAAGCGCCGCCCGGCCCTCTCAACCTGGCGAGACCCCAACGAAGTCCGCTCCATTGCCCAGGTCAGTCTAAAGTGTCAGAGAGTGTAATTTTCATCATATTGATTTCACATCATTGCATTATAGCAACTCTTTCAGCCATCATGATTTCCTATTCGTCATACCATTCAGACAACACCTCTTGGACTAATGAGTATGCCTTGTAATAGGCATCATATCACTAACTCATCACTTCTCAATTTCACCAATTTGTTCTTATCACCATATTACTCACAATATTTAATTCTAGATGGCTCATCGCTCCTCTGTTTATTACAGCATCCTCCATCATGTCGTTACAATAGCACTTTAATCGTCATGCTATCACTTCCCCGAACCCAAGCAAGGTGTAGGGCTTGTAGGCCCATATAATTTAACATTTGGGATGGGCGTCGTCTATATTATAGCAAACAAAGATTTAAGAACTGAATGTACGTTTATGAAAGAGTACTTGCTATCACTGTGCATACTTCTTGTTTCGGCTCACCAATGTGCCGCCTTTGACAATGGTAAGGTTTATGAATAATGCCGATAGTATTAGGGGGAGGTTTTTAGTTTGCTTCCTAGACCTTCATCAAGCTTAAACATATATCCTCAAGGCCCCCCTTCAAGATAGGTGTGTATATTTTTCTGTAGAAAAATGTCCTGGCCGAAGGCCAGTTCCTCCTAAATTGCAGGCGCGCTATCGCTTGGAAGAAAAATATTGACACTTGAATGACGTGAAGGGACTTCAAATTGACAAAGAAGTGGGGCAAAAGGTCTTAAATTCGCCAAACTAATGGGGCGAACGTCTTAAAATGTCAAAACTAATGGTGCTAAACACGAGGAAGAAGGGGGTCCAGAAACAAAAAACTCCCCTTAATGTTCTTCACAACTATAACCCTATTCAGCCATCACCTCTATTCACTACATATATAGATCAGGTCATCACACATTGATTCACTACATATAGATCAGGTCATCACACATTGATTCACTACATATAGATCAGGTCATCACACATTGATTCACTACATATAGATCAGGTCATCACACATTGATTCACTACATATAGATCAGGTCATCACACATTGATTCACTACATATAGATCAGGTCATCACACATTGATTCACTACATATAGATCAGGTCATCACACATTGATTCACTACATATAGATCAGGTCATCACACATTGATTCACTACATATAGATCAGGTCATCACACATTGATTCACTACATATAGATCAGGTCATCACACATTGATTTCACCTCAAGTTCTGTTGTTATGATATGCTTAGTATGCTATTATTTACCCTTAACCTTTTGGAGATCCGATTACGCATTTCTTTGTCTGTTCTCTGGCTACTATTAGACGAGTTTAGTCAGATTGGGAAGGGTATATGGAACTCAGAGGGTTAATTGAGATAGTCTTGACCCTTATCATTCCAACAGATCCTTCCTAAACTGTATAGAATCTTCTAATGATAGCCAGAATAAACTCAAAATGCGTCATAATGTTCAAAGGGTTAACTGCGTCAGTTAGACCACACACTTATATTTTTTAAGGGAAAGGAAATTAATGGCAGTGTTGTACTCTAGTATTTATACCATATTATATATATTCCCTTTGATACTCTCTCTCTCTCTCTCTCTCTCTCTCTCTCTCTCTCTCTCTCTCTCTCTCTCTCTCTCTCTCTCTCTCTCTCTCTCTCTCTCT
>CM064485.1:4304797-4334797 GCA_032716605.1 Paralithodes platypus | reverse complement strand
ATAGTAGGGAGAATAAAGTTAAATGGGTTAATAGTCTTTTTAAACGGAATAAAGTCGTGTAATAGTAGGCAGAATAAAGTTAAATGGGTTAATAGTCTTTTTAAACGGAATAAAGTCGTCTAATAGTAGGCAGAATAAAGTTAAATGGGTTAATAGTCTTTAAACGGAATAAAGTCGTCTAATAGTAGGCAGAATAAAGTTAAATGGGTTAATAGTCTTTCAGGACATGTGTAATCATGACACGGTGGTAAAATAATGTGTAACAACAACTTGGAGAAAGTGAAAACCTGAGATTCTTAAGAGTCTTTCATGTGTTTTTATCAGTACATCATCAGGGGTACTTCTGTCTTATGGTATATACTGTATGTATGAATAAAACACTGTATGCGGTATATACTGTATGAGCTCCTTGATTTCACGTTCCGTATATACTGTAGATCCAGACGTATCATAATGATTAGTGGGAATTATTTTAAAGACAAACAATCTTTACATATACTGTAAATATACTGTATGCTATGGTATATACTGTATGTTATGGTATATACTGTATGCTATGGTATATACTGTATGTTATGGTATATACTGTATGTTATGGTATATACTGTATGCTATGGTATATACTGTATGTTATGGTATATACTGTATGTTATGGTATATACTGTATGTTATGGTATATACTGTATGTTATGGTATATACTGTATGTTATGGTATATACTGTATGCTATGGTATATAATGTATGCTATGGTATATTCAAGCTATGTTCGGATTTTGCCGAGATATCCGAATTGATAAGAACGTTACACGAGTTCTTTACTCAGGGTTGAAGCGACTAAAATTTGATTTATTTTAATCTATGTAAATGATTATTGATATAGCTCGATTGTGATGGTAAGAAATGGTTAAAAGTATATTGTTTTAAGCTAAATTTATCTAATTAATTTTAATTTGGCTAAAACCCAGATATTTCAGCTAAGTGGTATTTAACCCCTTCTGTACCAGCGCCGTCCTTTTAACTTTATTGTGGCTACTATTAGACGATGTTATTCAGTTTTAAAATGGCATCCAGCAATTAACAGGCTTCGATCTACCTCACTTGATTTCCTTTGTACTTAACCCTATCAACTACCCCAGATCCTTCTTAAATTGCACCAGATCGTCTAAATATAATTATAATATAATGTAAAAGACGTCCCCGGTCCCGGTCCGGAAGGGGTTATTATTGACCTCCATACAAGACAGCGTAGAAGAAGAGTCTACGTCGGCAGACGAGCTGACAAAGAAAGGCATGCGGACTGGCTAGACTGTTAAGCTGGTACACACACACATACATATATACACACACACATACATACACACACACATACATATATACACACACACATACATATATACACACACACACACACATTTTACACACACAGACACACATACACACACACACACACACATTATACACACACACACACACATTATACACACACACACACACATATACACTCACTCACACACACACATATACACTCACTCACACACACACACACACACACATACATACATACATACATACATACATACATACATACACACACACACACACACACACTCACGCACACACACACACACACACACACACACACTCACGCACACACACACACACACTCACTCACATACACACACACACACGCACACACACACACACACACACACATATACACACACACACATATACACACACACACATACACACACACACATACACGGTGACACAAAACTAAACCATTTATACTCTGATACGGTGTGTATATGTGTGTTTAAGAAAATATGTGGGTTCTGTAGGTGTAGACAAAATCACACACACACACACAGTCCGTAGCCTAGTAGGTAGAGCTCTCGTCTCACACACGAGGAGTCGGGGGTTCAATCCCCGGCCGGGCGACAGAATTGGGGCTTGTCTCCTTTCATGTGTTAGCCTCAGTTCACCTAGCTGTAAATAGGTACCTGGAATAAGTGGACGACGTTGTGACGTCCCATCTGGGGTTGGCAAAAATGGTACAAGGCGAGATGGGTATCATATGGTTCACCTAAGCTGATGGCTACCTAAGCCTTCGGGCGAGACGGTACCGTCTATAGTGAGAATGGTACCATACAGATCCACCCTAAGCCTTCGTTTCCGATGTCGCCAATTGGCTAAATACAGACTACACACACATCCACAGCCATTCCAACAGTACATAAAACACTTAACATGCATTGCACGCAATACATTCCCAGTTAAGGAGGCGCGATAATAATGAGCTTAGCTCGCATTGCGTGGATTCCCCTTGACGAACAAGTAACTGAGTAACTCACACACACACATACACGGTCACACAAAATGAAACCATTTATACTCTGATACGGTGTGTATATGTGTGTTTAAGAAAATATGTGGGTTCTGTAGGTGTAGACAAAATCACACACACACACACACACACACACACACACACACACACACACACACACACACACACACACACACACACCTGTATATAAACACGGAGTCATAAGTAGACAGGGTAGTACATTTCTATAGACAGGTGTTTGTGTAAGCGTAGAGGCCTCAGTGTAAACAAGTAGACACGCATTTAGTTAACGATACACAAATAAACACACGAGGAGCCTAAACAAAAGTGACAGATAAACAGATTAGGATTCACACAAATGGATGGACTAGTTTGGGTGGATTTGAGGAGCTGAGGGAGACGATGGTGGTGATGGTGGGGGTGGGCGGTGATTATGGTGATGGTGGTGATAATAATGATGGTAGTGATAATGATTATGGTGGTAGTAATGGTATTGGAGTTGGTGATTGTGGTTATGACAGTAATAATGATGGTGGTGATGGTGACTGATGATTATGGTGGGGGTGGTGATGGTGGTGACAATAAGGATGGTAATGGTGTTGGTGACGATGATGATTATGGTGGGGGTGGTGATGGTGGTGACAATAATGATAGTAGTAGTGATGGTGACAATGATGATTATGGTGGGGGTGGTGATGGTGGTGACAATAAGGATGGTAATGGTGTTGGTGACGATGATGATTATAAGAACATAAGAACATAAGAAAATGGGAGTCTGCAGAAAGCCGATTGGCCTAAGCAAGGCAGATCCCTGTCCCACACAACCCCAAATCAATATTACAATAATGCTCAACTCTAATACCCTATCTCTTATCTTACCAAAACGGTTAGAGATTAACGCAGGATTATGGGGGTCTGCAGAGCGCTGATTGGCCCAACCCGGCTGATTATGGTGGGGGTGGTGATGGTGGTGACAATAAGGATGGTAATAGTGATGGTGACGATGATGATTATGGTGGGGGTGGTGATGGTGGTGACAATAATGATAGTAATAGTGATGGTGACAATGATGATTATGGTGGGGGTGGTGATGGTGGTGACAATAAGGATGGTAATGGTGTTGGTGACGATGATGAGTATGGTGATAGTGGTGGTGGTGGTGGAATTAGTGATGGGGGTGGAGGTTGTGGTGATGGTGCTAAAATCATAAGAACAGTAGGTTAGAATTATATAACCGACTCCTAAACTCGTAATAGAATACGTTAAGGGGAGATTTCCACCTGGAGGATTTTTTTCTGAACCTCTTTCTCCCTCATGTTTAGCCCCATTGCTTGTGAGATTTAAAGACGCTTGCCCCATTAGTTTGGCGATTTTAAGAACCCTCGCCCCATTTCTGTCAATTTTAAGACCATTCGTGCCATTTAGGTGTCGATTTTTTCCTGGCGAGCGATAGCGAGCCTGTAATTTAAGGGGCGCCGGCCTTCGGCCGGGACATTTTTCTACCGAAAAATGTACAAATTTATCTTGAAAGGGGGTCAAGGGGGAGTAATTTTAAGCTTGATGGAAGTATAGGGAATCAACTAAAAACCTCCCCTTAAGCGCTCATATAATATACAGAGAAGTGTGAACGGAATAATATATGAACCTATTGGCAGCGAGATATGAAGGTACACTTGACAACTAATGCTATGTTCAGTATTTTGAGGACAAACAGGTGGACTCGGCTTCTCTATTGGCCGGCAGCTTTTAAGGGGAGATGGTTCGTTTTGTCTGGTCTCCCTTCTCCCTCATGTTTAGCCCCATTAGTTTTCAGATTTCAAGACGTTCGCCCCATTAGTTTAGCGATTTAAAAACCTTTCGTCCCATTTCAATATCAAGACCTTTCGTTTCATTTAGGTGTCGATTGTTTCTTGGCGAGCGGTAGCGAGCCTGTAATATTAAAAGAACCGGCCTTCGGCCGGGATATTTTTCTATCGAAAAATGTACAAATTTATCTTGAGGTGGTCTATGGAGTATCTTGTCAAGCTTGAGGAAGGTCTAGCGAGGAAACTAAAACAAAAAAAAATAATATATAGACAAATAGACCCAGAAACATAACCACTGTCCCCTTAATGGGAGGTATTTAGTTTGTTCCCTAGACCTCCATCAAGCTTAAAATTACCCCCCCCTTGAGTCCCTTTCAAGATAAATTTGTACATTTTTCGGTAGAAAAATGTCCCGGCCAAAGGCCGGTTCCTCTTAAATTACAGGCTCGCTATCGCTCGCCAGGAAAAAATCGACACCTGAATTGCACGAAAGGTCTTAATATGGGGTGAAAGTTCTTAAAATCGCTAAACTAATGGGGCAAACGTTTTATAATATCAAAAGCAATGGGGCTAAACATGAGGGAGAAAGGGGTCAAGAAAAAAATCCCTCAAGTGGAGATCTCCCCTTAATGGAGTAGCTACCTATAATTGTGCTGTTGTACACAACTATTTATCATGTCTAAGCTCTGCACTATGGAAAGTCCTTCCTTCCTTGTAGATTCATACATCTTTCATTAATAAAGGTCAATGTTTGTCTGTTTGTCAGTTACCCGACCTTTGTTACTAAACTCCTCCCACAGTTTTGGTGCCAGGTGGGAGTGTGGGGCACCGTTGGAAAGCCCAGGCTTTGGAGATGGTTTTAGGCGAGCTTAGTGGAAATCAGAGACACGTTTGTTTAATACAATTTTCGGCAGAACTTATGTAGTATACGGGAGCGAAAAAAATGCGAAAAAAATGGCCGTTTGGGGCAGAAGGAGACCTCTGATCGAAAAGGTGTATGGAACGAAAGTTGTTTGCAGCTCCCCAAAATGGGGGTACGGATGAGGTCAGATCCAAAATCGGAGGTCATTTAGCGGCCGAAATCGAGGTCGCCGTTTAATGAGGCACAGGGAGGTCGAGGCCGGTGATTATGGTAGTAGTAGTATTTGTGGTAGTAGTGATTGATGATGGTGATTATGGTAGTAGAATTTAAACCCGGGCAACGCCGGGTACCCCTCCTAGTAATATATAAGGTTTGATAACATTATAGTCGTATAAGGCAAGAGGGCATTTTTCGTTTATATAATTTGGATGAGGTTCGCGCGCGCGCGCGCACACACACACACACACACACACACACACACACACACACACACACACACACAAACACATGCACACACACACACATACATACATACAGTACATACATACATACACACATACAGGAATGCATGCTTGCACGCACGCACCTAGAGTTAAAGAGGCGTTACATTATGTGCCCAAGTCATTACCTTCCACTTGCTGCTGCTTCTGATGGAGAGGAGTGAGAGGGAGACTGCGAAATGGAGTGTGTGTGTGTGTGTGGGAGGGGGGGGGGAAGTGCGAAATGGAATGGTTGTGTGTGAAAGTGAGTGCGAAATGGAACGTGTGTGTGGGAGAGAGAGTGCGAAATGGAGTGTGTGTGTGTGGGAGAGAGTGCGAAATGGAGTGTGTGTGTGTGTGTGTGTGGGAGAGTGCGAAATGGAATGTGTGTGTGTGTGAGAGAGAGTGCGAAAAGGAGTGTGTGTGTCTAATAGAGAGAGAGAGAGAGCGAGATAGACAGAGAGGCACACCCTGTTTAGGCTGGTCTGGCAAACACGCAAGCACCAACAGACATAATATTAACTGCTTCCAGGAATATCAGGGCAAAAACACAGTGAAAGGTGATTTATGACTTTAAAGGCTGATAAGAATGGTGGAATGTGGAAGAGAGGAAATGTGGAATTTTATAGGCAGATAAGAATGGTGGCATGTGGAGGAAGGGGAAATAGGGATCAACAAGAGAAGAATGACAAATATAAATAGAGAATTAACCTTTTTGATTTGATGACATTTAGTCATCTATAAGGAAGTAAAAAAGACGAAAATAACCAGTTCGAAATATTATAAATATTAGATGTACCAAAATGATTAAGTTTTATATATATCATACATTTATACCAACTGAGTAACAAACATATTTTCTAAGATGAACACATATAATTTGAGAGAAGTTGGAATAATGAAGTTTTCATTGCATTTAAAAGTTTTTTTAAATTAAAAGTAGTAATGTAATGTTTGCCATTTTCATAATAATATTGCCGGGCTGATATGTGCACCCTTATATATGTGCACCCTTATATGTGCACCCTTATATATGTGCACCCTTATATGTGCACCCTTATATATGTGCACCCTTATATATGTGCACCCTTATGTGTGCACCCTTATATATGTGCACCCTTATATATGTGCACCCTTATATATGTGCACCCTTATATGTGTGCACCCTTATATGTGCACCCTTATATGTGCACCCTTATATATGTGCACCCTTATATGTGTGCACCCTTATATGTGCACCCTTATATATGTGCACCCTTATATATGTGCACCCTTATATGTGCACCCTTATATATGTGCACCCTTATATGTGCACCCTTATATGTGCACCCTTATATGTGTGCACCCTTATATATGTGCACCCTTATATGTGCACCCTTATACTGTATATGTTTACTACTGGGCATGGTGAACAGTGCTTAGCTTTATCGCTAAGTTTGTAAATATATATATTGTTCTACCCTAGCGATATTACAAAAATAAATAAAATCGTACCGCATATGATTCATTAATATTATTCTGGGTCGACACTTTAACCTAACTGAATCCAATTGTTTTCTCTTTCTCTCCCTCTCTCTTTGGCTTGTATCCATTAAGCCTCATTCAGCCTACTGCTTTAAGACTTTTACCCTCATCCAGGTGTCAATATTTTCCTGGCGAGCGGTAGCGAGCCAGCATATATGTATTTTTGTTTTGACAGCAAGCTAAATTTGTACATTTTTCGATAACAAAATTTGTCCGGCGAAGCCGGATTTCTCCATACAATGCTGGCTCGCGAAATCGACACCAGGATGGGGATAAACGTCTTAAAACAGTAGGCTGAATGGGGCCGAATGAATATATGCCAGAGAAAGAGAGAAAAGGAGAGAAAGATAAACAAAAAGCAAGTGACCCCCTTTAAGGAATTGGACGGATGAACGGATGTGTTATAAAGGAAAGGAAACTGCAAATATGTGTGTGTGTGTGTGTGTGTGTGTGTGTGTGTGTGTGTGTGTGTGTGTGTGTGTGTGTGTATAAGAAATATTATACTGAAAATATAGGCAAGATAGAATATTCACAGTGTGCAGCCAAAAGAATAAGGAATGGAAGAATACGAGAGGAAAAAGAAGAAGGGAATATTTATGTGCTGGGACATGACGTATATAGGGATTAAGGACATTTATACACAGCAGGAAAGGTACATATAAAGAAGGAAGGTTTACCAGTTTGTGGATTAGAAGATAAAAAGGCTGGCAGACATTGGAGGATATACTTCAATACAAAAATCCATGGTGATTCTTGTAAGTTCGTCTGGTTTTGGGTTCTTTGTTTTGCAAGTTTTACATTTTAGGAGGGGATGGTTCATTTTAGGAGGGGATGGTTAATTTTAGGAGGGGATGGTTAATTTTAGGAGGGGATGGTTAATTTTAGGAGGGGATGGTTCATTTTAGGAGGGGATGGTTCATTTTAGGAGGGGATGGTTCATTTTAGGAGGGGATGGTGCATTTTAGGAGGGGATGGTGCATTTTAGGAGGGGGTGGTTCATTTTAGGAGGGGATGGTTCATTCATTTATTTCTTAGTTTCCTCGGTAGACCTCCATCAAACTTAAAATAACAACCCAAGGATCCCCCTTCAAGATAAATTTGTACATTTTTAGGTAGACAAATGTCCCGGCCGCCGAAGGCCGGTTCCTCCTAAATTACAGGATCGCTATCGCTCGCCTAGAAAATATCGACACCTAAATGACACGAAAAGTCTTAATATTGACACAGAAAAGGGGCGAAAGGTCTTAACATCGCCAAACTAATGGGCCGAACGTCTTAAAATCTGAAAATGAATGGGGCTAAGTTTGAGGGAGAAGAAGGTCCAGAAAAACGGACCATCTCCCCTTAATAGGCAATAAAACAATGGTCGGCCAATGCATCATTGTTCCTCAGATAACAATAACTCTATTTATTTCATATTTACTTCAATAATAGGCTTGCTTCAAGTAATCTTAAAACTTCATATCGTGGTAATCCCAGTACTAGTGTGTATTTCTAAATAGGATATCTGCATACGATATTTCTAGTATTTTCAACACGTTATAATAAAAGTCCCACAAATGTCAAATTATGTCAATAAGCTTAAAGTAAGCTAGCAGCAAATGTATTGTTTAATTGGTTTAATATACATCGTGGTAATTGAAATATCAAGATACATGAAATGCCTGGATGGGGGTAAACTTCTTAAAACAGTAGGCTGAATGGGGCCGACTGGATACAAGCCAAAGAAAGAGGGAGAGAAAGATAAAACAAGCGAGGTGGGCTCCCTTAAAGGTTCAAAGATTATAATTGGTGTAACCTTACTAATACTCACAACTATTCGTTCAAAGTGCTCGAGTGTCACCTTTACCCATCCATCTTGTATTTAATTGAATACTTATATTTACCACGGTATCTTCAGTAGACAGGATTGTTTACCCTTTAATTCCTGCTGTCATGTTTTTTATTTGTTTTTGTTTTCTTCGTTTTTCTTTTTATCCTGTCTCGTTAGCATCTGTCGTCTATAATTATACTTCCTTTTAGTTTCTTATTGTTTTCTGTGTTTTTCCATTCAGATTGTCAGAATGCTCCCTTTAATTACTTTTATAGATCTCACTTGTTTTATGTTTGTATATTTAGGTCAAGCTGTTTGTCAAGTGTAGTGTCTTCCGTTTGATTTGCGCTTAGATATTTGTTTTGTTTTTCACCTCCCACATCTTGCCAACTCGGCCTCTGTCTTGGGTCTGTTTGTTCCACTTATAATTACTTCAATACAATTCCTCTTTGTTTATATAATTCCACGAGCATCATTTTCTGTTTTTCCTGTTCAGATACTTCAATTTTGATGTATGTTATATAACTCTTTTAGTGTTATTCCCATATGTGACCAACTCTGATGCCTGTCTGATATAAAGCTCCATGCCTAATGTTATGTTTTGTTTTGTGGTTTTTGTTTAGTTTCTTTCATTTTGATTACACCTTTATAACTCTTCTTTCTTGTGTTGATTACACCTTTATAACTCTTCTTTCTTGTGTTGATTACACCTTTATAACTCTTCTTTCTTGTGTTGATTACACCTTTATAACTCTTCTTTCTTGTGTTGATTACACCTTTATAACTCTTCTTTCTTGTGTTGATTACACCTTTATAACTCTTCTTTCTTGTGTTGATTACACCTTTATAACTCTTCTTTCTTGTGTTGATTACACCTTTATAACTTCTTTCTTGTGTTGATTACACCTTTATAACTCTTCTTTCTTGTGTTGATTACACCTTTATAACTCTTCTTTCTTGTGTTGATTACACCTTTATAACTCTTCTTTCTTGTGTTGATTACACCTTTATAACTCTTCTTTCTTGTGTTGATTACACCTTTATAACTCTTCTTTCTTGTGTTGATTACACCTTTATAACTCTTCTTTCTTGTGTTGATTACACCTTTATAACTCTTCTTTCTTGTGTTGATTACACCTTTATAACTCTTCTTTCTTGTGTTGATTACACCTTTATAACTCTTCTTTCTTGTTTTCCTCCCACTGCTGTCTCTTCCATTTTAAGGGAGCCCACCTTGTTTTTTTTTCTCTTTATCTTCTTCTCTCTTTGGCTAGTATCCATTCGGCCCATTCAACCTACTATTTTAAGACGTTTACCCCCATCCAGGTGTCATTATTTTCCTGGCGAGCGGTAGCGAGCCAGCATACATATATATTTTTTTTAACAGCAAGCTAAATTTGTACATTTTTCGATAGAAAAATGTTTTAAGACGTTTATCCCCATCCAGGTGTCGATTTTTTCCTGGCGAGCGATAGCGAGCCAGCATTGTATGGAGAAATCCGGCTTCGCCGGAGAAATGTTTCTATCGAAAAATGTACACATTTAGCTTGCTGTCAAAACAATAATATATATATGATGACCGTACCGCTCGCCAGGAAAATATTGACACCTGGATGTGGGCAAACGTCTTAAAACAGTAGGCTGAATGGGGCCGAATGGATACAAGCCAAAGAGAGAGGGAGAGAAAGAGAAAAAAAGCGAGGTGGGCTCCCTTAATTGATTCTCTATGATGCCTTCTGTTGTATTCCTGCCTCCTTGCCAACTCTGTGTGTTTGTGTGTGTGTGTGTGTGTGTTCCCTGTGTCACGTGTCAGAGCTGCTGCTACTCTCGTGTTTAGGTCTGACGTTCTGCCAAACCTTTAACCCCAATTGGGCCGAGGGGGATCTTCTTGGATCGCCCCTGTTTCGGGCCATTAGTTTGGAGATTTTAGGACGTTTCGCCCCATTAGTTTGGCTATAATAAGATGCTTCACCCCATCCAGTTGTGATTTTTGTCTTGGTAAGCGATAGCGAACCCGTAAGTTAGAGAAACACAAAATCGGCCTTCAGCTGGGGTTTTGTTTGTTAATGGAAACATAGGCCTATACCTGTATATATTTGTCAGTTTGTTTGTTTGTTTTTAACCTAACGGAAACAAACACTATAACCAAAATCAGGGTCCAGATTATAGTCACTAAGGGAGGTCACCGTTTTTTTTTTTTTTTTTTATCTTTCTCTCCTTTTCTCTCTTTCCCTGGCTTGTATCCATTCGGCCCCATTCAGCCAACTGTTTTAAGACGTTTATTCCAATCTACAGTAGGTGTCGATTTCTTCCTGGCGAGCGATAGCGAGCCAGCATTGTGATTTTTCTATCGAAAAATGTACAAATTTAGCTTGCTGTCAAAACAAAAATATATATATGCTGGTTCGCTACCGCTCGCCAAGAAAATATTGACACCTGGATGGGGGTAAACGTCTTAAAACAGTAGGCTGAATGGGGCCGAATGGATACAAGCCAAAGAGAGAGGGAGAGAAAGAGAAAAGAAAAGCGAGGTGGGCTCCCTTAACCGTGGCCAGAATACTATGGAGCAGTGAGGCCCCGTAAAGTGAGGCGCCCCGTAAAGTGAGGCGCCCCGTAAAGTCAGGCGCCCCGTAAAGTCAGGCGCCCCGTAAAGTCAGGCGCCACGTAAAGTGAGGCGCCCCGTAAAGTGAGGCGCCCCGTAAAGTGAGGCGCCCCATAAAGTGAGGCGCCCCATAAAGTGAGGCCCCGTAAAGTGAGGCGCCCCGTAAAGTGAGGCGCCCCGTAAAGTGAGGCGCCCCGTAAAGTGAGGCGCCCCGTAAAGTGAGGCGCCCCATAAAGTGAGGCGCCCCGTAAAGTGAGGCACCCCGTTAAGTGAGGCGCCCCGTTAAGTGAGGCACCCTGTAGTACCGAGAGTGATGACCTGGCCGAGACTGTCAATCCCAGAACGCCATTTGGACCGGTCGCCGGGAGTCTGTATATAAAAAAGTGGGACCTTTAATGTGAAGCGGGTTGAGGGGCTGATTTACAGGGGGGGGGGGGGAGGGGGGGGGGGGGGGGGGGGGGGGGAGAGAAAGATCGGGGAGGGGGAGGTAAGAGGAAGTGGGAGTGGTGAAGTAAGAGGGAGGGGGAGGTAAAAGAGGGAGGGGGAAGGAGGAGGATAAAGTCAGGTAGATTGAGTTAGTGAAGGATAGGAGAAGTAACTAAATCCTATCCTATCCATATTTTTATATAATATACACATTGTGAAGTACTGGCATTGAGACCCAGTGATGCGTCAACAAGTAATGTCGTCGTGTCAAAATGATTCACCTGGGAATTGCAGGGGTATACAGTAGATTGGCTGTATATGGGCCTGTTAGCAGCCTGTGAGGGGGAAGAACCGGATTTTTATGTTTACACGGATCAATTTATGCTGTAGCTTATAGAGTTTACGAACCAAAGGTACACCCACAAGGCCACAGGACTCGCATGCCGGGGATTAACAGGTTATAAAAAGAATGTGATTTTTTACGACGTAGGTAGCACACCAATAATGTGGGGGAGTAAATATACAGATTAAATATATTCAATAAGACTTTTGTTGAAGGAGGGGAGGGGGTCACAAAAAGCCACTATCTCCCCTTAGCGTACGTTGCTGTCTACCTTAAGGGGAGGTTTTTAGTTCGTTCCCTAGAATGCCATCAAGCTTAAAATTACACCCCCTAGACCCCCTTTCAAGATAAATTTGTACATTTTTCGGTAGAAAAATTTCCCGGCCAAAGGCCGGTTCCTCTTAAATTACAGGCTCGCTATCGCTCGCCAGGATAAAATCGACACCTAAATGGCACGAAAGGTCTTAAAATTGACAGAAATAGGTCGAAAGTTCTTAAAATTGTCAAAATAATGGGGCGAACGTCTTAAAATTAGAAAAGCAATGGGGCTAAACATGAGGGAGCAAGGGGTCCAGAAAAAAATCTCTCAAGTGGAAATCTCCCCTTAACCCTATTAGGTGCAGGGAGGGCCAATTTCCATCCTCCCTGTTTTACTACATTAGTTTGTAAATTTTAAGACGTTTCACCTCATTAGTTTGGCGATTATAAGATGCTTCAACCCAATAAGGTGTAAATTTGTCCTGGGCGAGCGACAGCGAGCCTGCAATTTGGGAGAAACCGGCCTTTGGCTGGGACATTTTTCAACCGAAAAATGTACAGATTTAGCTTGAATGGGGTCTGGGGGACGTTTTTAGCTTGAATGGGGTCTGGGGGACGTTTTTAGCTTGAATGGGGTCTGGGGGACGTTTTTTAGTTTGAAGGGGGTCTGGAGAGGCGTGTTTCTAAGTCTTGGGGGTAAACTAAAAACCCATTGTTCAAAAATGGCTAAAACAATGAAAACCCTCAATAATAATTAAACCAAATATAATAACCCCCAAGACGTTGCACCTAATATAGTGTTAACCGATAATGCAGTAACTGTCCTATTCTTCCTTACTCTGAGGTGACCCATCCCACCATCATCCACCCTAAGGGGAGATTATTTATATATATTTATATATTTATATAGTTATACATTTACTGTTTTGTCCGAGGGGGGTGTATGTGGACTTCACCTGTTTCGCTCCAGTAGTTTGAAGAATTTTAGACGTTTCACTCTACTAGATTGGTGATAATGCGATGCTTACCCTTATTTAGGTTTTGATATTTTCTGGGCGGCTGATAGCGAGCCTGTAACTTAATAGACATTATGCTATCGAAAAATTTATACATTTAGCTTGGAGGGAGTCTAGGTGGGCATTTTTCAGTTTGAAGGAAATCTGGGAAGGTGTTTTTGTTAGCCTAGGGTGCAAACTAGGAACACATTGCTCGAAAATGGCAAATGCAAGCAAAATCCTCAATATTGATATAACAAAACATCCTGATAACCCCCTAGACGACGGACCACCTAGTGTTAAGGGCTTGTGAGATGGCTCCGTTAGTGTGTAATACTTTTGGAGACGACTCAGATTTATGAGCTACCTTCCAAATTTATGAGACGCAACCAAACCCACCAAATCCCTTCATATACATGTCGAAAATTTTGGGTACACTCTAAAAAATCAAAGTTATAAAAAGGGTATGGAAAAGGTGTATACGATCATTGGGTATATTGATAGTGATTGACCTTTTGTAGCCTTATATTCGATAGCTTTATTACTGCCTATACTGTATACCAATAATAAGGGTAGACTATGATGGGCACTGTATGTACTCTTGTCATACCCATAATATTTTGGTTACAGGGACACATGAGTCTGCCATGCCCTGTTCCAAGTAAGTCGGCTACAAATCTTGAACATCAACCTCTATTACTCACACACGACTAGAATAACGGAGCTAATATTTATACCATTTGGGAAGGGTCACCCAGGGAATATGTTTGGAAATTTACAACCCATCTGCTCTAGCCCTTTTTGAGTTACAGAGGTAAGGGGGTCACGATTCCTGGACTACATACTTGGAACAGCGTATAGCGTATTATGGTTATGTTATGGGCGATAAGTTAATCTCTGAAATCCCTGTAGGTCTATTATGTGTATAGGAGTATGGGTAGGTTATATAGGTTATGGGTAGGTTATGTAGAATCATGGGTAGGTTATATAGGTTATGGGTAGGTTATGTAGAATCATGGGTAGGTTATATAGGATTATGTGTAGGTTATGTACAGTATGTTATGGGTAGGTTATGTAGAATCATGGGTAGGTTATATAGGTTATGGGTAGGTTATGTAGAATCATGGGTAGGTTATATAGGTTATGGGTAGGTTATGTAGAATCATGGGTAGGTTATATAGGATTATGGGTAGGTTATGTAGAATCATGGGTAGGTTATATAGGATTATGGGTAGGTTATGTAGAATCATGGGTAGGTTATATAGGTTATGGGTAGGTTATGTAGAATCATGGGTAGGTTATATAGGATTATGGGTAGGTTATGTAGAATCATGGATAGGTTATATAGGTTATGGGTAGGTTATGTAGAATCATGGGTAGGTTATATAGGTTATGGGTAGGTTATGTAGAATCATGGGTAGGTTATATAGGTTATGGTAGGTTATGTAGAATCATGGATAGGTTATATAGGTTATGGGTAGGTTATGTAGAATCATGGGTAGGTTATATAGGATTATGGGTAGGTTATGTAGAATCATGGGTAGGTTATATAGGATTATGGGTAGGTTATGTAGAATCATGGGTAGGTTATATAGGTTATGGGTAGGTTATGTAGAATCATGGGTAGGTTATATAGGTTAAGGTAGGTTATGTAGAATCATGGGTAGGTTATATAGGTTATGGGTAGGTTATGTAGAATCATGGGTAGGTTATGGGTAGGTTATGTAGAATCATGGGTAGGTTATATAGGTTATGGGTAGGTTATGTAGAATCATGGGTAGGTTATATAGGTTATGGGTAGGTTATGTAGAATCATGGGTAGGTTATATAGGATTATGTGTGTGTGTGT
Organism: Paralithodes platypus; assembly: GCA_032716605.1. Taxonomy (NCBI): domain Eukaryota; kingdom Metazoa; phylum Arthropoda; class Malacostraca; order Decapoda; family Lithodidae; genus Paralithodes; species Paralithodes platypus. The sequence continues at coordinate 4,319,494 of CM064485.1, read as the reverse complement.
GTGTGTGTGTTTGTTTGTTTGTTTGTGTGTGAGAGAGAGAGAGATATATATAGAGATAGATAAAGAGAGATATATAGAAAAAAGAGAGAGAGAGAGAGTGTGTGTTTGTGTGTATGTATGAGCGTGTTTGTATGTGTGTGAGTGAGAGAAAGTGTGTATATGAGAGTTAGTGTATGTGTGTTTGTGTGTGTGAAGGGTATGCCAGCTCACTTTTAAGAAGTGTATGTGTTTGGAAGGAGCGAGTAAATAATATTATATTACCTGGACTGATTATTTTGATAATCAGAGGCTTACAAAGAGAATATGTGAGTCAGGTACAAGGGGAGATAGAAGGGCAGGAAGACCCCCATTGAGATGGAGAGACTGTGTAAGAAAGGCTTTGGATGATCGAGGAATGACTATAGATCAGGCAGGGGAAGTGGTGGTGGACAGGAGTGAATGGAGAATGCTTGTGAATAGTTGAGTGAACACGTGGTCATTTGGAGTAAGGGGTCGGGCGCAAGTTGGACTAGATAATAGTCCATCAGGCGCCTGGCCCGGGGAGACGATTAATATGAATGGTGTGCCTGGAAGTGTGGTGGGAGGGCTTGTGGCTTTGGCTCCGCTGCATGTCTGCCTGCCGAGATCGGAACCTCTCCGGGTGGTCAGGGGCCGGGGGAGTGCTGGAGCGACCTTGGTAACCCTGGTCTCTGGGTCTTCTCCTGGGTGACCTGGATGTGTGAGAGTTTGTGTTTTTTATCTGTGTTTATTTTTGTTTTATGTTGTTTTTGTGTTTTCCCTGTTCTTGCTCTGTCTTGAGTCGGCTACCCCCAAAATGGGGATTGGGCCTGAGCATATAGATAGATAGATAGATAGATAGATTATTTTGGGTCTCAGGAAGCATAATCTGTACGATAGGCGAAGAAATTATACTGGATTTATTTCAACTTGGCGGATACTTTACTCCCTTAGCAGCTCATTCCTCGATAACTAATGGCCAAATATGAAACTACTACGGTATGTCTTTGCATCATATTATTGCCAAGTTATCGTAATTAACAACACACTTAGCTATACAAATGTGTTGATAGCTGAATAATTATGATAGGAACAACCCAATTTCTCGTCAGCTTAAGAAACATATAAATTAGTGAAGTTTGGAATCTGTTAAAGTTTTCGAGGGAATGGGCCTAGGCGATAGGGTCTCTCCGAAAATGATTAAAATTGTTTGGTGTCACCCATCAGCAGTACAAGGAGTGAGATGCTTAGCGAGTTTAGTTTTCTGTTTGAGTGAGTGTTAATGGGAATATATGATGAGAGGTGCGCACAACATGGGGGTCTGGAGGGGTATTTATGTGTGTGTGTGAGAGAGAGAGAGAGAGAGAGAGAGAGAGAGAGAGAGAGAGAGAGAGAGAGAGAGAGAGAGAGAGAGAGAGAGAGAGAGAGAGAGAGAGAGAGAGAGAGAGAGGAGAGAGAGAGAGAGAGGAGAGAGAGAGAGAGAGAGAGAGAGAGAGAGAGAGAGAGAGAGAGAGAGAGAGAGAGAGAGAGAGAGAGAGAGAGGTATATATGGTAGAGATAGAGAGAGCAAGTGCAAGGAACCAGGGGTAAACACGGAAATGAGAACAATCTATATATAATACACTGGTAAGAAAGAGAGAGAGAGAGAGAGAGAGGTATATACAGTAGAGAAAGAGAGAGATGCAAGGAAACAGGAATAAACACGGAAATACGAACAATCTATATATAATACACTGGGAGAGAGAGAGAGAGAGAGAGAGAGAGAGAGAGAGAGAGAGAGTCACAGAGAGAGAGAGAGAGACAGAGAGAGAGAGTCACAGAGAGAGAGAGAGAGAGAGAGCGAGAGCGAGAGCCAAGGGAAGCGTGGCACTGTACCGAGGAGTGCCAAGTCTATATGGAGGCATCAGCTTGAGTACAGTCATACCCAATAGTTCCCGCCAGTCTCCCAAAACACACATACTTTATTTATTTATTTTCATTTTTCAACTTTTACCCCCCAAAAAAAAAATATATATATATAAATAATAATAATAATAATAATAATAATAATAATAATAATAATAATACAAAATATATAAATAAATATATAAATTAAGTCTACATCCGGTTATACTCCCAGAACATAAACTTAAATGATCTCACTTCCTAATTTAAATTACACGACAAATAAATCCATGTGGGGGCTTTACCTTCATTACAGTCATAGTCCAACATTATGGCCATTCTCTCACACATCACACACTTTAATTCTCTCTCTTCCTAATTTAACTTACACAATAATATAGTCTTTATGGGGCTAGTCATACACTCACAATACATATTAATTATCTCTTCATATATTAACTTACACAATAATATAGTCTTTATGGGGGCTAGTCATACACTCACAATACATATTAATTATCTCTTCATATATTAACTTACACAATAATATAGTCTTTATGGGGGCTAGTCATACACTCACAATACATATTAATTATCTCTTCATATATTAACTTACACAATAATTAAGTCTATCTGGGGGCTCGTCATGCTCTCACACATCACACACTTTAATTCTTTCTCTATCGTAATTTAACTTACACAATAATATAGTGTTTATGGAGGTCGGTGATGCTCCCTCACAACACACACTTTAAGGGGGTACTACTCGGTTTGGTGGGCTATTAATTCATTTATGCATTTATTTTTAGTTTCATCGCTAGCCTTTCATCAAACTTAAAAAAAATACTCCCTAGACCCCCCTTGAAGATAAATTTGTAAATTTGTCGATAGAAAAATGTCCCGGCCAAAGGCCGGTTCCTCTTAAAATTACAGGCTCGCTATCGCTCGCCAGGAAAAAATCGACACCTAAATGGCATGATAGGTCTTGAAATTGACAACGAAATGGGGCGAAAGGTATTAAAATCGCCAAACTAGTGAAAGAAACGTTCCGTCTTACAACTTCAAAACTAATATGCTAAACATGAGGGAGAAGGGGGTCCACACAAACCGAGTTGTACCCCCTTAATGCCCTGTCTTACTAATCCAACCTACACAATAATGCACTCTATATGGGGGCATTAGCTTCAGTATAGTCTTAGTCAATAGTTCTGGACATAGGGCCGTATTTCTTGTGAGGACACTATATTTATCTTTTCCAAACTCTATCTATCTATCTATCTATATACTCAGGTCCAATCCCCACTTTTCCTTTTTTTCAATATTTGTTAACAAATTTCCAAACTCAACTAGATCAAAATTATTACTCTAAGGCATTATTAAGTGGTTGGCTATGGAAGATTTGAAATTTAATTATTTTCTTGAATGTAAATAGATTAATAAACATATATTTAAATATTTATGGGGATTTATATTTGTCCAACCTCAACTATGCCAAGAATATTACTCCAACGCATTTAACAAGTGGTTGGCTATGGAAATTTTGAAATTATTCTATCCTATTATTTTGTAGATAGATTACTAAACATCTTATTAAATTTACATGGATTACTAAAGCGAAGTGTGAGTGTAGCAGCATTTGTAATGTATCTTTTTCGGTTACGCTCAAAAATAGTGTCTGATTTCACAACATCTAACTTATTTATCGCCCTTGATGGACGAAAAAGTATCCCTCGACAAAACTAAAGAAAGCTTGAAGAACAATACATTTGATCAAAAGTGTTGGTAGCCATTTTTTATTTTTTTCTCTCGTAATATTGAAACTATAATCATGGTTGAATTTGTGGAGGTAGGCAATTACTTTTGAACGTGACTATACGACCCGATACCTGGCATTGGCACTCACTTCACCAGGCACACACAGAGAGAGAGAGAGAGAGAGAGAGAGAGAGAGAGAGAGAGAGAGAGAGAGAGAGAGAGACGAAAATGGAGAAATGCGTTGAAAGGCGAGGAAGGCTAAAATCGGCTGGGTGAGGCGAGGACTTGGAGAATAAGAGTCAGTGAAAGATAAGGGAAGTTTGATTGTAGAAGCATACGTATTGAGTAATTAAAGGGGGATGGGCGTAATTATCTGCTCATTTTTGGATCTTTCAATGATGTTTTTAGTTTCATCCCTAGACCTCGATCAAGCTTAACCCCCCCCCCCCCTCATCATTTAAAGTATAGAAGATTTAACCCCTTCAGCACGATGACGTAATTTTCATCATATTCTGGTTACCGTTAGACGATTTGCTTTAGCTTTAATTTGCCTCTAGGGCTTAAAGGGGTAAATACGATCTCAATATACCCTCTGAATAATATTGGTCCTTCTTAAACTGCATACCATAAGTTTCATTTTAGCCAGACTCTAAGGCAAAGAGGCGTCATCGTGCAGAAGGGGTTAAAATTTGCAATATTATCGTAATTGAAAACAACAACAATATCAGTAACCGAATCATCCACATTTATCAACAGCATCGCCTGCATAAACATTAACATCACCACCACCACCACCACCACCAACACCACCACCACCAACAACAACAACATTGAAAATTATCCACATTACTAGCATCAATATAGACAGCAACAAACACTTCATGTTCTTCATTATCATAATTGTTGTCATTATATATTGAAATCATAACCATCAATCTTCATTTTCATTGTCATTATCGTAAAGTTTAACCTCATCATCATCATCATCAATAACATGTTGATTTATCGGCTGTATTCTTAAACCATACCATAGTTAACCCCTATTGGCATTGATGAACTAATTTGAAGTTGGTGTATTTAAACTGCAATTTAAAAATATTAAGTATATAGCATAAACAAATAATAGGCACTGGGTATCATCCATTTATTGTATCACAAATTAACACTCAGTTCCATATTCTGTGTTCAGTTTAGTATAGCCAACACTTTCCACAGTTGTAAGAATACGGGTATAAAGTTGATAATAGTTGGTGATAGCCTTCCACCACAACCCACCATCACGGGTATCATCTATTGTAGGGTACCTGTTTAAGAGGGTACCGTACTGCCAACTTAACTTATGGACGCCATATTGTTTCTACCTCACGCTTTACCCCATAGCACACCAGTGTTTTTTACACTTCATTTTTCAACTTCTATACCTACTTTTCATTTCACAATCCATCACTCTATAATTATCCCTCAGGGCACCTAAATCTCCGGGCTCCATATAGTTACTGAACCTATGTCGCCACTCTCTACATAAAGGCATTCTAGTCTCAAGTAACCCCATCTGTAGTCCCGATGTTTTTTCCAGCTGACGGTAAAGCTCATCCCATATCAGCTGATTTATCGATACATCCTGCCAAATTATGAAACTATTATGAGTCTACATCATATCGTTGAACATTTTTATTAGCCTATTTCTTTATACATAATGCCAAAATATGAAAGTATTATGTATCTCCATGATCATATCATTGATAAATGTTATCAGGTGATTTGTCAATGCATGATGGGAAATCATGAAACTACTATCTTATCAATCGCAAGTTTTCATGATTATCAACATATTTCGCTACTAAACCTTCGTAATAATGAAAGCATGTCGATTTACCGTCAGCTGGGAATAATAAGACACTGTATAGTCTATTGGTATTAAGCTGGCGAGAAATTGGCTTGTTCCCATCTTAATTACTCAGGTATTACAACATTTGTATGGCCATATATGCTGTTAATTATGCAATCTTGGCAATACTATGATGCACAGACATAGTAGTTTCTTATTTTTCAATTAGTTATCGAGAAATCAGCTGCTAAGGGACTAAAATTTCCGCCTAGTTAAAGAAAATCGAGTATAGGTCGTCACCTCACCCCCATCCATTCATTCATTTGTAAGGTGATACGAAAGGCTTGATGGCTGATTGGGTTACGCTAGTTTTATATCAAGAGCATAATTTGATCGAGAGGGCTCAGGTGATGACATTAATATAATATTTTAGGTATCCTCTCTGTTCGGTTTGATTACTTGTTTTTTTTAGATTGCAGTTACATCCGGACGGTAACTTTTAAGAATCGATGTTAACTTATATTTTACTTGCAGAACTTGAACACAACTTGGGATATGTATTTATATATGTATATATGTATTTATATATGTATATATTAGCTACCTTGAGACGATTGAGATTTAAGAAGTTCGTCTGAGGATTGAAAACTTACAACGGAACGAACGTCTTAAAACCTCAAAACTAATATGCTAAACATGAGGGAGAAAAGGGTCCAGAAAAAGCGAGTACTACCCCCTTAACCCTTTCACGCTTATGACGCGATTTTGAGCCTATTAGGGATACTTTAAAGCCTTTGTTACCATCAGGGGTATTTAGAAACCTTTAGTTTAGTTACTTCTACCTCTGCAGTTGTCTTTGAGTTAGCTGTGGGCAGAAAACTAATTTTGGAGAGGTAATTATAAGAGTGAGAGAACTCTATTTCTTATTGCTAATCTGTCAACCTCTGCGTCATATGAGCGTGAAAGAGTTAATTAATGGTTACTGCATTTCTTATTTTGCAATTTGGCTTTGTTTTGCTATTCTAACCATTGCAATATAGTAATGCATATTATTTTCTATATCTGATTTGCCCCAGGTTGTGGTTGTAGATATATATATTTTGATTAACAATTTTACTATACCGGTATCTTAATTTGTTTCTATCCATCTATCTATCTATATACTCAGGCCCAATCTCCATTTTTATTTTTATTTTTTATTTTTTTTAATAGTCATATAAATATTCAGTGTCAAATATACGCCACTTACACATAGTTTCTGTATAATTCAAATTCAAGTTACTAAGAATAATATATCTTGTCATTGATACTCTTATGTATGTTTAATGTAGTGTAATTAGAAGCCATAATTATTGCATATTGTGATTTCTTCGTATTCCTATCTTTCAAAATGTATGTATAGTATGTATCATAGACGGTATGTATATATATTTTTGTACTTTTCTCATTGCGGAGGAAGGAAGGACTTAAGGGGAGGTTTTTAGTTTGCTCCCTAGATATCCTTCAAGCTTAAGATTACACCCCCTTGAGCCCCTTTCAAGATAAATGTGTAAATTTTTCGGTAGCAAAATGTCCCGGCTGAAGGCCGGTTCCTCTTAAATTACAGGCTCGCTATCGCTCGCCAGGATAAAATCGACACATAAATGGCACGAAAGGTCTTAAAATTGACAGAAATGGGTTGAAAGTTCTTAAAATCGTCAAAATAATGGGGCAAACGTCTTAACATATCAAAAACAATGGGGCTAGACATGAGGGAGAAAGGGGTCAAGAAAAAAGTCCCTCAAGTGGAAATCTCCCCTTAACCTCTTTCTCCCTCATGTTTAGTCCCATTGCTTTTCAGATTGTATGACGTTCGCCCCATTAGTTTGGCGATTGTATGTACTTTCGCCCCATTTATGTCAAGTTTAAGACCTTTCGTACCATTTAGGTGTTGATATTTTCCTGGCGAACGATAGCGAGCCTGTAATTTAAGAGGAACCAGGACATTTTTCTACCGAAAAATGTACAAATTTATCTTGAAAGGGGCTCAAGGGGTGTAATTTTAAGCTTGATGGAGGTCTAGGGAACACACTAACAATCTTCCCTTAACCCCTTCTGTACCGGCGGACGTATTTTGTATTATATTGTAGCTATATTCAGACGGTTTTGTGCAGTTTAAGAAGGACGTATCGTAGTAAATAGGGTCAAGTGAGATAGTTCGAAGCCTGTTCATACCCCGAGACCCTTATTAAACTGAATAACATCATATAAACGTAGCCATAATAAAGTACAAAAATGCCGGTGCCGGTACAGAAGGGGTCAAGGGGAGGCAGACCGTTTTTCTGGACCCCCTTCTCCCTAATGTTTAGCCCCACTAGTTTTGAGATTATAAGACGTTCGGCCCATTAGTTTGGCGGTTTTAACACATTTCGCCCCATTTCGTTGTCAATTTTAAGACCTTTCGTGCCATTTAGGTGTCGATTATTTCCTGGCGAGCGATAGCGAGCCTGCAATTTCAAGAGGAATCGGCCTTCGGCCGGGACAATTTTCTACCGAAAAATTTACAAATTTACAAAAGGGGTGTTTTTCTAAGCTTGATGGAGGTCTAGGGAGGAAACTACAAAAATATATGAATAAATTAATTAATAGACCAAACAAACGGTCTACCTCCCCTTAACAAGCTGCCTAAGAAAACCTACTCCCTTTAAGCCGGTATCACACGAGTGCTTTTTCACTCAACATTTATCCTCAACACTGGTCTGGCAGCTTATGAGGTCATCATTTATAATATTTCTGTCACCTAAATTCATCTATCATCAGTCTAGTTTCCGATACCAGGGCAAAATATTTCAGTAATGTTGCCAGAAAAATGTTGATCATCGAATGTTGACCATAAAAGCCCTCATGTGATACCGGCTTTAGAATGGTAGGATATAAACGGCAAATATAGTCCGTTCACTATGACGAGGCCTTAAAGTCCAACCCCCTCTCATAACTCACTAAGGACTTGAGAAATGGAGCTGGTATGTCTGCAAATTGGGAAGAGTCAAATAGTAAATAGGTGTGCAGATTAATGGGGGTTGGTTCACTTTTTGGTCGATATTTTCATTTATTTATAATTTTTCTAGTTTCCTCCTTAGACCTCTATCAAACTTAAGAAACACCAACCCCTAAGATTCCCCTTCAAGATATATTTGTAAATTATATGGTAGACAAATTCCGGTTCCTCCTAAATTACAGGCTCGCTTTTGCTCGCCAGGAAAAAATCGACACCTAAATTACACGAAAAGTCTTTATATTGGCAAAGAAAAGGGGCGAAAAGTCTTAAAATCGCCAAACTAAAGGGCTAAACGTCTTAAAATTTGAAAACTAATGGGGCTAAGCATGAGGGAAAAGGGTGTCCAGGAAAACGACCCATCTCCCCTTAAAAGCCCGTTTGACCCAGCCCTCTTTTGAGTTACAAGGGTCATTTCTAGTCTGGTCATATTGAATCAAGTATAGTACACTCTCTCCTATAGTCCATTCATTATACTTAGGCTATAAATAAATCTTGATCATTAATCTATATAACTCTAAAAACGACTAGAGTAATCCAGTTAATATGTCTACCATTTGGGAAGAGTCAGCCAGGGAATAGGTGTGGAAATAGTTCAGCCCATTTGCTCTACCCCTTATTGAGTTACAGAGGCTAGAGGTCATGATTTTTGGCCTATCATAAAATGAATGGACACCTATACTCTGTTTCTTTTCATATGACGATAAATTGAATCCCTTAGCAGCTGATTTTTCGATACTTGTTGGAATAATATGAAACTTCTCTCTCCTTGCATCATATTAACCCTTTGAGGACCGATGACGAACTACTTTTCTGATTTCTGGCAATTATTAGACGATTTATTCAGATTAGGAAGGGTATATGGAAGTCAGCTGGTTGATTGATATATTCTGCACCCCTTTAATTACCACTGATCCTTCCTAAACTGTATACAATCGTCTAATGATAGCCAGAACAAACTGTCAAAACGCGGCATGGTCCTCAAGGGGTTAAGACCAAGTTTACATAATTAGCTTCATATTTCACTACAAAATTGTCAAAATATCTGAGAAATCTTGATGGGAACTTTGCAATTTACCGTCAGCTAAAAAGAAACAATATAGTCACGCAAAGGAAAGAAGAATAGTGTAGGTGTAGTTATTTTGACGCTTAGCCTAATGCTTTCCATCCCATTCACAGCTTTTTTTTTCTTCTTTTGTGTTTCTTTTATAGTTTTGGGACATCCTGGGCTTTTTGCAGGCCTATGACGAGTTTACGGTAACTATAACAATGCGTACTGGTAGCCTGAACGACTTTATTCTTGACCCGTATCGCATTTTTTGTATTGTCTTGCGACGCGTTACCCATCGTTCAGACAGATCACTGGAGTGCCCCAAAGTCTAATAATGATTAGTGTTTTTCCATAAATCCTCTTTTTTTTTTTTTTTTTTTTTTTTTTGTGCTGCCTCAGTCACATTTAGTTATTTAGTTATGTTTGAACTATTGAGCCAAGTGATGAGGAAAGGCGTGTGTGAGGTGAGATTATGTGGGAGACACTCAATAATAAATAATGAAAGAAAGATAAAAACAAAATAGAGTAATAAAATACGTCAATTTACTTACGAAGTCCTTACTGAAACATTTATTATTTATTGTTAATTTGAAATGGTAGTGTAAATTTCACACATTTGTCATTGTAATCGATAATATCATGTCGGCAATTGTCAAAAGTCACCTAATTTTGTTGTTTACGTTTTCAAATTTCATTGTATCAGTGACGTGAATTTTTGTATCTTGATGTACATGCATTTTCATATTTATATTAATTGTGTTGTTAAAAGTTGATAGCATACTTGTCTCTAGTGGTCTGTCTAACGATGGCAACGCAGCCGATTTTGTCTTAGTTTCGCGTCTCTCGTACAGCGGTTCGACCAACGCAACATTTCTTCACTTTGGAACTCTCACCATCTCTTGTTGTATTCACCATATATTCCTCTTCTCTGTCTCGTCCACTGTCTTGGGTTCACCTGTCTCGAGAGCCTTTTACAATGCAGAGTGGATAACTTGTTGCCATGGTGTCATTTCATTTTGGGAACACCTATACTGTAGTTTACATGGCTATTGTTAACTACCAAGGTGGTTTAATTGTATGATTATATTCTCAAATATATTCATTCATTGTATACAATAAATTGCTTTATTCTAACATAAAATGGTTGAAGTTATCCAATATCTGCATATTTAAGGTGTTCATGTTCTTTTCCTTGCTGTGCCATGGACGTGAACATTTAATTGGCGATGAAATTATGTTAACAGCTTTATTGATTAAAAGGTGTTCACACGCACATTTTTAAGTTAAGCATTGGGTTGAGGTAAGTTGTAAAGCAGTAGGCATCGTCGTCACTTATGCTTAATGCTTAACTTGTCTATATAACTATGATTTCAAGAAGCATATGTGACTTGGACATATTGTGTGGTCTTGCTTTTGTTTGTGCTTAATAGATATGCTATGCAGTACTAAGTCAAATAAGCCTTTTTGGATAAACAATGCTTCGTGTAATTCATAAAGCCTATTGAAAAGGTCGTGTGATTGCCTTTAAGGGGGCCCACCTCCTTTTCTCTCTCTCTCTGGGTTGTATCCATTCGGCCCCATTCAGCCTACTGTTTTAAGACGTTTATCCCCATCCAGGTGTCCCCATTCCTGGCGATCGGTAGCGAGCCAGCATATTTAAAATAAATACATTTTGACAGCAAGCTAAATTTGTACATTTTTCGATAGAAAATTTTCTCCGGCAAAGCCGGATTTCTCCATTCATTGCTGTCTCGCTATCGCTCGCCAGGAAGAACGCTAAACGTTTTAACATAGGAGGCTGAATGGGGCCGAATGCATACAAGCTAGAGAAAGAGAAAAGGAGAGAAAAAAAGCAAGTCACCCCCCTTAAAATATAGCCGTGTGAGTCCAATACTATCTCTCTTGGTATACTTCTTCCGGTTGGTGGTGATCTGTATTTCCTGTTGTGTTGTGTTGCGCGGGCCGCTGTCTTGGTGACGTCATTAACCTGGGTCGGCCTTATCGAGCTCTGTCAGACCTCGGTGGCCGGCCCCCATACACCTTGTTGGGGGTACTGGACACCTTGGTACGCCGTGGACCCTTCGCCAAACTCGCTTCTTAATAGATATACCGGTACTATGCTATTACAGTATTTAAGTAACACCCCGTTCTTAACATTAATCATCAATTACAAACTCCAATGCACTTGATTTAATATTCAAGGACCTTTCAGAGTCATGGGGTTGGCCATGAGAGAGGTCCTTCCTGTTACCAAATAAATGTATCAGGTGGTGGATGCATTAAATGCCACAAATAAATTCTCGAATCTAGAGCTCATAGGTCGGGTTTGCTCTTTATTGTGAATATTTTAAGAAGTTGAACTATAGTACATTCAATCGTGTTGTACTTTCATATTCAAATACTTAACAATCGGTAATTTGGTCAACCCTGTGCCAAGTGTACCCTGATCCGAGGTGTCCAACCCCCCCCCTCCCCCCCCCCCCCCCTTTGCCTAACTACCGCCAAATATACGGACGATTGCGGCGGAATTCGTGTTTGGCTTAAGGGGAGGTATTTAGTTTGTTCCCTAGACCTCCATCAACCTTAAAATTACACCCCCTTGAGTCCCTTTCAAGATAAATGTGTACATTTTTCGGTAGAAAAATTTCCCGGCCGAAGGCCGGTTCCTCTTAAATTACAGGCTCGCTATCGCTCGCCAGGATAAAATAGACACCTGAATTGCACGAAAGGTCTTCATATGGGGTGAAAGTTCTTAAAATCGCTAAACTAATGGGGCAAACGTTTTATAATATCAAAAGCAATAGGGCTAAACATGAGGGAGAAAGAGGTCAAGAAAAAAATCCCTCAAGTGGAGATCTCCCCTTAAGTTTAATAAGCTAACATATTAATAACTACGAAGGGAAAACTTGGTCCTAGTTACGTAACGTTAATTAGTTATTATTTTATTTTAGTTTATGCATCTCCTACGGCATCATCTCACAGCTACTGTTAAGGGGAGGTTTTTAGTTGATTCCCTAGACTTCCATCAAGCTTAAAATTACTCCCACTAGACCCTCTTTCAAGATAAATGTGTACATTTTTCGGTAGAAAAATTTTCCGGCCGTAGGCCGGTTCCCCTTAAATTACAGGCTCGCTATCGCTCGCCAAGAATTTTTTTACACCTAAATGGCACGAATGGTCTTAAAATTGACTTAAATGGGGCGAGGGTTCTTAAAATCGTCAAACTAATGGGGCGAACGTCTTAAAATCTCAAAAGCAACGGTGCTAAACATGAGGAAGAAAGGGGTCCAGAAAAAAATCCTACAGGTGGATATCTCCCCTTAACCCCTTCACCACCATGACGTCATTTCCATCATAATATTCTGGTTACCATTAGACGATTGTCTTCAGTTTATAATCTACCTTTAAGAATCAAGTGGGTAAATAGGATCTCAATAAACCCTCATAATAACACAAGTGCTCCCTGTCCCTAACGTGCATAACATCACCTCATTATAGCCAGAATCAAAGTTAAAATTGGCGTCATGGTGCTGAAGGGGTTAAGATAATGTACGGTGATCATATTGTGACCACTTTGGGTTTTTTTCCTCAATATCAAAAAGAATATTTCACTACTGATTAAGTCTAAAAATCTTTACACTGTAGCTGGTATTGAGGCCCCAGAATGACGGGTACAGTTGGCCACATTAATATGTGTCCACTCAGTCATGTTTATCCTTTCAAGATCCGATACGCATTTCTTTTTTGTTTCCTTCCAATTACTAGTCGATTTTATGCAGATTAGGAAAGGTATATGGAAGTCAGAGAGTTAATTGAGATAGTCTTTACCCTTAGAATTCCCACAGATTCTTCCTAAACTGCCTGAAATCGTATAATGATAGCCAGATAAACTGTAGAAATACGTTATATGCTTCAAAGGGTTAAGTAAGTGAGGAATAATAGTATGACTAGGTTGACGAATGTAGTTACGTATGCAGTCGTTAATTTATATGAACAATTAACGGCTTTATATCATATGAACAATTAACGGCTTTATAACATATTTCTATGAACAATTAACGGCTTTATATCATATTTCTTGGACATCAATCGTTCTATTTTTACTTGCATTATAATCCCGGAGTGGCGGGCGCGTATTCATCTGGGCAACTGTACTTGATTACTAGTAACATTAAAATATATTACGACAATACTGCAATGCAATATATTACGACAATACTGCAATGCAATATTTTGAGACTTTGACCTCTCTCTTATCTCTAATATTGAGGCAGTTGAAAAGTGTCATATCTTGCTTAGTATTATCTGTACCATCGACGTTTGTTATATTTTATTCTAACTATATCTAGACGATCTTATGCAGCTTAGGAAGGAACTGTGGTAGTTAACCCTCTCACATCCTGACGCGATTTTTGAGCCTATTAGGGATACTTTAAAGCCTTTGTTACCGTCAGGGGTATCTATAAACCTTTAGTTTGTTTACTTCAACCTCTGCAGTTGTCTTTGAGTTAGCTGTGGGCAGAAAACTAATTTTGGAGAGGTAATTATAACAGTGAGATTAATCTATTTCTTATTGCTAATCTGGCAACCTCTGCGTCCTATGGTCGTGAAAGGGTTAAAAGGGTTGATTGAGATAGTTCAAAACCTTATAATTGCTAGAGATCCTTCCTAAACTGAATAAAATCGATTAGTAAAGGCCAGAATAAAACAAGAAGGATGTCAACGGTAGAGAAGGGGTTAGTGAAGTTGCTGTTTAGATGCAGATGGAGAGGAATAATTTAGTTGCAGATGGAGATGAAGAATTTGATAGTGCTTCCAAATATTAAGATCTTGAGACCATCTAAAGTTTTCCCTTCTTCACCCTTTCTTTGCGTGTGGACCAATAACACGGAGGTAAAGAACACCTGTTGTGACGCCCAGGTGAACTTTGACCACCGACTGTACCTTACGACAACGAATTTCGGGTTTACTGTCTCTTTTTATCTGTGAGCATGATCATTTATCCGCTTTGAAGATCATGGCGCATTTTGATAGTGTATTCTGGCTATCATTTGGCGATTTTATGCAGCTTAGGAAGGATCTGTGGGAATTAAAAGGGTAAACACTATCTAGGTTAACCCTCTGACTTCCATATACCGTTTCTAATCT